>RJWH01001370.1:0-201652 GCA_004363575.1 Solenodon paradoxus
TTTCTTCTCTCTCTCTCTCTCTCTCTCTCTCTCTCTCTCTCTCTCTCTCTCTCTCTCTCTCTCTAATCAAATCTAGTCTCATTACCTTCCATTCAAAGCACCCAATTTGGGACCAAAAGCTATGTCTCCACTTCACCTTTTTTCCTCCACTCCTCAATCAGACAATGTAATTTCTGAATCTATGTGGGTCATGGGCATTCTCTCCACATTGACCGTGTCTGTTGCACACTTATCCTGTTATCATCATAGAATACTTTCCTCCTTCTACTTTCATAAAAATGAATAGATGTCTACATTCTAATCCACTTCCAAGAGTCAAATCACACATGCCCCTTGCTCAGCAACAACTTTTAAAAAACATCTGACTCAGTTTTCTCTCAATTTCGGTAATGTGTATTTCTCTTATATCTTCTTTAAATCTATTTTGTTTCCCTCTAGTTTTATTGAGGTAAAATTTACACGTCACAAAACTTATGCATTTGAAATGTGTAACTGCTGAATCTTTGCCATTGTATACAACCATATACTCACCATCACCATCAAGACACAAAGCATTTCTATCATCTCCAAAGTTTTCTTTGCAATCAACCTCCTCCTCTAAATCCTGGCCAAAGGCAAACCTCTGTTCTTCTTTCTGATGATATAATTTTTCCTTTCTAGAATCTCATATAAGTGGAATCATAGAGTATGGAATCATTGTATGTAGCTTCTTTCAATTAACATAAAGTCTTTCTGAGGTTCATCTATGGTATTGTGTGTTTGTTCCCTTCTTTTATTTTTTTTTAAGATTTACCAAAAAATTATCAGTACGCAGGCATTTGGTTTGCTTCTTTTTTAAATTCTTGAAGAATAGAGTGTCGTTATGAACAAATTTTTAAGTGAACAAGATTTCACGTTTCTTTGGTAAAGAACCACGAGTAGGTTGCTGTGTCATGGAATATATCAAACTTTCTTCCAGAAACATATGAGACTTGCAGTTGCTCGATAACATTTGGTCATCCATGCTGAATTTTGGCGGTGGGTGTCTTGTGGTACCTTTCTACGTTCTAACCTGCATTTCCCTAATGATTAAGTATATGGAACATCTTTTCATATGTGTATTAGCCATCATTATATCTTATTTGGTTAAATGTTGATTTACAAGTGTTTTGTTCATTTTTCAGATTGGATCTTCTTTTAAAAAAAAAAAAAGATGAAGGCAGGCAGACAACAAGCAGGAAGGAAGAGAGGAAAAAGAAGCACTATTTAATTAGTTAGCTATTCCCCACCCTCAACCCCTCCCTCAAGCCTGGGTCCTTGGGCTCTATGTGGACAATGCATGGGCTTAACACCTGAGCCACCAGAGGTGCCAAATTGGGTCTTCTTATTGAGATACTAGAGTTATAAATTCTGGATACAAGTCCCTTGTCATATATGTCTTAAAACTATTCTCTCCCATTCTGTGGCTTGAAATTTTCTTTTCATAAATACTGTTTTCTAAGAAAACTTTTTTATGAAGTCTGTCATTATTTTATAAACTCTTTAAAATCATGGATTGTGATTTGTACACCTTAAGTGAGTAGGATACTATAGGCACTGAGAAATACTTAATGATAATATTGGAGATTAATTATGTGTCATCAGTACTTTACATATTTCTTTCATTTTCTCCTCCTTGCATTTCTTCCATTTTAATGAAGGCACAGATTGCTCAAGAAACTTTACCAGTTACACAACTAGTAAGTAACGGGGCCAGAATTCAAACCTGAATCTCCTTGACCTCAAAGTCCATGCTCTCAGATACATTGTATAGGAGGACTGAATGAATGAATTCTACCTTATGCATCCTCAAAGATGACAAATGTGCATTCATATTTACTAGTCTGTGCATTAACAAAACTCTGCAATGTCGCACCCTGGTGGCTCTGGCATTAAGCCCACAGCAGGGATGTCGACCACGTAAAGTCAAAGGACCTGGATGCATGACCTGGGGTCAAGGGAACAACCAAAATGATCATTAAATAAATAAAAATGCCTCTTCCTCCTCTCTCTTTCTGCCTGCCTGCCTTCACTCCTGCCTGCCTGTCTTTCTCTAAAATAAACTAAATTAAAAAGAACAACCGTGCAATAATACCAGGAACTGAAAATAATGGTTAGTCATGATGCCAAGGGAGAGTTGGGACACCAAAGTAGGAAAAGAAAGTTTTTTTCTTTATTTTTGAACAAGGTGAATGTATGATGCCCTCTGTAGAATTATATGTATTATCTATGCATTGCATACCATTCAAGTGTTAAGTAAAATACATTAAAAGTCTAATATTTAGAATACAGTGGCACATATTACCATTTGCATATTGTATTGAGGAAATAAGAACTAATGATTCAGAGAGAGAGAGAAATTATTATACACGTTATTCAGAGTAGAGGATTTCTCCTGGAGCATTCTAGAATCTAAAGCCCCTGCATGTGACTGACTCTGGACGTGCTCATAGACCTGTGAGGGCTGAGGAGCGTGGCTTCAGAATTCCCTCTTTGTTCAGTACAGTCTGGAAGCCAAGATCTCTGTGTACTCTTGGCCCTCAGAAGGTGAAGGATGCACGAGTGACGTGAACTAAGTCAGAAGGAGAAAGACAAAATCCTGCATGATCTCACTCGTATGTAGTACGTATGTAGTACATGTACGTATGTAGTACAAAGCTGAGGAGCAGACAAAATAAAGCCAGTGCATGGACTTTAGCCACGGAACTGAGGTTACCAGTAGGGAATGGGGGCAGGTGGGGGCAAGGGGTGATGGTCCAGTGGACAGGGTGAAGGACTGTTGGTGATTTGGTGGCTGCCTGCCAGGGTGTGTTGTCATCTATTTGAGAAATGGTGAACCTGCACATATGGGCTTCTATTATTTTGTTAAAGTAATATTACATTACATTTTAAGCTATTAAATTTTAAGCTATTACGTTTTAAGAAATTCAAAATCAATTGGAAATAAAGAGTACTTACCGTTGAACATTGGGGGACATTAACATAGAATTTCCACTTGGAGTTGACTCCTGCCCTAATTGGCAGAAGGACAAATTACAGCGCATTTGGGAAGACGCCTCTACAGTCAGTGAAAATACAAAGTATGACAGACCTCACGGGCTTTAATGAGGAGGTCGGAGAGGAATCTAATTACTGAGCGCCCGGTGCTCTGCCTGCAGCAGAGGCTGTTAGTCACAGCTTGTAAGAGCCGAGGTGCATGTGTGAGAGTGGGCAGGGCATGAATGCCACCTGTCAGAGCTGTTCCTCACTCTGAAGTTGCATGAAGGCTGAAGCAGACCACCACACCCTCATGACAGGTTGGCTCTCTGAAGCTCCCCTGAGGCAGCTTCCCCTGATCTGAGAGAGGACATAAGGGAGCAGCAACGGGTCTTTGGCCTCTGCCTCAGCCCCCTGGCTGCCAGCATCACTGTGTGTGTCATCTGTAGACTGAAAGTGACACCATTCTCCAGGAGTCTGAAAGCACAGATGGAACCTCCTCCAGCACCAGTGACACCTTTAGGATGGCCCAGGGGGAAGACGAGTTAAGGAGCAAAGCGTTCTAGGAGCGGACCACGTAAGAAGGGTGGTTACTTATATAGCGTCTGGATACTGTGATATAACTATTCATGATTCCAGGGAGAGGAAGAGAAGTTGCAGCAATCCCTGACCCAGGACAAACCAAACCCTACATGGGAGAAGGTGCCCTCGGCATGTGCAATATAATTGTCAACAGTAAAGTCCAAAGCAAAGTCTCAAAATCTCCCATGAGATTTCTGCCTTACCAGGAATTCAGCAAGACCTAACATGGACATGTGGCAACAGCTGTGATGGTTACAATAAATCCCGCTGCTGGGCTTGGCTCTGAGCTCCCTGCAAAGGTGATCCTCTTCCAATCAGAAGTCTAGAGCAACGCCTCCTCCCCTAAACTAAGTGCTAATAGTGGTAATTTTATTATGAAAGTCACAATGGCTTGCACAGTACAGAAAATAACAGCGAAAGATAAGTGACCACATATAGTATAGTGCAGAAATTATGCTAAAAATTCCAGCTCTATCACTTTGGACCCTGAAGGTGGTGGACAAGTTAGGCCATCACTCTGGGCCTCAATATTGTCACCAAAATCATCATGCTAATGACACACATTTTGCCTTCAAGAGGTTGGAGGAGAAACAAGGTCAGGCAACAGGGAGGTTCCAATAAGCTTTACTATGACAGTAGCCTTATCTTCTACCTCCCATATTTAGTCTGTTAACAAATCTTTCCATATAAAATCTGATCTTTTCCTAGGGCCAGACCTTTGTCATCCTGACTGAAAATTCTGTTGGTCCCCAGCCTCAGTTTCTGCCTCTCAGACCATGGACGAATGTGCACCCGGAGTTGAGTATTTGGTAAATGCACATGTCATTTACATCATCCAGCACGCTGAGTTTTTGTTTGGAAGGCTGATATTGAAAACATAGCACTGCTAAAATCACTAAGTGAAATAAGACTTGATATCATGATACTAACCTGTGCTTTCTAAACTCACTGGCAGAGGTGAGGAAAACAAGCTGGCATGGGCCTTGTGCAGTTTCTGGATCTTATGAAACTAAATTCCAATAGTATGTTCAGATAAAAATAAAACAGTGTTTCCTCCCGTGAGTCTCCTAATTGAACGGAGGAAAACGCTCTGGGTAGTGCATCCCTTGACACAATGGGTGGCCTCGCATTCTGAAGGAGAAATTACACAACACTGTCACCTCTTCATTCTTCAAAAGTAAAGATTCTCAGGAACCAAGTCACAGTCACCGAGGTGTCCTCGAACGATTGGACAAATGTCACCCTCAGCATGGCCAGCCTTAGTGGTGAGGACATAGACAGTGTCCTTACATGATCGGTGTTGACTGTGTGCCTGGGTTGGCTGAGAGCGGGTGGCAGAAGGTCAGAGAGAAGCCAGACCCACAATTACCAGACGGCAGGCCAACCCTCAAAGGGAAAGTAACTGCCACAAAAGCTTCACAGGAAAAGACTTGCCTATGAGGCTCTTCCTTAGTACCCACGGGTTGGTACACGTATACGGATATTAGGAAAATGAAAATTTTCTTTTCCTGTTATTAAGAGATAAAAACCAAGAAGAAAAGCAGTGCTCCCAAGAGAGTTTATCAACTATGAAAGAAGAAAACATATTTCCTTTCAGCACTGACACTGGACATTTTTCATCATCCTATAGGCAACCTGTGGACTTAGGGATTGCTTGTGCCCTCTGCTGTCTCCTTCCCCTAACGGGGAAGAAGAGATTTGAAACCGAGTCTGAGTGCTTCGTTTCTGCATTTCATAAGCCAATGTCACGTGCATCGCACATGCACACAAAAGATACTGATTGAATTCATGTTTAATAAAATGAAACCATCAACCCTGCTGTTATCGTCATTCTTATTTCAATTCACCGACTTTAACACCAAGGCCAAATCCATAATCATCTATACACTTTGTTAAAGCCATCTATCTAAATTTGGCAGAAGTTGAAATCTTACAGAAAACTAGAATTAGCAATCGTTTCCACATGTATTTTATGTTTTCAACTGCAGATCTTAAAGCATTTTAGTAAGAGGCACTAGTGCCTTTAGTGGAAAAAATAATTATGAAATATGAATGCCATCTAAATAGCAGTGAATAAGAAGTTAGTAAATTATGGTACAGTAAAATAGCATATTATGCAATCATTAAAATTATGAGGTAGCTCTATATTTATTAACAGAACACTAGTCCTGGGGGGAAAATTAATTAAAAAGTTAAAAGAAGTTTAAAATAGTATAATACTTTTTTGTATAAAATATGTATCAGTATATGCATAAAACATGTGGATATGTGTGTGTTTTAAATAGGATATTTGGAAGGCATTTAATATTGGTTTTCAACCATGCATGGAGTGGGGAGACATTTAAATGGTATTTGGTTTTATACTTTATATATTACTATTTCTCTATTTTATAATGATGCAGATGTATTACTTTACACTCAAGCAATACATCCAGTTTAAAAGGATGTGTAGCAACAAGCTTAAAGGAAATATCTTTAAATTACTCAAAATCTTATTACTAATATTATTTAGATATTTTTCCTACTGTTCGTACTGCTCAGTTCTATCACAAAGCACTCCAAAAGTCAGTACATCTGAGGATTGCCATTGTACTTTTTATGTTGGAGTCTTATTCCCTAGTAACTCAGAATGTGACATATTTGCAAGAGGATCTTTAAAAAAGGGATTAATTTAAAATTAGCTCATGATGGTGATCCCTAATCCAATATGTTATCCTTCCAAGAAGAGGAGATTTGGACACACACACACACACACACGAAGAGGAAAATGTCATGTGACTATGAAGAGGGCTATCTCCAAGTCAAGGAGAGAGGCCTCAGAAGAAATCATCCCTGTCCACAGAACCGAGAAAATACATTTCTGTTGCTTATGTCACCTTCTCTGTGGTATTTTGTTATGGAAGCCCTGGCAAATGAATGCAGCTAAGGCGAGCTGGGCTCCAGCTGGAGGTTGGCTGGGAGCTCTGCTCTAGACTGGTTTGATGAGGATTCTTTAGCCGGCGTAAGTCTCCTCCACATGTCTAAATTCCTTATTCTGGCACTAAAGTCTAGCCCTGGGCATATCTTTCCCATAGACAGTAGGAACACAAAAGAGAAAATGGAAATATGCAAAATCTCTTCAGGTGTCATCTTGAAACAGCACTGTTACATCTATCTCATTCTATTGACCAAAGTAATTCACATAGCTAACTCCAAGGTGGAGCATGAATGCTATCTAAAGAAGATTCAGTAAGTATTGTGAGAGAGAATTGCAAAGTGGCATGAAAAAGAATATGAATATGGAGAGAGAATATGGATATAGGGTGGGGTAATGAAGGCCAATGATATAATCTTTCATTCTGCCTTAGATGCTCACATTCATGTTTGCTTATATTGCAGCATCTTAGACTACGTACTATATCTTTGTTTCTAATTCTATGCAGCATTTAATCTTCTTCCACATTTTAACAGGATTTATAATTTTAGATTTTATAGAATGTGTGATACATCAAATTAAGGCCACTGCTGTTATTAATTGGAATTACAGAGGCGGACAGTCAACTACACAGTAGATGAGTGAATTACTAGAACAAAGAAAGTCCAATTGAAAATTTGCTTCTAAAAATCAGTCGATAAAATTAGCACATACATTAACTAATATAAAAGTTGAATTCATAACACCAGAATATAATGCTCTGTACAAAGCAAGCAACTCTCGATAGACAGATAATTTGAATAGATTCTATATAAATGTATTTTTAATGTGAGAACGATTGTTAAAATAATACAAAGTGTGAGAAATCTTATTTGTTGAAAGAGCAAAAATAACAAAAAGAATGCATACACGATACTGAAGGTAGTATTAACCGTAAAATATTACAATTTTGTTTTTATTCTCATCTTTCTGATTAGAAACATGTGGAAACACTTTACGGACCTGCTGAAACATTTCTATCCACTTGGATGGAAGAAACATTTCTATCCACTTGGATGGAAGATATCGCCACCCCCCGGACAGCAATTTTTTTAAACCCCTATCCTACTTTTGTGCTCCAAAAGCACCTTTACATTTATGCAAGAGGAATGCAAGAAATTATCAAAGAACTTTGTTTTCTGAAGAGTGATAAGCCTCATTTTTCTAAGAGGATCAAAGGACAAGAAAACTTTGTTGACATTTCCTTTCTAAGAGAAAGTAAATCTTGGCTCCAAGTTCATTTTCCAAATCAGGAAGCAGAACATTTTTTTCAGGAAAGCATTGAACTTGAGTAAGAAAAAAAAAAAAGATATTTTCCACTGGTTAATTATTTTTATAGCTTAGTTCTAAAAACATTATATATATATAAAGTGTTTCAAAAAAAAGCACTTTAGTGTCTTATGTAATCAGTTATGCAGTCACTTACAAAGCATGTGGAAATTGCAGAGCTAAATAACAGAGAATGTTTATTACATTTGGTTCATGCCCATACTCTAGGGATAGCTAAACGTGTGCATAGTACTCCTTTGTCTCCTCTAAGACACCCCTCTAAAGCTCTGTTATGAATTATATTGTTTCGATATGTCTACACTCAGTGTCAAGAGTTATTCCCAAATCGATTTCAAACTGAACACATGTTGCATCTGTTTTCTCTTTGTGAATACTGAAATGCTTGGCTCTTTAATTGGAATATTTTTCTTTGGAATGAAATAATTTCAACTATTTGCTTAATCAAAACAGCAGTTTCCTTTTCCAGTTTCCATTGCGGGCTGGTAGTTTCCCAGATCTGGTCTTCTATGCAAGAAGGGGTGCCCCTCCTCCCCTTGGTTGCAGCAGGGAACAGAGGGAAAGAAGCACCAGCAGGACCCCTTGTCCAGCCTCCTCCATCTCCTTCACCTCTCTAGACTTCACCTAACTTGAAGGCTCATATTCTAACTCTTGAAGGTTTTCACTGCCTTGCCTTCTTTTGATCATTCATAATCCTTTTCAAAATCTTTGAACACTTTAATGGTTGCAGAAAGTGATTTTCCACATGTGAAGCTTTGCGAAGCTACTGGAAACCTCACAGCTCCCTCCCCTGCCAGATTCAATAAAAGCTTTTGGAGACCCTGGTCTTTGGGATCTGGACATTTAAGGGAAATCAATGCAACTGTGGGTGGATTGCAGCAGGGTGGATTGAAGAAGGAAGAGAATGGAGGGAAGGAAGACTAACTAGGTGGCTGTTGTTCACGGAGGAACAAGGAAGGTCACTGCAGTAGAATTAAAAGAAAACATGGAAAAGGGGTTGGAAAGTGGAACAAATGGTGGTGGGTTCCAATGGACACCATGTAGGATTCTTGGTAATTTGGTGAATGGTGAGTCTGCATATGTGGACATATGTTATTTTGTAACTCAAAGTTACCTCAATAAATAGAAAAATTAAAGAAAATAGCATGCGCTTCTGGGAAAAACATGGACTTCAGAGTGGGAAAGTACTGAGTTTGAATAAAACCTCAATCATTTCAAAGCTCTAAATCCCCAAGAAAGGTAGCCCATCTCTCTAAACCTCAGTTTCTCTTCCTAAAAAGACAGATGTGAAATTAGAATACATAATTCTTGCAAAGACTGAACTATAAAGTTTTTTAAATGCCTATACATAACAGAGGTTCAGAGTTAAGGAATGAATTTAAATGGCTGCAGCTGAATGATATAAAGGAAGAAACATAAATGTGCCAATACATTGAGTATAGAAAATGAAGGAGACAGATAATCAAACGTAAGATGATGCCTAGCTAATTAACACATATTCCTTTAGCTTACTGACCACGGGACACTTTTTCTGCACAGGATCTCAGAGGACACTATTTAGAGAAATGTGAACCTGTTTCTTTTGGGAGATCACAACCATATCTGCACAACAATTCTGGCATACCCTGGTGGAGTAGTGGTTGGATGCAGGACTCATACATATCAAGGGCCAGGTTCTGGATCTGGTGAATAACCAAGATGAACAAATAACTTACAAAATAAATAAATGAAGTGTTTCTGTCTCTCTTCCTGCCTAGCTGCCAAACTTCATTCCTGCCCGCACCTTTCCTTAAAAAAAAAACACAACAGACTTCCAGTCAAGATGGTGACCTAGTAGGAGCAACACTCATGTCCTACTCACAGAGAAACCCTATTTTCCAGAAACACTGAGAAAAAGCAGGCTCAGAGACTAGACACATAGCAGCAATTATGAAAACGAAGGGTAGGTGAAAACGTCCAGGTTCGGAGCTACACCACAGACTCAGACTCAAGACTCCAGCCACAGTAGAGAGGTAGAACTGTGGAAAGAGCCAAGCCTCCTAGAAATCATGAAAGCAGCAGAGAGCCCACCCAGTGGGACCAGGACATGTTGCTGGGGGAGAGGGTCTAGGAACAGGGTAGAAAAGGCACCATGCCCCAGTGGTTTCAATGGGAGGCCTAACAAGAAAATTACACAGGGTGCCACCATAACCAGAAGACAGCTAGGAGAATCACCCACCCCCACCCCATCCCACCATATTGCCCCAGAACCACAGAACCCACCCTCTGGAAATTCCACTCTCCTGCTTAAAGGAAGACAGGAGGCTTCCAGAAGAAGACAGTCAATGCTACCCAGTATTGTCACCTTGTGGGTAGAAGTGAAACTTCAGCCTGATTGCTGATCGTGGGCCAATAACAAGGTAGTGATTACAGTTAGGAGCTGGGACCTGGGGGAAGGTTCTGCATTCCCCACACAACTGGAGTTACATAGACTAAATTTCTGGGCGGCAACAAAGGGCCCACGTAAGAGCTTCAATAAATCCAACCAGTGGTGCCACCATGAAAATCATGAACTTCCAGTGTCCAAACCAAGATCCAGGTTTACTCGATGCAAGTCAATACCCTAGACAAGGCCATCACTGCAGGAAAACCTAATTCCAGAAACAAACAGAAAGTCAAGCAGAGGAAAGGCAGAGAGAAATATATGTGAAATGATGGATCCAATAAAAAACTCAGGGGAAAGTTTAAACAAAACAGACATATGCAAACTACCTCAGGATTAATTTATGGCAACAGTGATAAACATACTCTTGAAAATCAGAAAACAAAAGAGAAAGAGAACAACAAAAACAAGAGAAAAGAAATGAAGCAACTCAAAACAGATGTTAAAGAAATAAAGAACACACTAGTGTCCTGAAGAATTCAGTAGAGGGACTCAAGAAGAGGATGAATGAAGTCTCCAATAGACTCAGTGAGCAAGAAGACAGGGCAGAGGAATGGACTCAAGCAAATCAGCAAAGAGATTTAAAAAAGTTGCAAAAAATGAAAACAGCATCTAAGACCTATGGGATAACATTAAAAAAAAACCCATCATTTGTGTTATAGGGGTCCCAGAGGAGAAGATGGAAAAAAGGGGGTAAAAAACTGTATTTGAAGAAGTTATAGTTGAAAATTTCCCCAACATGAAGAATGAAGCGAGCCTCCAGACCCAGGAAGCTCAATGAGTCCCTAATAAAAGGAACCCAAGCAGACCTACACCTAGATACATTGTCATCAAAATGTGAAAAATACAAGACAAAGAAAGACTCTTTAAAGCACCCTGATAAAAATGTGTCATATAAAAAGGAGTTCCCATAAGAATGACAGCAAATTTCTCAACTGAAACTCTACAGACCAGGAGGGAATGGTATGATATATTCAGAAGAGTGAAAGTAAAGGATTTTTAACCTAGAATACTGTACCTTGTAAGATTATCATTCAAAACTGAAGGAATGATAAAAAGATTTTCCAATAAACAAAAGTTAAAGAAATTTATCACTACAAAACCAGTTTTACAAAAAGTACTAAAAGATACTATATAAAGTACAAAAAAAAATCCCACTTAAAACAGGTCTATTAGACCTATTTATCTATGTTCATTAGAGATATTGGTCTATAATGTTCTTTCTTGGTGACATCTCTGTCAGTTTTTGGTATAAGTGTGATGTTGGCTTCATGGAGAGTGTTTAGAAGTGCTGTCTGTTTTTCAATATTTTGAAAGAATTTGAGTAGAATAGGTATTGATTCTTTTTTGAAGTTTTGGTGAAACTCCCTGGAATAGCCATCTGGTCCTGGGCTCTTATTTTTTAGGGAGGTTTTTGATTACCTGTTCAATTTCTTTACTTGTGATTGTTCTGTGGGATCTTTTCAAGAACTTTGCATATTTTATCTTATTAAAGATGATCCTATGAGGTACATTTTATTATTCTCATTTTATAGATGAGAAAATTGAAGCTAAGAAATCTACCTAAGGTTATATAGTATGCAAGTGTCATAGCCAAGGTTAAAATTTATCTTTTATGCCTAAATCCTGTGTGCTTAACATTTTATCCCGCTTAGTTTTATTATTACTGATATTGTTTTGTTTGGAAGGATAACACTACCCAAAATTTTTTAATTTTACTTTAATCACACTGAGTTTTTCTTTTTAGTTACCCTGTTCTTCTTGATAATTCTAATTTTTAACTTTTCTAAATTTAAGGAATTGTGACTCAAGTTTACATGAGGCACTAATAGTGGAAGAGGTAAGACTCCAATTTTGGCCTCTTGTTCATCCTCTCTCCTTTCTTTGCCTTCTTTTCTGGAGAAAACTGTGATCCAAAAAAATCTGTTAGGTGAGGCTGGCCAGTGTAGGAGCCCTACCTGGAGGAGTCTCAAAGTGGATCATCAGAATCGAGCAGGGTGAGGGGGCACCCATCCACTCGGGGCAAGGCGGGGTGGTACAAAACAGTATTCAGAATCAAGAGCCTGAGAAGGGTGTAGATGAATAGTCTATTTAGTGTAAAAACCCAAGTTGCAGGAGAAGAAAATTCATGTGGGGAGACACAGAATGAGTTTTCAGCACCTAGCAGGACAATGAGACTATCCAGGATAGGGACAAATCTTTGCATGACACCAGGGCCTTAATGTGATGAGATAGGCAACCAGATGAGCTGAGAGATTGGTTTCCTACAGGGGATGGACCTACTAAGTATTTTAAAGCTAACTGGAACCTAGTTTCACAATCATGGAGAGCAGAGAGAGAAACATGAAAGGGAGAAATCTATAATGAATTCTATAGTATTAGATTTGAATTGGACTTTCTCAATGTACATGCATAAGAAATAGAGTTTAAGTATATGTGTGGGGTGTGTGTGTGTGTGTTTGTGTGTGTGTGTGTGTTTATTTCCACGATTTGTTCCCCAAGAGGAGTTGGTAACAATCATACCCCAATAGCAGTAACCATACACTCAGATCTTGACTAGAATAGGAAACCATGAGCTCATATTGATATACTAGGAAATGAGCAAGAGAAAAGTCGGTGAGGAGCAAGATATTTGTGTAGTTTAAAAGTAATTCTCCACAAAACATATTAAATATGAGGAAAGAATAACCTCCTAGTGGAGAACCTGGCGGAAATCAAGTAACTAAGGTGAACAGCATCATGAATGGGACAAACTGAAATCACATGTCCCTGAGAAGGTGCACTGAGGACACAGCATTATTCCTGTGAGACACAGCCCTTTCTAATCCTGAGAAAACTCAGACACATTCGAATTGAGTAACATTCTATAAAATAAGTTGCCTCTATTCTCCCAGTGTCAAGATCCTGACAACCAGAGAAAGGATGAGGAACTTTTCCAGAGTAAACAAGATTTCGGACCCATGAGAATGCTAGGCCACACACAATCTGGAACTGGATTCTTAGGCAGTTAGTGCAATATTGACAAAATTTGACTGGAGTCAGGAGGTTAGATGGGAAGAATGTTCCAGTGTTAATTTACTTATTGTGATGGTTATATTGTCCTTGTCAATGGAAGTATGTTATTGTTTGTAGGGGATAGATATTAAAGTATTTGGGAAGGGGGTGAGTGGGCACCAGATGGAAAACTTACTCTCTTTTTTTCAATAGTAGAAAGATAGTGTTTGAATATTAAGTCTTTTTAAAGAATGCTTCTATTATTTCTTTTGTTTACATTGCTATATGCATTTTAAGATACTGAAATCACGTAGTCTGTGAGCCTCTCACAGTGCACCCACCACCAGAGTTCCAGTGCCCTTTACCACCATTTTGTTCCCTCCTTCCTTCCCCTCCCCAGTCCCACCCACCTTGGTAATCACCATCTTGTGTCTGGTAAACTTCGAGGGGGGATAATCTGCTCAATTGTTTTGCTTCTTAACATTCCACATGTAAGTGAAACCATCTTATGCTTCTCTTTCCTTTCTTACTTATTTTACTTAACATGATTCCCTCCAGTTCCATCCAGATTGTTGCAAAGGGCACACTTTTGTCTTTTTTAAATAACTGCATAGAATTCCACTGAGTATCTAGACCACAGCTTCAATTATCTGTTGATGAGCTTTTAGGTTGTTTCAATGTCTTGACTATTAGGATTTGTTCAGATACTTTTTCTGATTAGAGTTTATTATTCTCTGGGCATATGCATACAAATGGAATTGCTGATTGAATTTTAGATTTTTTTCTGAAGAATTTCCATAGTGTTTTCCAAAGAAGTTGCACTAATTCACTTTCCCACCAACACCTTTTTCTCCACATCTTCTCCAACCCTTGTTTCTAGTTTTGTTGATATAAGTCATTATCTCTAGTGCAAAGTGGTATCATAGTGTAGTTTTATTTGCATTTCTCTGATGACAGGTATTATAGATCATTTTTCATGTATCTGTATTCCATCTGTGTGTCTTCTTTAGAAGAGTGTCTATTCAGTTCTTATGCTTATTTTTCAAGTGGATCATTTTTGTTGTTGTTGGAGTGTATGAGTTTTAGAAATTAAACACTTATCTGATGTATGCTGTGTAAATATCTTCTGTTACATGGGTTGCTTTTTTTTTAATTTTTAGTGGTGGGTCACTGTACAGATGCTTTTATTGTTTGATGTAGTCCCAATAGTTAGTTATACTTTAGTTTTTTCTTTTCTTTTTTTGCCATAGATGTTTCTTCTTTGAGATTGATGTCATGAAGCTTTTTTTATATTTTTCTTTATGTATTTTATGGTTTCAAGTCTTATGTTCACATTTTTAAATCTATTTTTGCATTAACTTTGTATATGCCACTAATGAATATTTTCACTTTTTTTTTTTGCAGATGTCTTCCAGTTTTCCCAACATCATTTGTTGAATAGCTTTTCCTTCCTCCATAGCATGCTCTTAGCTCTTTTGTCATTTATTAACTGTGCATATAAGTGTGACTTTATTTCTGGCATTTTGATTTTATTCCATTGATATGTGTCTGTTTTTGTTCCAGTGCCATACTATTTTGATGATGACAGCTCTGTAGTATGGTTTGAAGTCAGGGAATGGACAACTCACTCTTAAGTAGTTCATGAATAAAAGCTTTTTGTACTTTACATGCAACTTTTGCAAATTGTTTCAAATGATGTTTAAAAGTATTTGGATCTCAAGTCTCAAAACCTATGCAAACAAGGCATGATTTAAATTATGTCAGAAGCAGAAGTAATATTGGAAATTGTGACATCTATATTCTACTACTAATAATAGTGAGACTCACAGAGTTAAACGACTTTCCTAAGATTAGGAGACTTATTAGTGGCAGAGATAGGGTAAGACTCAGGCATTTTGACTCTCAGAACTGGGACTGTCCTTTTCCATTTCATCTCATTCTACTCCACTCTAGTCACTCCATTCCAAAACTAATAATTGTGGCTTCCTATGCTGGGCATTATTCTGGGCACTGGGGATGAGGTGGAAAGTAGGACAAGCAAAGTTCTTATCTTCCTGGAACTGTCAGTCAAGTGAAGGTAATCAGTCATTCCACAAATAGTCTTTTTTAATATTGAAAAATATCACAAAGGACATAAAGCCTGGCACTGATTAAGCCCTGCTGCATGATTTAACATTAGTTACCATGTGGTAGTTTTCAAATATGTCTGACAACTTTTTGACATTCCTCCCTTTAAGAGCTTGATCTGCTTCCCTCCCTTAGAACCTGGGTGAACTTTTGTGACTGCTTCCACTGAGAGAATGCAACAGAAGCAAAGTGATGTGACATTTGAAGCTAAAGTTCCAAAGGGCCCTATAATATCCTCCTGGACTTCTCGGTTGGGATGCTTGCTCTCCAACCCAGACATCACACTGTGAAGGCCCGCGGACCATGTGGAGAAGGCATGCTTAGGTGTTCAGGGCAGAGGCCCAGTCTAGGTCCCTTCATCGCCAGCATCAGCCACCTGTCTGTGAGCGAAGAAGCTTTAAGAGGATATTGGTCCCAACCACTGTCAGGCTGTAAATGCTTTAGAGCCTGAATCAGAACCACTTGACTGGACCCAGCCAACCTCCAACACTGAGTGATGATAAAGTGACCGCTGTTGTTTTAAGTTACCCAGGTTTGGGGTGATGCATTATGCAGGAGTCACCCAGTTTGGGGACGATGCATTGTGCTAGAGCAGATAACTGGGTCACTATCAGCTTCGATTAGAAATGAATAGTTTGAATATTGAAGACAGAACTAGGGGGGAAGTACACACAAATGCAAGAAGAAACAAAGAGGAACCACTATGGTCCATGATCCCTACAGACCAACTGGAACTCAACTTGATCATTTTTCCACAAACTTCGATTTTATAAACTACCAACGTGGAAAAGTCATTTTTCTCAGGTTCTTTAATAACTCAATGGAACGTCTCACTTTCCTCCACTCCATTCTCTCTCCGTGGACCAATGACGGGGAGAGCTAGTCCATCACCCGTCCCTAAGCTTGTCCTTAAGAACTGACCAAATAAATTTAGCCCAAAAAAGGGCAACGAATACTTAGGTCTTTCATTTTTTATTACGTATGCTATATGTTCATTGTTGAAAAATTAGATAGGTGGATAGGCAGGCCCTGGTGAGCAGCAGTTGGGTCAATTGCCCCGGAAGGACACAGGCCGCATGCCCCTGGGTTCAGTCCCGGTACAGAGGGAGATGGCCAGTGCGAACAACTAAATAAAAATAAAATTAAAATGCTTCTTCCTCCTCTCTCTCCTCTCTTCCTGGCTGCCTACCTACTTGCCTTCATTTCTACCTGCATCTTCCCTTTAAAAAATATTTATATAAATAGATACATAGATACGTATATAGATATACACATATATGTACAGATACCTATGTCTACTACATCCATCTATCTCTGTGTCTATGTGACTTCTTGTTACTTTCCGGCTCCAACCTCCGGGTGGCGCTAACTTGACCCACGCTGTCATGTGACTGCCCTCCCTCAGTTCCTTCTTGGTCTCCAGCTGGGCTCCAGCTGCAATGATCTTTCCGTTTCTCAAATGGCTCAGATATCTCTTCTGCCTCAGGGCACTTGACGTGCTGTTCCCTCTGTCTGGCTGTGTGACCCCCAAGTCCTCACTGGGCCAGTTCCTACTCTAACATGCAGCTGAAAAGTCGCTTCCCTGATTGGCCTTCCCGACATCCTCTTAGCCCCTCCCCCATCTCAATCTAATTTTTCTCCGCAATCTCTTCACACCACTCCTTTTCCTTTAGCATTTACCACAATTGTAATTACTTGTTTGCCTTCATGTTGCTGGTTTAATCTGTTTCCTTCACTGAATTAGAAGACAAATTAGATTAGAATTAGGGCCAATGTGCACAGCACTATAAATACATCCTCTCAGAAAGGGTCTAATAATTAAAATAAGCCTGCATGTCTTTTTGTTTGTTGAGTTGAAATTCACATAACATAAAATCATCCAGTTTATTAACTTTCACTATTTGTGACACATTTTCCACTATTTGTGGTACTTGAACCACCTGACTCAACCTGCAAATGGCAGCTTTTAAACTGGACGTTGGACTGGCCTGTCACCTTGTCCACATATGCCCCGTTCATGTGGCCGGATGCGTGGTCCTTGGTGCTGACGATTTATTTGCCCCGGGGCCTGCAGCTCCACAAATGCCCCTGTCACACTGTTTGCAAGTGAGGGAGAGTGTGGTGCTTCCAGGAAAAGCAAGAGTGCAAAAAGAGCACCACGTTAATGTAAACAGTTTAGGGGCTTTTAGTGTATTCATGGAGTCACACACTATCACCTGTCTCATTCCAAAACATTTCCTCACCTCAAAGTAGGTCTCTTACTCCTTAAGCACCTGCTTCCTACACCCCGCATTGGCCTACTTCAGCTCCTGGAAATTACCAGTCTGCATTTTTTTGTTAAGGATTTACCTATTCTGGATATTTTATATAAATGGAGTCATGCAACACGTGACCTTTTCTGTCTCGCTTCTTTCACTTGGTGTAATGCTTTCAAGGTTCATCTGTGCTGTAGAATGTATCGGTACTTCACTGCTTTTTATGACTGAATAATATCCATATGTGTGCATGTGTGTGTGCATTTATACAAACACATGATACTACAATTTGTTCATTCAGTCATTAATGTCCATTTGTGTTGCTTCCACCTGTTAGTTCTTCTATTTCTGCTTTGAAGATGCACGTACATGCATTTGAGTATTGGTTTCTATCCTTTGCTTTTATATCTAAGAGTAGAATGATTAAGTCATAAGGAAATTCTACTTTTAACTTTTTGAGGAAATGTCAAACTGTTTTCACAGACGCTAAACCATTTTGCATTTCCATGAGCGATGGATGAGGGTCCTAATTTCTTTGCATCCTTGCCAACACCTGTTCTCTTCTTTCTTTTAATAACTAATTGCTATAGATGGAACATGGGCCCTGCCCCCCAATTTCATGTTGAAATCCTAATTCCTAGAGTGATGATATTTGGAGTTGAACCCTGTGGAAGGTGATGAGAACAAAGTCCTCGTGAGTATATTAGTGGAAAAAGTAATTGCAGAGACCTCCTCTATGACATGAGGACAGACTGAGAAAATGAACCACAGGGTGGGCCCTCACCAGACGCTGAATCTGCTGATAGAAACTAGGTTTCGAACTTCCCAACCTCCAAACTTGTAAGAAATAATTTCTGCTGTTAAAAAGCTATAGTGTTTTGTTATAACAGTCCAAATGGATGAAGACATCATCCTAATGGCCATAAGAGTGATGATACCTCTCTGAGTTTTGATTCACATTTCCCTGGTGCCTAATGATGTGGAGTAGCTTTTCATATACTTGATGATCATTTATATATCTTCTTTCGAGAAATGTCCATTCAAGTCATTTGCCTATTTTTTAGTTGGCTTGTTCATCTTTTTGTTGCTGAGTTGAAAGTGTTCTTTATCGATTCTGGATACTAGACCTTTATCAAATAAATGATTTGTAAGTATTTCCTCCAATTATATAGGTTGTCTTTTTTACTTTCTTGATTATGCTCTTTAATACACAAGACTTAATTTCTGATGAAATCTAAATTATCTATTCTTTTATTGCTCATGCTTTTTTAATGTCTTATCTAAAAATTCATGGTCAAATCTGAAATCATGATTTATTCCTATACTTTTAAGAGTTTTATCCTTTAGTTCTCAGATTTAGGTCATTGACCAATTTTGAGTTAATTTTTGTGTATGTGAAGTATAACTTCATTATTTTGTATGGAAATATCCAGTTAGTCTAAAACCATTTGTTGAAAAAACTACTTGTTTTCGGTTGGGTGATTTGCTATGCGCTTATTCAAAACAAAATTGGCCATACGTGTATGAGTTTATTTCTGGACTCTCAATTCTTTTGTATTAGTCTTTATGTCTATCTTGATGGCAGTATCACACTGTCTTAATTACTGTACTTTTTCACAATGTTTTTAAATCAAGAAATGTTAGTGCTCCATTTGTTTTCTTTTTCAGTATTGTTTTGGCTATTCAGAGCTCCTTTAAATTCCACATAAATTTGAAGATTGACTTCCATTTTTACAAAAAGGCAATTGATTTTTTGATAGGAGTTACATTGATCTGTAGATTACTTTAGATCTTAATAATAAATCTTGCAATAATCGTAAATCTTCCACTCTATGAACACAGGATTATTTAGTTATTTCCATTTATTTATTTATTTAATTTATTTAAATCTTCAATTTCAGAAATGTTTTGTAGTTTCAGCACACTTTCCACCTACATGACTACATTTAATTTCTAGGTTTTTTTTTTTGAGTGCTATTATAAATATAATTGTTTTCATTATTTCTTTTCCAGATTGTTCATTGTTTGGTATATAGGAATACAGTTGATTTTTGGGTATTGATCTTACACCTTCAATTTTGCTGATTTTATATATTAGCCTTAGTAGTTTTCTTGTGGGTCGAGATTTTCATCTCAGATGTCATACACAAATAGCTTTATTTATTCCTTCCCAACTTAGGTATCTTTTTATTTTCTTTCTTTCTCTTGTCTAATCTTTCTGGCAAGAGTTTCCAGCACCATGTTCAATAGCAACGGGGGAGAGCAGCCTCCTTCTCTTGCTCCTGTTCTCAGGGGGACAGGTCAGTTTTGACCTTTGAGTGTGATGTTACTGTGGGTTTACATAAATGTCATTTATCATGTTGAGGATGTTCCCTTGTATTCCAAATTTTCTGATTTTTGAATTAAGAAAGGGTACTGGATTTTTGTCAAATCTGTTTTTCTGTCATTTGAGATGATTATGTGTGTTTCCCTTTGTTCTATTAACAGAGTATATTATATGAACTTTCTTATGTTGAGCCATCCTTGCATTCTCAGGTATATTTCACCTAGTTATAGTTTATAATTATTTTAATAGGCTGTTGGATTAAGTTTTCTATTCTGCTGTTGAGGATTTTGTATTTTTATTCATTTGATTTGGTCATTCTTTTCTTGTGGTGTTTCTCTGGCTCTGGAGTCAGGGAAAGATGTTCCCCCATAGGATGAATTAGAAAGCATTCCTTCCTCCTGTTTTTGGGGAAGTATTTTAAAAGGTTTGGTGCTAATTCTTTAAATATTTGGTAGAATTCATCAGTGAAGTCATCTGGCTCTGGAATTTTGTTTAGGAAGTGTATTGCTGATTCAATCCCTTTACTTGTTATAGGTGCGTTGACATTTTCTATCTCTTCTTAATTTTTGTAATTCATGAATTTCTAGCAATTTCTTCCTTTCGTTCTTTATTTGTTTCTTTGATGTTTATCTGAGTTACTGAATTGTTGGCACACAATTCTCCATAGTATTGTAATCCTTTTTATTTTTGCAAGGTTGGTAGTAATGCCTCTACTTTCACTGTTGATTTGTCCTCTATCTATTCTTTTTCTTAGCTTAGATAAGTGTATCCACTTTATTGATCATATCAAATAATCTCGCAGGTTTGATAAAATATAGGAGCCTACAAATCCAAGAAAGTCAACGAATCCCAAGAATTATAAACACAAGGAAATCTATGCTGAGGCACAGTAGGTTCTGAGTCCTGCATGAAGGCTTTCATTTTGGGTCACTTCACTTTCTGTGTCTTAAGCCCAGTTATCTGGTTGAACGTCCACAGACAGCAAACCTTTGCTGAGTGAGGGCTGCTGTTAGACTTCTCAGTCATCCAGGGGTCTACATTCTGCTTAAAGACATCAACGTCTCTTCCCATGCTCAGCTCCAACCAGCACTGTACCTTTTCATGAGACCCCCCATTCTAAGGTTTTCTGGGGTTCTGACAAGGAACTGACTGCTTCCTGGCTTTTACCCTTAAAACGTTTAGTTGCCACTATTCTGTAACTTTCCAAAACAATTTCTCTTTCAGCTGCAGTATCTATTTCCATTCTACTCCTGGGTTCACTTTTGCTTTTTAATATATTCATGGAACTTTGGGAAGAATAAGAGGAAAAAATTATCTCAAATTTAATATTTATATCTACCTGAACTAGACATTATACCCATTTTACAGAGAACTGAAGTTCAGAGAATTTAGAAAACTTGTCAAGGTCACAAAGACAGGAGGTGGTGGAGGCCAGTTTCTGTGGCCTTTTACTATCTTGTAAATTCTCACAAAGTGGAAGTAGACACCAGTTGCTCCAATGGCATCTGGCTTCAGTAAGTGTTCTAAAACAATCTTTTAGAGCTCCCTCTGTTCTTTATGATAAAGATCAACAAGTTAATCCCCAATACTAACGTTCCCACACAAAACAGGATCATTATTTAAACTTTCACTCATACCTCATGCTCTTAGAGGCACCCGAATCTGTGTTAGGCAATCACTAGCATGGTTCAAAAAGCAGAAAAGAGGAAACCAACTGGTGGTGAAAGCAGCTGAGAGGTTGGATGGTTGTGTAGGACGGAAGAGTGAATTTGCTTCTAGGGAATATGACTAAAGACTAGTCGACCTGAGCCCCCAGAGGAAATACACCGTTGATGATTACACCATCTCACATAAAAGCTAACCTGAGTCCTCTGGAAAGAGGAACAGGCCAGCTGTCAATTTGTTGCCTCTGGGTCCCACACACATTCTTTATTGCCTGCACAGCACCATTAGAGTGGAATCTTCTAAATATCTCAACTTTGCCAGTTGACAGGGGTGCGAAAGGACAAAGGTCTTCTTTTGTTCTGAGTTCTTCCAGCAGGTCCTTGCAGGATGCACAGCTTCTCTTGCACCTACAGCAGGGTCAGCTCTCCAGTCCCTGGGCCCTGCGACCCATCAGGTCGCCAGCACATGGTCTCCAAGTGTCTAATGACGAGCCGCACCCTGTGGCCAGCAGTTTTCCCCCTTCAGGCAGCTCAAGCAGTGTCAACGCAGGGTTCCTTACAGGACACGTTTCGTGGGCAGCTTCCCCTAGCACCCGAGAGGGTGGGCTGCTGACCAATGTTGGAGTATAGATTTCCAGCAGGTTCTACCTGTGCGATGCCCCCAAGAGTTCTCTGCCATTCAGTGAACCCTCTCTGGGCTGTGGATGCCAGTCCGGGGGTGGGGGCGGATCTCTGCTTTGGACATTATCTCAGGTGTAGGGCGGTGTTCACTCCTTGTGTGTTATTTCGGTATTTTTTTTCTCCATTTTTCAGTAGGCACCCTTACACCAAACCTACTGTAATGGATGACTATATTAATCTTTTCACGTTCATATTAGTTTGGCTTTTCTTTCCCGACTGAACCCTGACGAGTAAACTGGTCTCTGACCTTTATTTTTCCAATAGCACTCCCACTCCTAGGTGTAATAAATTGATTTAAAATTTAAAACATAATTCGCTATAGGTAAATGTTTAGAGGAGGAAAAAAAAAAAAACATTAAAAAAGAGTATTTCATGTGTCATATTCAACAACCAAGAATAATTTTGTAAATCTATTAGGCATGAAGCCATCTAGACAGAGTTGATTTTGGTTGTTAAAGATCTTGTAGCAAAAGGATGGCAAAAGCATTTTCTCTTAAATGCCACATCTCAGTGACTGTGACGGGTATCTGGCTTGAGGAGAATTTCAAGCGCAGAAAGCAATGATCAGTTCGCCATAGTTGCCACAGATGAAAGAGAATGCGGTGTGGGGGTGAGGGCATGGCTTTTTGTCAGCTTTCCCCAGTTTTACAGATCAGTCAGCTGAGGTTTAGGTTCAAACGACTGGCCCCAAGTGAAGCCATGCAATGGAAGGGCGGGGATTAACTCCGTATTTAGGATTCCCAGTGCAGTGCTCTTCACATGCTGCCGCCACAGGTGGCGCTGCTGCTTTGAGGACTCAGGTGAGGAACAAATTCAGGGCGAGGCTGTTGATCTGTGAGGAGGAGAGTTTAGAGCACGTATTTGGGAAACCTGCTCATGGCCCACTGAAATCGTAAGGAGATCAGAAGTACAACAGACTTGCAGTGTTTTTGGCTCAGCTCTGGACACAGGATGGCAGTAGAGTCATTGAACTAATAAAGTCCAGGACTTTATCATTTACTTACAGATTTACTTAAAGATGCGTTGATCTGGTTTTTAGACTTCAAGATTATTTGCCATCAAAAGGGGACAGCACAGAAATTATACCTAAATTGTTCACATGTAAACAGTGAGCTAGACACATAAAAACTGAAAGAAGCATTTAAAATGTATTTTACATCTGGCTGATGGAGAGAGGGACAGCTGAGAATAGTTCAGACTTGGATTGTAGAGAAAATATTTTCCTGGAAAGTCTGAATGTTCACTTCAGGTAGACTATGGAAATTATAAATACAGTCCATTTAAGAGATTAACTTCTGAAAACAATGATGAGATATGTTTCCTATATTAACAGGAAAGCTGATAGTCACAATCAGAGCAGAAAAGTACCCTTAAACACCTGTGCCTCACCTAGAATCCAAAGGCAATGCAAATTCTAATTTTCTGACTAGACTGCAGAATAGATTTTGAAGTGACTTTCTCACCTAACATTAGGTAATTGCAATTTTCAAAAAGAAAAGGGAAAAATACTTGTCTCTGCACATCAAAGTTTATTGGTTGCCAGAACATGACCTATAGTTGGTATTTATTAAGCTGAAGTAATTTTGATGTTTTGTTTTTAAACTAAGGAAACTGTCTATACTTGCCTGTTTATTGAAAAGTTTTACCTGTACCTTAGCTTAATAAGTATAAACTACGTGACTGGAGGTTTCCCTTGACATGCTGATATCTGAACAAATCAAAGAAGATAACTAGCTAGATGGTGAGAGAACCTGGAAGTTTCTAATTCATCAAGAGAACCCAAAATTCACAGATCAAAAGAAATTAGGCCTAGAATTCACTCATAACTTTGTTCAAGTCACTTCTAAACACACAACATTGGCACAGATGAACCTGGTAAAACATTTTTTTTTCTCTTCACTATAACTGTCTATAATTGTATTTAAGAATTAGTTCATTTATACCTATTTCTTCAACATTTAAAACTTTAAAATCAGCGCAAACAACAGAATCTACTCAAGGATCTGCTCTCATAATTTATTCCATCGTAAAAGAACTTAATAATCCTAATTACAACTCTGTAAAGTGCCACAGTGTCAAAGATGAAAGAGGTCACAGTTAAGTATCAAAAGTTGTGGAATAAGAATCCAGTCCCTACACATACTAGTTTCACTATTCTAATCTCTATTTTCTGGAAATAGATTTTAATTCCTTCTTTTCTACTGTGTATATTAAATGATTACAACCCCCGCCAAAACAGAAAATTCTTCTGGTTCTAATATTCACTTCCAATCACCTTTTTATTAGAAAAGTCACAGGTAATTTACTACCAGATAGTATTGTTTTATGCATTTGGAGCTCAAAAATTGAAAGATTTAGAGAAAAATCCAAATGAATACACTGAATTTTAGCTTAAATCAGATAGCACAGAATCCAACAATTCATTCAAAAGAATCTGTTAGTAAGTGTTCCACTGCTTGCTGACCGGACCAAGTGAATACTGGTGAAAATGTCAATAGAAAAAAATTTAAACAATGGAATGTCTGCCACCGTGTGGTCATACTGGAAAACGCAACAGTTGTTGAGCAGCTCCTAAATACTGTAACCCTCCTAAGATTATTTCTTCACATTAACATTGCATTAAATGGAGAGGCATACCAATGTAACTTTTCCATAATCTATTGACAACTATTTTGACGGATTATCTGAGTGAATTGCACAAAATTGGACATGAAGGTTCCCCTAATTTGCCAAAACTTTGCCTCCTTGCTAAAATCAGGTCTTTCAAAGACTGCTTCTCCATCCACCACCATCAAGTAGTGTGGCATTGGCAGGCATCAAACTGCAGCAAAACCGCTCAAATGCAACCCTGCTGACGCCTCAGGAACAGCTGAAGATTTGGGACGACCCCCTGTGCCATTTTGGTCACATCTACCTCCCTTTCTAACAGCAGCATCTACTGAGAATTGCATTAACTTCACAGCAATCCTGCAAGGTTAGGAATAGCACCGATTTCCTCATTTTAAATTAAGAAACAACTTTGGCCCAGAGTGATTCCTTATTTGCACAGGATTATGGTGAAAGAGGAATCTTGAGCTACTTGCGATAGCACACAAATCAACATTTTTGTTTAAAACCTTGAAAACTCATGTCCTTTATATCACAATGACAGTTCAACAAATCCTAGACAGCAGAGAAACTTTAGCAGTATTTCTACTGAAGCCCTAGAAACCAGAAATGCCAGGAAATTTTTACTTCAATCTATTGACAGAATGAATTCTAGTTACTTTGTTAGACAGGAAGATACTTTATTTAACTATCTTTATGGTACTGATGTTGAATTGGAAGCAGCATTCACTCCATGAGAAAAATAAGATCACAGAAATTCATTAAATCAAAGGACTATTCCCCACTCCACACCCTGGCCTGAGTTGAGGTCTTAAATTGTCACTTAAAAAATAATAGTTACAGTTGATAGCTACTTTACTCCCACTAAGACCACATTCTTAGATGACATATTTAGTCTCATGGTAAGTCTTCCTTCTGGCAAGAAACAAAAGCTGATGCAACTGGGTATCAGCGACGCTATACTGCGTTAATCTGCAATAGACAAGGAAAAGGAAGCTCATAGGCTGTGTACACTTCTGCCCCTTGGGCCGGAAACTATCTGCTTGCCTTTTTTATTCATTAAATCCTTAACAGTCACATGGTCTCGCATTCAAATCCTGAGAGCAGCTAATGCTACCAGTTTCCTTAGCTATTATTTGACCAAGTGATTTTGTAGTTTTTTCACACGTCCCACATCTTTCCATACACTGAGTAGTTCTCAGACTTGTGCCGGCCATAGAAGCATTTTCCTAAGTAGCACTGAAACTCTCTTCTATGGAACATTTCTGAAAGTCATTAATTTTTTTAAATGAAATTTCGAATCACATTATTTGAACATACCTTTCATTTAGAATGTCAAGATCCAGTCATACTGAACTATATACTCTACTGCAATATGACAATTCCTTTGCTCTGGCCACTACTCACGCTAGTTTAACAAAATTAAGTTATAAATTCCACATTTTTAATTTGCATTTCCTAAGGTTAGGGATCTTTTCATATTTAAAATCTATTTTGTGTTTCTTTCCAAATTAGCTATGCATCGCTCATGCTTCAAAAAAATAAAAATAAATAATTGCTGGATGTTTTCTGAATTGACGTTGCAATTCCAACCCACCCCCAACCACCTGTCACCTTTCTCAACTAAAATTCTGGAGGGTAAGTCAGTCATTATTTTATGGTTTGGGTTGGTGTCATACTTAGAACGGACTTCTCTGTTTCAGCTGTTTTTTAAAGGTCTTTTATGATTTCACTTTTTCTTTGCAATTTAAACCTGCCTCTTCTGGTGGGAGAATTCTCTTCCCATTTGACTACCCGCTATCTCAAGATCACTAGCGATATTCCTCTTATTCTCTCTTCCCTCACTCATCTGGAACATCATTTTTTATCTAATTGTGAAAGTAGAATATTTATCTCCACATGCTACAGTTAACATCAATTTTCCTCAGACTCAAAAACCATAGCTCCTTTACACTGGGCACTGTCGTTGCAATTATGAGGTCTTTTCTTCTTCCAGTATCTTCTGTTGCTTAAATATGCAAATTACTGTTTTCTATATATGAATATTATACCAAAATTCACTAAATTTGCTTGTTTCACTGAATTCTCGAGGCTTTAAATAATTGCTTCTATAGAAATAGAAAGACAAAGCAGGTTCATGAGCGCTCAGAGACTTTTGGTGGCGCACCCTGGCATAGTAGTGGTCAGGTACAGTCCACGTTCATCCCAAGGTTTGTGTCCCAGGGTCAGCGATAACCACCAAGATGAATATTAAATAAAATAAAGTGCTTCTTCCTTCTCTCTGCCTATATCTGCTCACCTTCATTCCTGCCTGCACCATTCCTTTGGAAAAAAAGACTTTTTGGCATGTTCTCATAAAGGAACATCAATACATAGCAGGTAAAATGAACCAAACTTGTTCAACCGGTATAATTCATGTAATAAAATGAAGTTACAGAAATGTGCGTATGACGTCATTTTTGTTTCACAAACACTAAAGGCATTTCATTTGTTAATTCCTAATGTCCTAAAAGTATGTATGTTGACAAGTACAAAGCAAGAGTAAAAAGCATAGATAAGACTGTACCCACAAACTTCAGAAGAGGGTTACTTCAGAGTGGAAGAGAAGGGAATTAAATGGCAAAACTGCCTAAGGGGAGCTTCAACATTTTCTATATAATTTACAGAAAACAAAAATACTTAAAAGCTTATTAGACAAAAGTGAAAAACATCTATTAAATCCAGGTCAGTGAACAGCTATTCTTTCAAGTCCAGCTGCTTTTGTGAACATCTGAAATATTTAACAAACAGATCATTTTCACCAATCGTCTTCTATTCCAGCATTCTAGATTTTTCTCTTAAAAGAAATTGGGCCTGGCAAAGAGATTTCCATGAATCGGGGAAGTTACTAAAATGTTATTTTCTCTTTTGAAAATGTTAGCTGTGAAAATTACACCACTGTCTACTTTTCACAACTAAGACTGTAAGCTGTGAACGCAGGACATTTTTCATTCTGAGTAGCTGCATATCCAAAACCTTAAAATGGACAGATAGAAACTAAAGGGTATATTTTCACTTGGAAACCTGGGTAATGCAACTTGGATGTCATATAAATACAGTAAAAGAACCAGGGTTTTGTCTAAATAGGTTTTATTTTAGGTGAATTTAATATAAATACAGGAAAGTTCTGGTCAAAAATAACCATATAATTCTGTTAACTCAGTACATAGTAGGACTAGCAAAAGCAAATATGAATCAGTATGGAAGTTACCGTTTTCTTCTGATTATATATTTCTTTTGAATTTCCATTTTCAAATTTGGGAATCTTTGATTCAGCTCAAAGCTAATTCTCTATGGCTGAATTGACTAGCTTATATTATTAATTTCTGAAATAAATTATTCAAACTCATCAATATTTACTGAGACTGATAGGCTACTAACCTACAGGACAAGATAAGATTTCAATTGCAATAAAAATTACTATAAACACGAGTTTCTGAAGAAATGGTAAGTGGATTTCTTTGAAATTATAATCAGTATCTTTCACCACTAAGCGTATTCTAATTTGACCGAAAGTCATGTCATTAGCCCGCAAAAAAACAAAAAGATTTCATATTGTAATAAACAGACAAAAGACAATCCAAGTACAATTTTTTAATAAAGATAATTACAAAAGATGGAAAAATCAGCTCAGAAAGGCCAATTACTTCTTTAATAGATCAGGTTTTTGACATAATAACTCACATCAATTTTAAATACTATCACATAAAGCATGGTGGAGAAAGAAAATTTTGCTTCATAATTAGAAAACTCACAATAAAACTTGCCAAGAAAAACGAAACCCAAAAAAAGCAGTTTTGGAAATAAATAGTCCATGCCAAAGTAGTATAAAATGAAGCCTGAAGTCTTCAAAGAAAACATTTTTCTTCCCAACATTTTCACACGTTTTTATGGTTCTGAAACTGATGACTCTCTAATTCAAGGGTTGTTGAGCTGTTCTGATTTGGCTCTGTTAAAAGAAGCAACACGAAACATTAAAAACGGCACAATCTCAGGTCAAATGCACTGACCTGTCAAGCAGGTCCTGTAGGTTTGTGCCAAAAAAATAAACTGATAATGACTTGAGTGTTTGGGAATACTGATTTGTCTCAAACTTTCTAGTGGTTTTATAATCTACTTCAAGTTAAATTTTATAGGTTAGCACAAAATTATGTGAACTCAAGAATTAAGTTTTCTGATAATACAAACTTCGTTTTTACTTAAAAATTGTATCCGGTGTTCCTTAATTATATACATCTCACAATCTGTATCTATGTAGGCATACACAATATACAGAAATAAGAGCACCAGGAAAGACCATGAGTGTCTATATATATATAAAGCTAATAGCAAAACTCTCAAATTATGTACAAGAATACAAATTGATTTTATGGTTACACACATATCCCCAATTAAATGTTCATTATTTTTATATTACACATATATTTTTTACATTCTATAGTAGTTTTTACTTCTAAAGAACAGAACTTACCCTTTGGTTTCTGTTTTTTCACCACTGTTGTCCTTGGATTTATCTTCTTCTTTAACATCTAAAAACAAAAATTGGTGTGAAATTAGAACCTATTTTGAATTATAAAAGGTACAGTTTATTTTAAAATGGACTTTAAAGTACCAAGAGTTACTATTTACAATACTGGCTTTTATGAATTCAGTAACTAAGCCTGTGCTGGCTGCCAAATGAGAGAGGTTTAAGGTGTCGATGGAACAACACCGTCTGTCCTTTGGAAGTCCAGCTTCCTGTGGGTCACAGCATGACAGCAGAGATATGTGTTGTAAAGAATACAGGCCTGAGCGCAGCACTGTGGGGGTTGGGAAAGGCTACTGCATTGGAGACACTTGGGAAATGTCCTAAGAATGAATAGCTTTTGCGTGGGCAAAGTAAGAAGTATCTTGAAAAGAAGGAAAACATAAAATACGTTTGAGGTAAGAAACTAGAAATGTGGAAAGAAATCAAAGACCACTGTGCCTGAGGAATTGCGCAGGGGGAAAGAATCAGTTAAGACCAGAAACATAGCAGAGGCTAAATCCTATTGTTTATAACACTAGTTTGTTTTGTTTTCTAAAGGAAAGATACAGACAGGAATGAAAGGGAACAGAAGCAGGAGGCAGAGAAAGAGGCATTTTATTCTACTTAGTTGTTCCTCCCAGGCCCAGAGCCCAAACCTAGGTCTTCGGGATATATGAGCACTGCGCTGGCCAGAGGAGTAGAACTAGCCATTACCAGGGAGCGCCTAGACCACTAGTTTTTAACCCTCACTGAAGAGGTACTGAAATGCTGTAATAAAAATTAATGAAATTGTAGGAGTTAAGACTAAAAACTCGAGATTGCCAATAAATCAAAATGTGCTGATTTATTTAAATAAGCAAATTAACCAACGTATGAGGCAATGATGTAATAAAAAAAAGAAAAAAACAAAATACAGTGAATTATAAATTAAGCATTCTACATAGACATTCAGAGAACTGGCTGGCGCAAGCGCACATGTTGACAACATGGGTATTATGACATTTGTTTTGTCTTCTGGCATAATTCTGGACATGCAAGTAAAATAACTCAGATTTTAACAATTCCAAGGTCCTATTAGAACGCATTAAATTTTATTAAATGCTTTTTAAAAGTATCAATATTACCAATGAAAGTATTAAAGAGCCAAAGACTAAGAGATCAATCCAGTAGGTCGGATCAAAAGGCGATCTCATTTTTTATCTGCAACAGTGTGAAAGAAAACACGCTAAGTGCAGTCACTTGCCCATATGGAAGAAAAAAGACATAAAAGGTAGATTTAAAAAGTGAGAATCACCAAAAGGACAGAAAAAGAAGACACTGACAGTAAGAGAAAAGAAAAATGCTAGCAATGTCTTTCAACTTCAATCCCAGCTGGAATTTCTGGATACCAGTCGGTACACAAGAGTGTAGACTCACTGCTGTGATGCCTTGGGAAGCGACAACGATAAAGCGGTAGGGAGAGTGGTCGCCTGTGGAGGGCAGGGCACACGAGTGAAAGAAAGACAAAGGACGTGTCAGATATGCAATGGATTTCTAACTCTAGGAAAAAAAAATTATAAAAGCAAAAGAGCTGGCTTACTCACATAATTTCACCGTGATAAAGGAAAAGGGTGCCAAACTGGTAACTTTAAACTAGTTTTTTCACATGCTAGAGGGTCTAAATTATTATGTGAGCCAAAAAATTCCCGCTCAGCCGGCTACTTGCATACAGCTAGGTCTGAGGAGACGCCCCAAGTGCTGATGACAGAGACAGAGATTTAAGGTACAGTGCTCACTAGTCACGTACAGTCCTATCTAGCAGGGAAATATGTAAGATTTCAAAATGTGTAACACTGACGTGTTTAACGAAATGATCCAGTTATGTGTAAGCACTCCAGGAGCTCAGATCCAAGATTCTGGTTGAAATTCAATAGCCTAAAAGCACCTAGTGTCTCAACAGACAAGCTGAGAGCACTAAGTTTAAGGCATCAGAAAACATTACCTCTTCCCCAATTTAGCTCCCAAATCCCTTCCTATCATCTTTTCTCAGGGCTTTAGTTTCCAATTTCTGAACAAATTTTATTATTTGTATTTTTTCAAAATGGTGAAAGTGGTTGAAAATAGCTCTTTTTAATTTTATACCCATCAAATAAATTTTAGGTACTTAAATTTTTTCTGAAAATTTCAGCTCTGCTTTCAGAGTATAAAAGATGTATAATCATTTTGTCCCCACTCTCATCTAATCTATACCACAGAACCAGGTCACTATTTTAAGCCTATGCCACCAACAGAGGGTTTCCTTTATTATAAAAGCAAGTGTGACTATCAACATTTAGGGGCTCTAAAAGATATTTAAGAGTTAAACACCAATTATATGGGGAAAAAAGAGGCAACCACTTCGTATACTCACCCCTCTAAACAGTTGTGTAACTGATTAAAGATCTCATGAAAATTGCACTGTCATTCACTTCTAAAACTTGGAATTAAAATACATTTAACCAAAAAATAAATCTGACCTGCTTTTTTGTCCTCTGTTTCTTTCTTGTCTTCTTCGATTCTAGCTTTCTTCGCTCCTTTCTTATGATCAGCCACATTTCTACGACCTCCTTCTCCTTCATCCTCAGAATCCGAGAATTCCTCATCACAAGCTATCCGTTTGTCTGAAGCTCGAACTGATTTATAAAAAAGCACTCAGTCTCACTCATGTACAAATGAATAAATGAGTCACCACATTAGTAAATATTTTACAGTAAGATCTGAATAGTTTACTGACTATTGAAAACGTTATCTTGAATCTAGGAAGAAAATTAAATTCTAAAATAAAATATATTTGGGTACCTCATTAAAAAATAAAAAAATACAGATTTCTAATAGTAAGTGGGATGTCCTTATTTACTTCAGAGCTGAGCGGGGAAGTAGACAAAATAAAAAATAGCAGTAATACCCAATGTTACAATGTCTATATATATACTATATGACAGTATTCTATTCTATCACAAATCTAGAAATCACATTACGTGAAAGGAGAGGTTGCAGAATCCAACAGAAGGTGATGTTATTCACGCACTCTACTTTGGATAAATAGGACTATTTTCCAATTTATTTCTAAAAATACGTAAGTGACTAATTTTCAAAAACTTTTAATCGGACTTGTCAAGTCATATAAACTGAAATCAAGGACACCAATCAACTAAGACATGGAATTAAATCTATATATAATTAAAAATGGAAAAAAGAAGTATAGAAGAATATAGCACACTCATGAAATATGTGTAACCCATAGTCCTTGGGCCACTTAAGACTTTTATTTATAGTGTTATTTTAATAAAACCAAAAATTGTTAACAGAACACAAATCAAAGTATCATCTTACTAGAAATTCTTTTGTCTGGATCTTCTCCATCTTCATCTCCACTGTCTTCATGAACGGCATCCTCTGGGATAGCTTGCATTTGGACACCAGGTGCATGAGGTAACATGCGTAAATTTTCGAATAATCGCTGTCTAAATTACATAGGCAAAATGAGACAAAATTGCCTTTCAAGTTCCTCTTAGATGTAGGAGGAAACAAACATATTCCATCTTTTATCTAGCTTAATCTAGAAATCAAAATAACAATTAGCACTGCTACATTATTGTCCCATTTAATCCTCAAAATTTAGAGGGTACATCCTATTTCATGCCCCATTTCAAAGATGAGAAAACATAAGCACAAAATGTCATGGAGCCAGGGTGTGCTATGAGGACATAACCCAAGACTCGAAACGTTTAAAAGAAAATATCTCATTTTCATGTAAAGCAAGAAAGTGTATAGCGTTCCCTGTATTTAAAAAAATCTATTTAAATTAAAACTGAAAAGAGTTATGATGCCCATCCATTTCCATTAAGTCTCAAATGCTTTTGAAAACGCCAAAAGGAACTATCAGATGTGTAAAACTAATACAATCTCCCGCATCTGGCCTTCTAAAGGTTCCTAAAGTTATTATCAAGACAAAATGTCTATCAAGTCAATTCAATGATGGCTTACTTTATCTTTTCCATATATTCTGGAGTGTTCTGATTTGTCATATTTGAAGGACTGATATGCAGCTTGAAATCTGGTCCAAAATACTCAAAGTAATCATTATATGGCAATTCTATTAAAAACAATGAAATAAAGTTATCTTAGACGTTCACGCACATAAATTCATATATAAAATCCATATTCATGTTGTAAAATATTTCAAAAAAAATGTTTAAAAGTGAATGCAAAGCGAATTTATTAACAGACTTCTACTTACATGATTTTGAGATCTACTCTTACCTCACCTGTCATCCATTTCTACAGACTGGCCATTCACATAATAAAGACATCGTGGTCAGAACACTCACCATTGGGAATCTCACAGTCGAGAGCAACTGCAGTCTCGTACGTCCAACATCGAGCAACATTACGGATTGTGTATCCACCTCCTCCAAGCATCAGTAATGGTAAATTGAAAGTTTTTACAACTTCTACGCATTTAGCATGACCTAAGACAGAGAAGATTTGGGTATAACAACAAATCTGCATATTTTAGGAGTTTGAAAAATGAATTTTAAAAAGATAATTCAAACAAAATTGTACTCAACCAAAATGGCTTTTCTAAGCATTTTCAAAACAAATAACATATATTTCAAGCAATTCCTATCTAATTATTTTTAATCAAATATCTTTCACACTATGATATATAAAACATATCAGGACATAATCAGCTATTTTATTAAGCATCCCTGAGAGAAAACTCAAATATATAAGCAAATTAAGATTAAAATATGAATATAACACATCTCTATTACTAGAGGAAATGTTAAGTTCATGTAAAGTTACATGGGGGTTAGTGGGAAAGTTGTAATGAAATGCAGTCTAAACTGACTTGTTGACTATTTTCCCTACAGACAAGTATAGAAAAATTGTGATAGGATTGTGATACAATGAAGTTTAACTATAGATTTTGTCTTTATTTAGTGGTAGTGAGTAATTTTTTACTACTACTACTACTACTGAAAAAATATAAAAAATCTGTTTAATTTTAAAAATTTAAAAAATTACAATATACAAGGAAAACTAACATTAAGATTATGTCCTTTGGGTAAATTATAGTTCAATAATCAATTACAAGTCACCAATAACTTGTCAGACTATTAACATTCAGACATATAAACGCAAAGTTAACTTATCAATTTCATTCCAAGATAACTGGTTCAAAGACATTACTTTTCCTTCATCACAAAACCTGATAATCAATGACTATAAATGTATTTTTAAAAACTAAAAATTAAAAAAAATAAAGGTGAGAACACAACAGTTAACAGTATGAATAAAAGTAGAAAAGAGATGGACAAGAGATAACTGACTTTAGCAGAAATCTGAATGAAAGCTGGCAGTGGAGAAAGTCTAGAATCAAATTTAAGATTTTTATATCACAAATCTTTGTTTTATACAACTGAAATTCTACCGTCAGTTGAAATACAACGCGGATTCATTATTTTCAGAGTAAAATGCTCTAATTTATTATTCTGAAAGAGCTATTACTTTTAGTAAAAAAGCATTAAAACTATTAAGGTTTAAGACAGTTTATCACTAATATTTTAACAGTTAAAATGTAAAAAAACAAGAGTACATTACATATATCATCCTTGGAAGATAGCTTATTCACTTTGAGATTGAACAGTTATCAGCCTATTAAATTTAATACGAAACTGTTACTTAGCCATTATTGACCTACCAAGAAAAGGGGCAATTAATTTTGTATGGTTCAACAACCTAATAAAAGCAAAATCGATCACGTCATAATTCTGAGTGGTATAATGGAAATTTTAACATTAAATAGTCTTTATTATTTGTATTTAGTTATTAAATTGAGTTTAGGCCAGCGCACTGGTGGAGCAGTGGTTAGGTCAACTATCTTCAAAGGAGCCCAAACCACATACCCTAGGAGCCTGTCCCAGGTTGGAGGGGAAACAATCAGTATCAATAAGTAAATAAATAAAAAGTAAATGTAATAAAACGTTTCTTCCTGTTTGCCTGCCTACTCGCCTTCATGCCTACCTACACCTTTCCTTTAAAAAACATCTTGGCCATCAGTTAGTTGCTCTGAAAAAAGTTCTATACATGAATGCTCCACATCTTATGAGACTTCAAAGCGTATCAACTTATTACCTATAAGTTCACAAAGAAAACAATTCCAAAATCATGTACTATATGATAAAATGCATTATAGGCAAATCAGTTAATGATTTAAGAACGTATTAAATAAAAGTTCAGATTTTGTTCTTATTCCCTAGAAATTACTCCATAATGGTGCTCTTTTACTCTGGTCCAGACTTTCACCATTTGATGATTTCAATATTGATCAAACTTAAGTATTTGGTACAGCTTTCCTAATCTCTCAGACCTCATTTCTCAAGAGGCTTCTTAAACATGTACTACTCCACCAAAATGAGACAAAATTAAAAGACTAAGAAAAAAGCACTTAGGGAAGTCAACAGAGAGGCAGAGAACAGCTCTAGAGAATACAGGTCAGAGGTCTGTTCAAGGAGGTAAACAGCAAACTTGATGCATCTGAACATATGAAGGATACAGACAAATGTGAAGTTAGTGATAAGTAAAAAGAAACAACCTAAAAAATGACTAGAAAAACAAGTTATGCAAGAAAAACTAGATATACTGGAAAGTACTTTCATGTTGCTAGATGATGCTGTAAACACTGAATAGCACAACCAAAACATCAGATTTAAATTGTAAAAATGGGACATATTAGAAGGATGTACACATGCGCTGGGGACAAAGTGGTCAAAAAGCTAAATTCCTCTTTTTTTCATAACGAGATGTAAATCTAAAAGGCTGAAATTAACAAAGTGTGCACTTCATTTGGGAAAGATAAAAAAAACACCAAAAGAAGCAACCCAAACACTGAAAACAGCTGCTTTGTTTGAGGGATTGCAAGAAGCCTTAGAAAACCATTTCTATATGAATGCAGACAAGGATTTGACAAAATTTGAAAGACCTAATTTACTGAAACAAGATTAATTGTAGGTATAAACACACACACATATATACATTTGGTTCTATGTTAAAATAGCAGGCAAAAAAACCTACAATGACAGTTTTTTTGGGAAAACTATTGTGAAGAAAATGTCTTTTTTCAAGGATTATCACGTCTAACTTGCTTACCTTTGACTGTCAGATTAAAACAGCCGAGTCTATCACCTGACAAGGAGTCCGCACCACACTGCAACACCACAGCGCTGGGCTGATACATCTCCATCACCTTTGAGATAATCTATGCACAAGATAACAAATATTAACATCTCCAAAAAGATTTTAAAATTCCATTTCAATTTGAAAATAACAATACTTACAGGTTTAAATATCTGCCCATATGATTCATCATCTATGCCATCTCTCATGGGGAAATTAACAGCATAGTATTTGCCTTTTCCTGCACCAATATCCTAAAATACATAATTTAAAATATCTTAGAAAATATTTTGATACTCTATTCTGACATGCTAAAGTACTTTTAAAAGACTAAAAAAAAACCTCAGTAACAAGACCCAATTCTGAATTCATCCTTTATTTAGGTTAAGAAAGTTAATATAACAATAAATGAGTATTAAATTATAGATTGCTTATAAAACTGAAAAGAACTAATTCCAATTACTCTGTAGTGACTATTTTGGAAAAAGAAGTTTAACATAAACAGTGAAGGGTAATATGAAGTTACACATTATATTAACCTAAGAAATTAATCACAAATAGAATAGATAAGACAACTGAGCAAAACTACGGAAAATATATACTCTGGGCAAAAAAAGAAAACTATAGGACATTATCTCTGTAATGTACAATCTGGTGGCTCACAATCTACATGAGTTTGAAGAAAGTCCAGACTTTTAAGCTACAGATTAATGCACTGATTTTTTTAAAATTGGACTTAAATTTTGTTTCTACCTTTTGAGTACCACCCTAAGCAATAATACTTACAAAAAGGTTCCAGTTATGTGCACACAATCTCTGTGTACATATGAATACAAAGCACATATATGTATCTACTCCTAGGAAAAACAGTGACATTTCCACAAGTGCTTTAACTGAACTACAAGAGGTGACATTCTTAGGCATTTTAAATTATGACTCCCTAGTAAGAATTTTAGGATTAGTAACACTTGTATGTATTTTCCCGATCTCTTATGAAATGAACTTAGCTTGAATTCTTTTTAAAAAGAATAGCTTACCCCTTTAACATTAGTTGTTATGACCCAATTTTTAATAGAAAAACAGGAAGTTATACACCTATTTTTTCTTATAGGGGGAAAAAAAACTTTATAATTCAACACAAGCTATATAAACATTGATAAACTAAGCCACTGTGAAGTCCTAGACTCCTGCAGTAAAAACAGTTGGAATATACCTTGGCACAAAGATGTCAGAACACAAGGCGGTCAGTTCACCTCTAAAGGCTAGCATCTCGATGCTGCTGTCCTTATTGACCAACCTTCATCCCTTCCATTTCTTATTTCGCAACTGCTACTTCACCACAACTTAGCTTTGCCTTTTTTCTTACAACTAGACTGTTGATCTAATAAATGCAGAGTTTCCATGATGACCTAAGACCAGAGCATCATTCCTTTGTATTTTCACAAAGTTTCCAAATTACGCTATACTGCTAGTTTAGGAATCACACTTTAAGAACCATGAGTTTCTAAGATGAGGTGGGTAGAAGGTAAACCGGCAAGAAACTGAAAATATACTTTGTAATTTTAAAAGCTATATAATTTCAACTGAAATCAAACTGAAGTCCTACTCATTTGGAAGTAAAAAATGGCTTCACCATTTCTTACTGAAAGAGCACCACACATTTGAAAATAAAGCCACACATTTGAATACGTTAAGGCCACTCTAAACTTTTTTGGTTATTCAATAAAATAAAATGACGAGTCTCAGATTTGAAAAATAACTTTAATATAATACTTTTGAACTATTGTTAAATGTCATACTATACATCCAGGTTAAATTAAGAACAGCTGTTTAAATTTGAGTAAATTTCAATAAGCTTACAGTTTGCTTCACTAGGTTTTTTTCAGAAAAGGAAACAAAAAACCCTCGTTTGTAAAAAAAATATTCAACCAGTGGTTATTTGCATTCATAAAATAAACAGCACCAAGTGGAAGGCAACAAATATAACAGAAAGAATAAATGCACTCAATGTACTAGGCAGTTGAGTTATGGTAGTAGTCTTTATCTCTTCAAACAGAATATACTACTAAGAAAAAAGGATTAAAATCAGACCTATTAAATCAAGACCAATCAAAAATGAAGGCAACATAAGACCAAACAAATCTCAATTAGTTTACTCCACCAGTCTTTATACTCAACAGCAATGTAGGTTATTATCATTAAGTAGGTTTTGAAGATTCACAGTGAACATGAAGAAAACTGTTTCATTACTTCATGGATGTTCAAAAATTTATTCGCCAAAGAAAATAAAGACTTGTAAGGTGTCTCAGTTTCAGCTTATGTCAGCAAAAGTGATTTCTATCAGATAAAATGACTCAATTCTGCATACAAACTTCAAATTAATGACTCAGGTAAATAACAGTATACGACTAACAGTCTCCTAAGTTAATCTCATAACATTTATCCAAATAGAATTCTGTCTTACCCTCAAGTCTCCTGTGCCAGGAAAGTATTCTCCATATTTATGGAATGATACAGTCATTACACGATCAGTCGTATAAAAAGCTTCTTCAACACCATCACCATGATGGATATCAATATCAATATATAAGACTCTCTGGTGATACCTGAAAATAAAAGTCATAGTTTTTAAAAGGTTCTAAAATGAGAACCATCATGGATTCGAGAAATCTACTTTTCTGTATCTTCAGTTCTTACATTCCAGGATGTTACTTAACCCCCTTTCTTACTGTGTACTTTAGTCTATGACACCTCTCAAACATGAAGTTCGTTTGAGCCTTAGACCTTTAAATCCTCCCTGGAGGCCCAATCTAGGTTAAAAACGTTTATTTTTCCTCCCCTGTGAAATGAAAAGTGTCCTATTCTATATGCTTTAAACTGCAGTATGCTGAGAGTGCCTTGGACCGGGGCTGGGCACAATCCACATAGATCCCTGGGTTCTGGGTTCACACCCCAGGGCTGGCAGAACAAATCAAGGAGGACAACTGAAAAATGAAGTGCTTCTCCCTGCCTGCCTCTGCCTGCATTCATTCCTGCCTGCACCTTTCCTTTAAAAAAAAAATTAAAAATTAAATATAAAAATAAAATGTGTCCATAGATTTACAGTGGAAGAGTACACATACTTAAGCTTACTACTTCAAAACATTTCTCTAGTACATCTTCACTATCATAAAAAAGGGGTTGGCAATCAATGGTATATAGTCCAAATTTAGCCAAAGGTCTCTTTTTGTACAAACTTTTTAAGAACAGTTGTTTTTACATTTTTAAACAGCTGAAAAAGAAAATCAAAATGAGAATATTTTGTGATATATGATGGTTCAATGAAATTCGAATTTTAATGTTAAGTGTTAATAAAATAGCATTTATTTACATATTGTCTGTGACTTTTTGTGCTTCAGTTGTGGAATCAAATGGGTGTGACAGAAACCACATGTATTTTCTCGTCACTGAACAGTGCGAACTCAGAATAACATAACTGCAGGAAAAATCTGCAGTAAGTCAAACATATTTTAAAAACCACACCTATCACCATCGCAGATATCACCGTGACATCTTATTACCAGTGCATGCCCATGCCAAAGCAAGAAGAAAGGAAAGTCAACTTCAAATGTCAATGTTATCAAATGATATGGCAAAGTAATTACTTCTTATATAATTATAGTGCAATCGTGTTTAAGAAAAACTGCAGAATCAGAACTTTAGAAAAATAGAAAAACTGGTCTCTTAGTGGTTCAGAAGCTATTTGCGAATATAAGTTAAATCATGTTTGATACACTCAAACTGCAATCAAGAATCACTTTAAAACTCATTCCTTTAATAAAAGATATATAATTATACCCATTAGTAGAGATCAAAACCTTATCCTGTTGGAACCTAGGCTGTTAGCTAGACTCTGATACATAAATCTCTTTTTTTAAAGGAAATTTGTCTCAAATGCTTGCGTTCAAAAATTAAAACTTTCCAAAAAAATACATAAAAATCCAGGGTCATATAATTTTTCTTTAGTTGAAAATCTAAACTGCCAAACTACTTCTAACATTTTTCAAAGGATACCTTAAATGGGAGTTTGGATACTGAACTGCACTTCTCATTCTTAATAATTCAAGGTTGGGCAAATTTCCTTTATTTCTAATTAGTCTGTAATGAATCCATAGAGGATTTGCTCAACTATTTTCAAACTATTTTATTTGATATTTTCCAAAGTCACAGATTTTCAGCTTGAATTAAAACACTTTTCTGTAAGAAAAAAAATCTCAAAGTAACTTACTTGAGTAGTTCAAGGATGGCAAGCACAATATCATTAACATAACAGAACCCAGATGCCTCTGACTTCTTAGCATGATGTAACCCTCCAGCCCAGTTGACAGCCATGTCAGTTTGTTGTCGGTTTAACTTCACAGCTCCGGCTAAGAAACAAGACAAAGTTTTTAATTGTTTACAACAGTCGTAAAGTAGAGAGTATGAGTGCTTAAGCACATAGGCAAAAATTTAAAATCCTGAAAGGGAAGGATAATTGTCTAAGTCACTAAAAGCAATTTCTTCTTATAAAAATATTTTCCAATACCTCTTATCTAATGAATATAAACAGATATGGAAAGTGGTAGTAACAGTGGCACCAAGAGAGAGTGGAGAAAAGTCGATCTTTAAATGAAAACATTAACAGAAGAAACTAAAGAGTAAATGAAAAGTCTGAGTGATTATGAACATAAAACATGAAGGGGTTTTAAAATCAATTCTATTCTATAAGCAGTAAATACTTTTTGTTACAAAAATCCACTACCCTTAATAAAATTTTCCTTTTAAACAAGCAACCCAAATGCTACATGCTGAAAGTTTATGTCAACTTCAAATCTGATTGAAACAGGATACTTACCAACTGAGCCACCAGTTGAGAGCTGACAAAACTCAAAGAGTCCATCAAACACTGGACAGTCCTCTCCAACATTAACTGTGGAAAAGGGATTTCATTAAATTTAATACATTCTGTGAATCAATGAAAGCTTTTTCTTATAAAAACTATTTCCTTCACACACTTGACCTTGTTGGATAGAATCACAGTAGCAATCTAAAGTCTGCCATTAAAAAGTATAACTCATCATTTTTTCCAAGTCAATTAAAATGCTATCTGTGAAATACTATCACCAAATCTTACCAGGATTATTTGTGAAATATTTCTACTCTATTAAGAAATCAGTAACAAAATATAGAAGTTATTTTTATTTAAAATGTGGACTCACATTTTCTTTGCATTTCTCCTCAAATTATGGCAATAAATTAGCCAAGATTTTAAAAAGTTAACTTCAATTGCTTTATGATTTAAAACTTCTGAAATATGCAAAACATTACTAACTTTGAGGTATATTTAAGTGAGAACTAAAAAAATATTAACAGCCGGTTGCCTATGCCCATGGCTAATAACCGTGATCCTAAAGATGGAAGAATTAAGTAGGTTCATGGCAGTCAAGACATAGAAGGGATACTTAGAGGGGAAAAAAACAAACCACAAAAAATAATAACGATATTATTTAGCTCCTTAGAAATGAAATGGACCTGTTCTTAGTCTCTCCCCACCTCCAAATTATAACCTCTTGAAGAATAAGGGTCATTATTTTATATAGCGCTGCACACTTAATTAGTCATTTAATGAATAAATTTAGTTTCTTATTGCTCAGATATAAATCTTAATACATTTTTAAACTGTAAATCCTATTAATTCATTTGCCTTGGGCTGCCCATGTGTTTGTAATCTAAGCCTGAAATTCCATAAAACAGGGATAAAGAAATCTATTCTATTCTATTCTAGTATTTTATTCAGTCACATGAAATAATCTATGGTAGAAGTATATATAAAGTTCTATGATTATGAGATGTCTAACAACTATACTTAATTTAGTATCACAGTAAATGTACATCTCAAGGACCTAGGTTATGACCCAGGCTATGAAGGATAACTAAGATGACAAACTAAAAAATACATGCTTCATCCTCTCTTCCTGCATGCCTGCCTTCTCACCTTCATTCTTGCCTACTCCTTTCTTTAAAAAACAAACAAACAAAAAATTGATGAGACTGAATGCCAGCATCAAGCTGTAAAAACCAATAATCGCCACGACACTGTAGCCAGGGAGCTTAGTCCACCACACGCAGTCCCATATATCCCATGGCTCACTGTTTGAGAACCAGCGCCTGAGAAACAACCAAGATGAACAACTAAAACAAAAATAAATAAAATGCTTCTTCCTGCTCTCTTCCTGCCTGCCAGCACCTTTCTTTAAAAACACACGCACACAAACACTAATGTCATAACAAAGGGAATAAAAGATTATCTGTATTATAATTCAGATTAACTACAGCACACTAACAGAAGACTTTTATTTGTATATACAACATAAGATGAATCAAATTATAATCTTTTTGAAAAAGCAAGGGAGCGAGTTCCTCTTACCAAAATCTATTATCCCAAAGTCAACAAGAAACCAAACTAAAGAGCAAAGGAAAATCCAACAGCTCTTTGACAGACCAACAGGCTTTACGTAGGATATTTTTTAGAGCAGGTTAGTATTATTGCTCCACTGACTTTTCGAATCAACAAATACTATTTCAGAACAGGAAAAGTATCCATATTTGGCTATCTCTAATTTAAGCTTCTAAAAATGCTCATACTTATCAACACTAATATATAACAAAGAAACGTACATCTCTGCATCTGCTTACTATACTCAGACATGTTATCTGGTCTTATCGAACGTAGAAACTTGATGTACTCATCACTGTGGTATTTTGTCATTTCTTCAGCAGTGGCTTTATGGGGCCTCTGTAAAGAAAAATAAATGTCAGTACTATGAAGTTACAACTAATGATATCAGAGTAATCAAACAAAAAGTAGACAATTTCCTTTAACAGTCCTCTCAAAAGAACTCCAAAGCCAATTCAAATTTATACAAGGTGTGCTTTTGGAAATAGTAACCAATTCCAAAATTCATACTCAAAAATAAAAAAAATTAGATGGGTCTAGCACCAACTATGAATTAATCACTCCATTCATTTTAATGTTATGAGTAACCCTTATAAGGTCAAATCCATGTTTATAAATTCCCCTTATTTTCATCATAAACCTGTGCTCCACATGCTGTGATTTCAACGACTCATCATATTGAGATTTATTTTCATTCACGATCTTTCTTCCTTTTCCTATCTTAACCATCTCTGTTCCAAACAGCTGTTTCATTTACCACACACTCATTTCATAAACTGCCCTGACTAAAAGTCTTATCCAATCCTCCTCTCTAAATTTATTTGAGAAAACTAACTCACATATACTGCCTAAATGCTTCAAGTCTTTTTCTCTCCAAATAGATAATATTTGTTTAAATAAACTCCCACCTATGTCTACAAAACATTTAGGGCAGTGTGCATCATGTTATTTGCACTCTAGTTGCCCACTAACACAGTGCTCCATATACCAATAAGTATTTGTAGGATTAATCTTTTGCCTAATCCTTTTTGTAGTATTTCTAGGTCAACTCTTCAGCAGCATAGACATGCCAATAAGTATTTTAACAAAAATATTAAGTATGTTAAACTGAGTTGTTCTGTTCTCCAGAAATACTAATACCTGAGATAGGGCAAACTGTTTTGAAAATGGCTGAAAGAGGAGAAAGAGAGGCGATAAAACCCATGTTATATTCAGCATTCTTTGAAAAGTAAGGCAGAAAAAGAATTTTCCATTTTTCTTCAGAACTTTTTCATTTGCTAAATTTCCCTCCAAGGGGAATAATAAAGTTTCAAAGTTGTTTCAAATAAACAACAGTTGTGCCTGGTGGCCTAGCAGATAAATCCACCAGAGTCAGTACACACACAAAACCCAAGGACCCAGGGTTGAGAACCGGGCCTAGGGGAACAACCAAGATGAACAACTAAATAAAAAAAGGAGTTCTCCCTCCTTAATTTTCCTGCCTGTTTGCCTACCTACTTGCCTTCATTCCTGCATGCACCCTTAAAAAAAAAAAAAAAGTGTTAAATATTTACCAAAAGGTATACTCACGTATATTTCCATTTTTCTATATAAGCCATAATTCAGCAGCAAGTTATGAGTCATGCGGATTCTATGAGGTTTCATGGGATGACCCTGTCCATAATAATAATTTCCAATATCACCTGAAATACAAGAGAGAGAAATTGAATATAAACAAGAGAAGCTGCAAGAACTATCTAAATTTATGTATGGTTATCATTAGAAGGCATTTACCACTAAAGACTTACAATCTTAATTATTTTAAAGTCTGCAACTTTCACTGTTACTAGAAAATCAAGATACAAGGCACACTTTTACATGTCAATGACACTCATTATTTATTTAGACGAAGTCAAGCAAGTTTCTTGAGTTTTCATTTACGAAAATGTCTTATTTCAAATTAGCCCAAATAAAATATCTTACTCACTAACTAAAGTAGGTTTTGTTCCCTATAGTGATACCTGCTTTGAGGATTTATTGGCAAATTCAGAGGCTTAAGGTAAATTCTAAGTTTTATTGCTATGATTTAAAAATTTTGCAGCAAATACTGCTACAATATATGCCACCCCAGAAATCCTTTATATAGTTGATTTTAAGGGAGCTAAACATTCTATGCACAAATTACAGTCTATAAGATAAATTCGATGATTGAAAACTGGATCCTAAAGTTAGCTCTGATACCACAAACTCCTGACAAGGTAATAAGGAATATTTTTGTCTCAATCTCCATACTTAGAAAGTTAAAATTTCTAGTCTATCATTTTTATGACAATTTATATCCTGATATCCTAACATATATGTATAAGATTTATTTTAAAATAAACAGCCAAAGCTCAGATTTTCATACATCAAATTTCAATAAAATTTAATAATTTTAGGTAAAGCTCTAGTGCTTCTACAATAAAAAGGTGCTGTTAAGTATTTCAAATACGTACTATTTTTCTAGTGTAACAGAATGAACACCTTTTATAACACTTTATTATATTAGGAATTACTTTTAGTACTTATCTTTAAATAATTTCAAAATTTTGTGAAACAGCCAAGTGATTTTAATGGCTTAAAATCAATAATGTCAACTGGGTTTATATAAAAAAGCTAGGGATAAGGAATGCCACTAACCCACTTCAGGATCAATACATCTTTCAAAGTTCTGCCTTAACACAGAAGTTTGTTTGTTTTTTAAAACTTGTTTCTCTTCAACAGATGTGATAATAATCCAGACCAAATGTTCATTTTTATAACATACTCGTGGTTACTACTACTACTCCTACTAGATTTTGTTTGATCACCTCTAATTCATGTAACTATTTTCAATAAAAGCTGCCATCTGAAGAAAATTCATAAATATGTGGTCATTTAAAAGGAAAGCCACCTTTGCTAACACAGGTGCCAACAACAAAGCTAAGACAAGTAGCAAATGAGGGCCTGGAGATGCGCACCGTCTGCTCTAAATCCCTGTGCTGCATAGGGGCAGTTCAGAGAAAGCAGTCTGGACTCCATGAATTCCTAGCTAGGGAATGCCCACCAGTTACAAAGTATCCAAGTTAATGCCAGGGCAGGTATTTCTAAGTCACCATCAATAACAAAGGAGATCTTGAGAAAGACTCAGTTTTCATGTAGCTTCCAAATGTCTCAGGATAAGAATTACCAAGATGAAATATCTCTTAGTATTTACTACGTACCATGTGTTTTGCCATGTATAATATGCACCCATGTTTTTCGCCCAAACTCTGAGGAAAACAAGCTTTTGTTTTAATTCAAATTTTTATTTGTTTATATTTAGGCACTTGTTTTTTTTTTTTTGTTACAAAGGAATGTTAGCATTAATTTGTAACATACAATACATTTTATGTAACAATTATAAAACACAAGAACAGATACAAGGTACAAAAATAAAAGTAAAAACATTTATACAGATACAGAATCAGAACTACCCACATACAATGTAGATCCTAATTTTTCTCACGTGAATTTGGGCCCAAACGTACACATTTTGCACGGCAAATACAGTATCTTAAAGAGCAAATACTCTACCTACCAGTTACTGAACACCCAAAGAAAAGCCACGAATCATCTAACAATGGGAAAGACCCCCAACGGTCTAGAAGGGAGTCAGTGACATTTCTCAGCAAGGGTGTGTGAAACAAACAAAAAGACAGCATTACCATTTACTGAAGGCCTACTAGGAAGCACTAGCCTAAGTGTCATTCTGTTAAATCTTCTCAACAGTCCTTAGGAGGCAGGTATTACTATTATTCTTACTTTAGAGAACTGCAAAAGAGAGAAGTAGAGACAAGTTAGGCACCATTGCCAAAGCCACAAAGCCGGCAAGAATCCGGCTCGGGCAAGGCAACTCCACCGGCAATCTTGTAACAGCAGCTGCGGGGAGAGCGGGGGCATTTACAGTGACTAGAAGAAAAGGCAGTGGGGATGCTTAACAAGGAGAGGTTATGCGACATGAAAGACTAGCAAGATCTCACGCTCTCTTCCTCCCAAAGACACAACGAAGCCACATCTAGATAAAACTGTGGCCATCAAACTGAAGACTGGGGGACCTGCATCTCTATGAGATAAAGTGATAGAAAACATCAGAAAGGGGAGAAAAAGTCAAAGTATCGCTAGGAACAGTGCCTGGGCACTTCGACCCATGTTAGGGAGGGCCACTTGGAGACAGAGCCTCTTCCCAGGGACCAAAGCGCTTACTTCCACATCGGGTCATTCGGCACCTGGAAACTGCTCCCAAGAGTTGTGTGGAAAACAAAGGAACTTTCCCATCTCTGGGAAGGAGAGAGCTCTGGACAGAGAACAGGAGAAAGCAAGGAAGTGTGCACAGATCTAACCCATGGATTTTCATTTGTTGAACCAAAAACTTCAGTGGAAGGAATAACACAGGACACACAACCTTCTACTGAAAAGAGACCCTGCTGGGTGCCCTCCACTCCCCACCCTTCCCCTCCCCTCCAGGCTCCTCTGTCAGTGAGGTGTGTGGTGCTGGCACTGCTGGGTGCCATACTGGAATAGGGATGGAGGTTGAAATTCCCTCCCCTCTGCCATCAGCAGTGTTTTCGGCCGGCCCCTGGACAGTTCCATGGTATGGTTCTGGAGGCCACCAGGCCTGCAACCCTATAAAGGCAGCAGAGGACTTCCCTTGCAAAGCCTGGTGTGTGTGCCACAGGAAAACTCTCTCAGGGGGAGACTTTGGGGGGGTCTATAAAACAGCTGCCTCTTCTAGTCCACAGCCCCCAAGCAGCTGGAGCACCTGCTCTGCCCTATACTGTAACCTGAACTCCCAACACAAGGCTATTTTATTAACAGAAAAAGAAACACATTGAACTAATTACTGGAAATTACTAAACAAAACTAAAACAGAGAAATTTACCCTGAATAATAAATCAAAGAAAAGAAAAAAACTAATACAACAGAATTAAATAAATTACCTGAAAATTTCAAAGAAACTACTATAATGATTCTCACTGAAATTAGAACAACACATAAACAAAATAAGATCCACAACAAAGATGTGAAAATATGAGCAAGTTCCAAACAGCAATCACAGAACTGAAGAATACAACAGAGGAGCTCAAACAATAGACTGCAAGAAGCTTCCAGCATAATAGTGAGCTTTCAGATAGGGCAGTCAAAAGCACCCAAGCAGACCAATAAAAAGAAAAAAATAATTTCAAAGAACTAAGATAACCTGAAAGTGATTACAGGACAGCATCAAGAACATTTACCTCCTAGGCGCTTCCAGAAGAGAAAAAGGGGTAGAAAGATGTGAAGAAATAATAGCTGAGAATTCCCCTAACCTGGGGAAAGACACTAGATCCAGGAAGCTCAGTAAGTTCAAACAAAATAAACCCAAAGAGACACACACCACGATATTGTAATCAAAATGACAAAAAAATCCAAGATAAAGAATCTTACAGCAGCCAGAGAAAACAAGTCATCTACAAGGGTGCCCCTGTAAGACTCTGAAGGATATTTCAGCAGAAACTTTGTAAGTCAGAAGGGAATGCAAAGATGCTGAAAGAAAAGAACGTTCAAACAACAGTACTCTACCCTGCTGGGTTATAAATCAGAATTCAAGAAGTGATAAGGAGCTTCTTAGAAAAGAGTTGGAAGTTACTGAAGTGTCCAATAAGAGAAGGGTGAATTATAATGATACATTTTAAACAGAATACTACTCAGCCATTAAAAAGATGAAACCTTGCCACTTCCAATAAGATGGAAAGAGCTAGAGGAAATTATGCTTAGTGAAATGAGGGGAAAGGAGACAGGCAAACATCACATTTGACTCAAATGGTATAGACAGAAACCTAGTGAATAAAGGGACCAAATCAAAAGACTTTTAGGTCATGTCTTTGTGTCTCAGGCAGCTGAGATGCTGGCTTGTGACCACCTAAAGCCAAAGAACCTGTGTTTGAGGTGAAAAAAATAAAAAAGCTTCTTTCTCCTCTCTCATCCTTGCTTCCTCTTAAAAAAAAAGCGGGGGTGGGGGGGTTAGTGATTACCCGAAGGGAAGGGGGCAGTAAGCAAGTCAGGTAAAAGGAATCAATTATATGAGGAGGAACAGAATTGGACTACTGGTAGTGAATTCAGTGTATTACACGCAGGCATTGATTTGTTAACTAACAATGATGTACACTTCAAACCTATAGTGTTGTAATGCAACTTTCCTTCAACATATTTGGGGAGGAAAAAGAACTTAACAGAAAACACAAGAATTTAATAATAATGGATTAGCATATTAGCTATCTTAGAGAAAATTCACATAAACTAATCGATTAAAGTAATTCACTTCTTTTTTACCAACTGGGTCCTCATATTTTGTATGAACACCTAGTTTTCAACAAGTTTCTGCTATAATTAATGGATTCCAGTACCACCGAGAATATGAACACTACCTAAATGACACACACGCCCTGCTCGAAAAAGTCACACTACAGGTAATTTCTACTTATCAAGAAACCTTCCAATATATGGTTCCAAGATGGCGACTGTTAAGCTCCCAAGCTCACCTTCTCCCCTCAGCACAACTAAGAAAATATCTACTTGGCTACCACAATCTTTGAAAAGAAATGGGAGCAGCATCTCCAGAGAAGGACACACAAGCTCCCACAAAACGTAGATGCCCAGCTACCACGCTGCCACATAAGTGCCAAGAGACACCCGGGTCAAAGGAACAGTTGGGAAACCAACACTCTCTCAGAGGTGAAGAGCTCCCTCCAAAAGCGAACACCCCATCTAGGGGAGCAGACACACGGGAGCACAGGCTCTACCACTGAGGCAGGGGCTTGAGCTGGGGTGGAAAGAGGACTAATGCCCTGCAAACAGGTGCAGTCTCTGCAAGCTGCCACTACAGGAACGCCCGGGGGCATGAGGCGGAGTCCTCTTGGTCACCAGCACACTGGTGCAGAGCTGACTGCATTTCCACAGTGCAGAACTGACTCACTACTCTATCTCCACAGGCAACCAGAGGCAGACAGGTAGACAGCACTGGAGTGCACAGCTCACTGCTTCCCAGCAAGGAGAAACCCCTTTCAGGAGGAAATCAACTGGAAGCTCTCCACCAAAAATAGCAGCTCCAGCAAAATAGCTTCTTCATCTACTTCTTACCTCCTGAATTTTCAACCCCATGTTACAGGACTGTTTACCACCTCCTTCTGGCACTGCCATTCTTCTGGAGGTCAGAGGGACTCTCAAAAGGGAAGGTACTCCACCAAGAATAGCTCCCTGCTCTCCTTTTTCTGCGCTGTGCTAGAATGGTGGGTGGCGTGTTGCTGACTGGGCTTACGACTCTTGGGTCCCTCTCTCTATGGGCATTATTGTTCATACCTATGATTCTAGGGAACTTATGCATTCCCTACACCAACTCCAATGCTGTCGGCTGGACTCTCAGGCTTCAACACAGGGCTCATCTTAGAGCTTCAACAAATGTGATTAGTACTGAGATCAAGAAAGGCCAGTGTTCCAGGTGAACACCCAGGTCTAGTCTACACAACCTGACACCTCAACACAAGGCCTTTACATAGGGGAAGCCTAACTCATAGAAGTAAACACAGAATGCCAAACAGATTGAAAAGACAGAGAAATATATGTGAAATGACGACCTAAACAAAACCCCAGGGGGAAATCTGAATGCAAGACTTAAGTAAACCTGATGAAATTTTAAAGCAACAGTCCAACGATACTCACTAAAATCAGGAAAGCAATGGAAGAACAAAAAGAGAATCACAACAAAGCGAAAATGATGCAGTTCAAAACAATTCATGGAGCTAAATACAAAATAGGACCCCACAGTAGGCTACAAGTCTCCAATAGAATCAGTAAGCTAGAAGATAGGGCAGAGGAATGCACTCAAGCAGACAAGCAGAGAGAAAAAAAGAAAAACAATGAAGGCAAACTAAGAAATCTATGGGATAACATCGAAAGGAACAACATTCTCGTAATAGGGATTCCAGAGGAGTACAGAGAAAAGGGGTGCAAAAAAGAGGGGGAGGAAACTCTAAAGAAGTAATAGCTGAGAATTTCCCAAACCTGAAGGAAGTACATCTCCAGAACCAGGAAGTTTAAAAAATTCCAAACAAAACAAACCAACACACCTATACCAAGATACATCATCATTAAAATGTTGAAATACACGACTTTTAAAAGCAACTAGACAAAAAAATGAGTTACATACAAAGGAGCCCTCAGTGCAAGCTTACAGGGCAGAAGGGAATGGCAAGCTATATTCAAAGTGTGAAAGAAAAGGCCTTCTAACCAAGAATATTCTTTGTATCCTGTAGGATTATCACTGAGAATTGAAAGAGTGACAAAGAACTTTGCAGAACAGCAAAAATTAAAGGAATTCAAAGCCGACTTTAAAGAAATACTAAAGGAAATTCTGTAAAGTTAAAATAGACCCCTCTTAATAGTAGCAAGACATCAAATTAAAAATGTGGCGAGAGTAAAAAGTAGATACTTAGAATGAGTTCAAGACTAACTTGCTTCCAAGTAAAAACAGGAGATAAGCAAAGGAACTTTTACATAAACCCCAGGATGATCTCAAAACAAAACTCCAGAGAAAAACAAAGAAAATTAAAATGGAAAAACAAACACAACATAATTGCTTTCAAACCACCTAAAAGAAAGAACAAAGGTATTGTCCACAACACCCAGAAAACAATGAACACAATGACAACAAACCATTATATATCAATAGTCACCCTAAATGCTAATGGATTGAACTTGCCAATGAAAAGAACAGAATGGTCAAATGGGTTTAAAAACATAACCCAACTTTCTGCTGTATTCAGAAGATTCATCTTTCAAAAGATAAACAAAGGCTCAAAATCAGGGGCTAGAAGACAATCCTATAGCCAAAAGGTAACTTAAAAAAAAAAAAAAAAAAAAAAAAAAAAAAAAAAAAAAAAAAAAAAAAAAAAAAAAAAAAAAAAAAAAAAAAAAAAAAAAAAAAAAAAAAAAAAAAAAAAAAAAAAAAAAAAAAAAAAAAAAAAAAAAAAAAAAAAAAAAAAAAAAAAAAAAAAAAAAAAAAAAGGGACAGCCACACTTAGATAAAATAGACTTCCAACTAAAGAGGCCATGAAAGACAGGGATAAACATATGTGAAAGATGTAACACATTAATAAACATGCACCAAATGAAAGAATATCAAAATACATAAAACAATTATAAACAGAACTAAAGAGAGACATCAACAGCAATAAATAATAGACTTTAACACCCCATTTACAAATCAACCAGAGAAAATCAACAGGGAAACAACCTTGAATAACAAATTTGAACAGATGGGTTTAATAGACATATATCATACTATGCAGTGACAACAGAATTCACATTTTTTCTTAAGTGCTCATGGAACATTCTCCAGGATGGACCGTATGTTGGGAAACATGACATGTCTCAACATGTTTCAAGACTGAAATCATACAAAGCATCTTATCCAATCACAATGGCTTAAAACGAGACATGAACCACAAAAATAAAAGGCTGAAAGATTATGGAAGCTAAACAACGTGCTTCTGAATGACTCTTAGACAAAGGAGGAAATCAAAGAAGAACTTTAAAAGTACTTGGAGATGAAAGAGAATGAAGACATGCTATCAGAACTTACTAGGATACAGCAACAGCAGTATTAACAGGGAAGTTTATTGCGATCCAGGTCTACTTCAAGAAAGAAGAAAAACTGCAAATAAGCAATCCATCCCTACATGTAAAGCAACTAGAATAAGAACTTAAGTAAATGTCACTAGAAGAAAGAAAATAACAAAAGTTCAAGAAAACAAATGAAATAAAAATCAAAAAGACAATCCAAAAAGATCAATGAAACTACAAGCTAGTTCTTTAAAAAAATAAACAAAATTGAGAAACCTTGGCTAGACACACTAAGAAAAAGACAAAACTCTCAACTAGAAACAGAAACGAAAGAGAAGAAATTACAACAGATCTTCATAAATATAAAAGTCAGAAAAAGACTAAGATGAACAGCTATATGCCAATAAATCAGATAAGCCTGAGGGTTTTAGAAACATACTGCTTACCAAAACTGAATCAGCAAGAAATGAAAAACCCAAACAGAAGTACTGCAAACAAGGAAATTGACGAGATCATCAAAAGTTTCAACAAAAATAAAAGTCCAGGATCAGGCAACTTTATTAGTGAGTTTTATCAAACTTTCAAAGAAGAATTAATACCTATTATTCTCAAACTCTTCCAAAAAATTAAAGAGCAAGAAACACTGCAAACACTTTCTACAAGGCCAACATTGCACTACTACCAAAAGCTGATAAAGATAGCACCAAGAAAATTGCAGACCAATATCTCTAATCAACATAAATGCAAAAAAATCTCAACAAAATATTAACAAACTATATTCAACAATACATCAAAATTATCATCTATCATGACCAAGTCAGATTTATACCGGGAATACAAGGCTAGCTCAACACATGCAAATCCATTAATGGAATCTATACCACATCAACAAGAGCAATCAGATAAATCATACTATCATTATCAATAGATGCAGATATGGTAGAAAACCTTACCGTGACCCCGATGCAAAAGTCAAGTCTTCCAGGAATTTTCCACAATACTGGAGACTGTAGCTACATCCTGTTCTAGGCAGACTGCAGCTACGTCCTGTTACCGTGACTAAGGACAAAGAAGCATCGCCTCCCTACTCTGCAGCTGTACATAACTGATAAGTTGCCACCAGAAACCACACATAGTCAAGGAGATCAATCATTACCTCAGAGTATAAAACAGTTCCCCTAAATACCCCATTGCTCAACTTTGGGTAACAATTCTCCTGGGCCAGCACCGGGGCTTGCAATAAAGTGCTGTTTTCTCAACCTTTGAGTACCTGGTTTGTCAGTCTTCTCAATGTCTGGAGGCTTTGCAATAAAACAGAGAAAGCCTCTGGCAAGATTCAGCACTTGTTTATGATAAAAACTATACATGAAATTAGGACAGAAGGTACATGCCTCAACATAATAAAGGTCAAATGTGAGAAATTCAGTCAACAATATAGTCAATGGTGAAAAACAGAAAAGGGTTTCTCTAAGATCAGGAAAAGACAAGGCTCTCACAACTCTCACAACTGCTGTTTAATGTTGTATTGACGATCTTAACCAGAGAATTGGGCAAGAAAAAGAAATAAAAGGAATCCAAATTCAAAAGGAAGTAAAACTATGACTATTTGAAGATGACATTATATATATATATATATATATAAACCCTAAAAACTCCATTAAAAACAAACAAACCTACTAGAATCAACGGGCAAAGTAAAGTGGCAGGTTACAAAATTAACACACAAATGTCTTCTGCATTTCTAGATGCATACAATCATAGAAGAAAATGATATCAAGAAAACTATCCCATTTACAGGAGAAGGAAAAAGAATCAAATACCTTGAAGCATACTTAACAAAGGAAGTAAGAGTCCTGTACAATGAAAACTATTAAGATTTTCTAAAAATAAATACAGGAAGATACAGAGATGGAAATGATGATACTGCACATGGCTGAGAAGAACCCAAATAAACCAAGCTATGCTGAGAAATAAGAGAACATAATGGAGAAAGCAAAGTCTTTTCAATAAATGGTGCTGGGAAAACTCAGTCTCACATACAAAAGAATGAATCTAGACCATTCTGTAACATATACAAAATTAATTCAAAATGGGTTAGACCTGGATGTTAAGACCAGACACTATAAAATACTTAAGATAGGCAAGACATTCCATGACATCAGCCTTAGGTCTTTGGGGACTCAACTTCAACAGCCAGGGAAACAAAAACAAAAACAAACAAATGGAACTACATGAAACTAAAAAAGAAACCACCGCCAAAACAAAGACAACACACTAACTGGGAGATGATTTTTGCATTTCATATGTCTGACAAGGGCTTAATATTCAAAACAAAGAACTCATAAAAGCAGAAAAAGCAGAAAAAAAACAAATGATCCAATCAAAATATAGACCGAAAAATTGGATAGACATTTCTCCAAAGACGACATGCAGATGGCCAACAGGCACATGAAAATATGTTCTGCCTCACTTGTTATTAGGCAAACGACGACATAGCACCTTAAACCTGTGAGACTGGTTATTATGCAAAATTCTGGAAACAACAAAGGCTGGCAAGGATACAAAGCAAAGGGAACACTTTTATATTGTTGGTGGGAGCACAAATTGGTGCCACCCTTATGGAAAGCAGTATGGAGATTCATCAAAATATTGAAAATGGTAATCTTGTACAATCACCCCTCTTCTGGGTACTCACCCAAAAGATAAAAAAACGTAATTCAGAGAACTGTTTATTGCAGCATTATTTATAATAGCCAAGAATTGGAATTACTTAAGTGCCCTTCATCATACGAATGCAAAAAGATGTGGAATATATATTCAGTGGACTACTACACAGCCCTTAAGATGAAATCCTGTTATGCGTGACAACACTAATGGAACTAAAAGTAATTATGATAAGTAAATTAAGTGAGAAGGAGAAAGACAAATACTGGATGATCTCATTCAATATGGAATACAAAGAAACAAAGCAAAACACACAAAACAAAATCTAACCCCTGGCTATTAAAAATAGCACCGAGATAACCAATAGGGAATGCAGCAGTGGGTGGAGGCAAGTGGTAGTGGGATCCACTGGACAACGACGAAGAACTTCTGATAACTTGGCAGTAGGCAAAGTGTGTGGTCATGTATCTGAGGAATGCGAAATTTGCATGAGTTTCTATTATTTCATAAATCAAAGTTTCCTCAATAAATATTAAGTTTTAAAAAAGAATCCTTCCAATTATGTAAAAGAAACATTTCCAACTTTTTTCTAACTTTAGACCATTGCCAAAATTCTTTAGATGGCATCTTTGTAGCCCTCCACAAGCTAAAATGTCTTGGTTTTTAGAACCCATGGATTTCACTCATCTCACCTAAATGGCATTCTAAATATTATTCCGGTTTGCAGTAAAATTAAAATGTCTTAAAAATGTCTTCCCAATGAAGCATCCATAAAAATTAGCTTAAGGTGATTCTTTCACTCTAACTAGCTTTGCTAATATGCAGAAATTTACTCTAAAGAATTAAATCAGGTACACCCTGTTGGAATACAGGTTGGGTGCAGTTCACATACACCCAAGGTCCCAAGTTTGTACCTCCCCAGGGGGGACACAACCAAAATGAACAACTAAATAAAATTTAAAAAATGCTTCCTCTTCTTCTCTCTTCCTGTCTGCCTACCTCTGCTCCTTTTCATTCCTGCCTGCACCTTTCATTAAACAAACAAACAAAAAAGAGCTGCCACAAAGTTTTAGAAATTGCTTTATAAGAAACCATCAGGGCTGACGCACTCTTGTGGAGCAGTGGTAAAGCCAATCGCCTCTGAAGGAAACAAGCTGGTACCCCTGGGTTCAAGTCCCGGATCCAGGGGGAAGCAACCAGTGTGAACACCTAAATGGAAATAAAATAAAGATGCTTCTTCCTTCTCTCTTCCTGCCTGCCTGTACTTTTCTTTAAAAAAACAAAAACCACAAAAAAAAAAAAAAAAAAAAAATTAGGGTTCACCCTGGTGGCTTAGTAGATAAATCGGTTGGGTATAGAGCCCACACACCTCCCATTCCTGTCACGCTTAATTTAAAAAAAGAAAGAAAAGCTATCAGAATGGGGAGGTCTTCAATCTCTTATCAAAGTTCCTAGAACTAGATGCATTCAGAGTTCATAAATGTGGTATATAGTAAACCTGCCATACGGTATCTTATAATCTGGGTAGCGTCCCATAATCAAACACTAACTTTTACAGCAAAAATATGCAAATTACAATAGGTGGAATAAAGATCATATTCATCCAAGCTTTCGATTCCAAATGAGTTACAAAATGTTTTTTCCAATTTTCAGATCATTGGGGTTTCAGGAGTGTGAAATGTATCATTACCCTAAAGATAAGCTGACTATTAAAACGATTCAGGAAAAAAAGCAAAGAAAAATCTTTATTAAGTGGATGACTTAGTTCACCAGGAGACTTTTTTTTTTTTTTTTTTTAAGAAAAGATGCAGGTAGAAATGAAGGCAGGTATGCAAGGCAGTAAGAGAGAAGAGGAAGAATTTTTAGTTGGTTATTTACCTTGGTTATTTCCCTGGCTCTGGGGATGTGAACTATGTGGGCTGCCCTCAGTCACAGGCCAGGATGTACCATCAGCACCATTTAAAACACTGGCCACTTCTCCTCCTTGAAACATTTGGAGTCTTGGCATCTATGTTACCGTTTTCCTAGATTTTAGCTCTAATCCAGTCACTCTTCACCAATCTTTAAAAATCAGAGGCTTCTCAAGTTCATTCATTCATTTAACTACTGAGTAAATCAGGACCCAAATTTGCCCCCAAAGGAATATCTACCTATTTCATGGATGAGAAAGATTTATACTAATTTATACTACAGCTAAGGACCCATGTTATTGTATTATCTAAGGATGATCTAGCAAACAACTTTGACAGTTTTAAATAAAAGTCTAACAAAATCTGCAAGAGTTGGCTATCAAGTATAATTTTCATGTCAGCATAAACTACAGAATATACTGACAGGCATGATTGCTGTAACTTATATATTTTGTATCGTACTGAGTGCTTTCCTCTGAACCACTTGTCTGCAAACATTTTGATACACCCTATCAGAGGGAGAAAAAAGAACACAGAGCAGTATGTGTATAATTATATAAATTATGTTTATATACAAGCTTTGTGTTATATACATCACATACACAAACCACCAAATGTGATTGGCCTAAAGCTTAATTCAAAACTATGCATAGTTTATATGTAAGTATTTTAATCAGGTCCTAACACCCTGGTTTGCTTATTAACTTTAGTACAGAAATGACATCATTTTAAAGACAGAATGGATCTCAGGAACTACTATCATTTTAAAGATTATCAATAATCTTGCTGTATGTAAACGATATGATTTAGGTATGCCCTGGTGGGTCAGAGATTAGGTCAAAAGACACAGGCCACATAACCCTTTAGACGGGATGGGATGATGACACACACAACTAGTGTGAACTTAAAAAAAAAGATTTAAGATTTAAAGTATCTTTTTAGGAAACTTTGGAGGCATGAGTCAATAACTATAGTAAAAAGAAATACCTTTACTTTTTCTCAGAGGTTTACAGATACTTCACCCATCAATACTTGAAGGTCCACTTGGAACAAGCATTTCAGTGATCCAAAGAGTATAATAATGAAGACTATAAAGTATACAGAGAAAAATAACTGCCTTTAGAAATACCCTTCATTTGGCAGATAATTCTTTCTATGTCGCCAAAAGGCTTACAAAGGGTGGACCTCATGGTCCCAGTAAGCTGAAACGTAGGATTTCTATAGTTAAAGAGAAATGGATACTTCATTACCTCTTCCTCGCTTTCCCAACAAGTTAAAAACAGCTAATTTAGGTTAACAGATTATTCAGGCCTCCCTATTATGGATACTACCCACTCCCAATCCAATCCAAGTCACATAATTCTTTGGTGCATAAGCTGCTTTATTTGCAATCTTCTTTCTTCACAATTAAAAACAGGAAAAAACTACAATTGATGCCTTTAAAGTGCCCTTCTAGACACACCCTGGTGGAGTAATGGTTAAGTTGATGGCCTCCAAAGGAGCATAAGGCCACATACCTCTGGGTTCAAGTCTGGGGGAAATGACCAATGAGAGCAACTAAATAAAAATAAAACAAAGCGCTTCTTCTTCCTCTCTCTTCCTGTCTGCCTGCACCTTCCCTTTAAAAACAAACAAACAAATAATAATTCCATAGACGTACAACAGATAACTGAAGCAGATATTTACAAATATCCACTAAGACACCTGTTGTTGGCTAGCAGGCAAACAGCACTTGAATGGTCCACAATAAAGTATTAAGCCACAATCATGAGACTTAAATAATTCCACTTTTTCATACCTATCAAGCCTGCATTCTGACGTTGGGATCAATGTCTGTTCCCATTCCCTCCACAAAGGCTCATCAGAACTGGGCCCCAAACCAGTCATTCATAAAACTGCTACTTAGGTGTACCTCCTGATGCTGCAGTTCCAGTCGGACGGCAAAGTTACCACCGTCTACTTCATCAGAGCTTACTTCTGTCAAGAGCAAGTAAAAGCTACAGGAGGAACCTCAGTACCAATTTCCCCAGCGTTTTAAATCCTGTCTCCTTTATCCCAAGTCTTGACAAGACCAGAGCTCTAAAACTTTAAAAACAATGCAGTTTAAAAAAAGTTGCACATATTTACTTCTCACATTTTATTAGGGGACTGCAAGTCAAGGATTTGCCAATGACCCCAAAATATGTATGACTTGTTAAATGAATGAACTTTAGAAATATAATTCATGTTAAAATTTAAGTGTATTCCACAACCATCTCCACCCCTTCACAGTAAGACAATTTCAAATCCATTTGTATCACACATCTCCATGGTCCTCTCAGAAGACATTTTAAAAACCCAACCTACCTAGCTAACAGCCAATTTAGATTTACTGTAAGATTTCAGATTTTTCCATAAAAGACACAGGTGGTTCTTTTACAACTACTGAAAGATCCGTTCTTGCCAAGTGAAGAGATGTGGCATGGCCATTTTCAAATGCAAGTCAGATTTATTCTGACCTCGTCCTCTAAGGTCTCCCACTTCTCCAAGTCAATGTCTGGGAAATCTATCGAACAGGTTACGCCTCCAGGGAGTATCTTTGAAACTGGCACGGCAAACAGTGTTACTGTTCAAACTCCTAATTAGAGAACCCCGAAAATTTGTCTCATCTACCGAACCGTGAGCTCAAGCGGACCTTATCATTCCACGCTTCTGCAGTGCTCCAAGTCCCCCTACACCAGCCCTCCCGCCACCTACAAACAGCTTTCACAAACAAGATGCCAAAGCCCTCCTCCATCTCCAAAACAGGGTGCAATTTCCTGATGGAACAAAGAGCCACAAAGAAGTGGGTGGTGACCACCCCTCTCCAAGACAAGCCGGGACTCATCCGCCGAGCCGGCTCCCCAGCCCAGCAGTCCCGGCCCCGGCCTCCCCGACCACCTATTACCAGCGAAGACCCGCAGAAGCTGACACTCGAAAGCCCTCATTGATTGCGGAAGTGAAGGTTTTTCATTTGAATGCTGAGCGAGTGGCGCTCCAGGAACCCCGGGAACAAAGGAGGGATGGAGCCCACGCTCGCGACGGTGAGCCGGCCAGCGGCGGGCCCCCGGCCTAGCAAGCACGCTCCAGCACCCGGGGGCCCGGGAGCCCGGGGTGAGGCTGCGGCTGCAGGCGGAGAAGGGCGGCGCAGGGGGTAGCAGGAGACCTAGAGGCGGGGAAGGGAGCGGAGCCGGGGGAGGGAGGACGGCCGGAGGGGCGGAGCTCTCGGCCGCCGGGCTTTGTGTGAATCCCGGGCCCGACTAGGTGTTCGGACCTGCAGGGAGGGCTCGGGCACCCGAGGCCGGAGCCGGGCGCCCCGAACGTCCGTTCCTGCAAGTGGCGGCCGGGGAAGGCCGTCCCTCCCCTTGCCCACGATAGCGGAGCCGGGCCGGCCGGCGCCGCACGACCGGGGAGCCCGAACCCCGGGCGTCGACCTGGCCCCGCCGCGGCGGGTCTCCCAGGCGGCGTCGGGTCGGAAATGAGTGAAGACGCGGCGCAAGGCGGTACCTCCCGCTCCCTCCCCTCAGCACCGGCGCCCACTCGCGACTGCAGCCGTGGAGCGCGGCGCGGCTCGGGGCCCGCCCGCCCGCCTCTCGCCGCCGGCCCCTCACCGTCATAGTAGTAGCAGACTTTCTTCTTGCCGCCTCCCTGACTGTATGCCATGGGTGCCCCGGCCACCGCCGCCTCCCGGCTTCGGCTCTTCCTCCTGCTGCTGCTGCTGCTGCCGCCGCGGCTCGGCGGGGGAAAAAGGGCCCGGGCGAAGGTGGGGGTGGCGGGCCCGCGGGAGGACAGGAGGGGGGCACCGGCAGGGCTGGGTACCGCCCGGCCACTGGGCCGAGAGCGCGGAGCCGGGATGTCAGCGGCGCCAACTCGCGACACTGGGGAGGGGGAGAGGACAACCAAACCCGCTCCGGGGGCGGAGGGGCGGTGGGGCGCGCCCACTGTGTCCTCCACGGGGGGGCCGGGGACGACTCGGGAAAGTGGTCTCTTTGATCTCGGGAGAAGAGGTCGTCTAACGATGACAAAGATGAAGGTTGTGACGCCAAGTAGTTTTAATATGAGAAGAAGAATAAAAGGCCCGCGTTCGCTCTGCAAGGAAACGTGGAGCCGGCTGAGCATTCCCCCCTTCGAATCTTTAGCAATGGTTGCGCCCATCCCGAGCCTGCGCAGTCGGCGCCTTCCTAACCGTAGCCTTGGCGGCTTAGACCCCCGGCGCGTCGTCCCACGCCGCTCCCCTCCCCCACTGTCGCGAAGCTCCCGCCCTAGACGACCACGTGCCGAGAGCGGGCGCGGAGCTGCCACTCTTGCATCCCTTCCGGCCCCCACGGACCCGCCGGTCTGCAGCTCACAATCCCTCTGCCGGGTCTCCCCGGTTTTCTCGTTTTTTCTTTTTTTTTTTTTTAACTAATACTTGCTCCGTGGTTCTGACTTGCTAAGAGGACCTATTCAGACATGAAATTGTAAAGTGTATTCTACCGGAGTTTGAATGAGCATTTCCGGAACGTATTTATGTATAAAGTAGGGTTCTAAGTATTTGCATTTATAGTGTATTTTATTGATACCTTTTTATAATAGATACCTGTTGACTCCTTTGAGACTCCCAGTAATGCTGGGATGTGAGTATTACTTCTTTATAAATGGGACAGATTGAGGAACTTCATCCTCTCAGAGGCTGATGGTCTGGTTTGAATTCAGTCTTTGTCTCCAAAATCCACACGCCTTGGTTACTCCAGTCCATTGTAGTGCTGCTAGCTGGAAACTAGAAAAATGGAGCAGAACGCTAAGAGAAGCCATGGATGTAATAAAAACTTATCCCTGTGTTTAACAAGATAGCATAACCAACCACCTTCTCAAAGCCAGACAGTTTGCAGTAGGGGGAAGGGAAAAGTTAAAAGTGTGCAAATTTGCACCCGTGTTCGAACTATGTAATTTACAATATCTCCCCAAGTAAACACTCTCCCAAACCATAATCCAAAAAAAAAAAAAAAAAAAAAAATGAGGGGGATGGGGCTTTATGAAAATGGAACAATATCAAAAATACACTTTTTAAAATATTCTGTTTGACTTCCAGGTCCCCAAGGTGTTCATACAATTTTCTAGCACCAATTTTCCTGGAATCACCCCAAAGGAATTAGAAAAATTATTTCCAGGGAAGCCTGTCTTTCCCTCCATTCCCACTTCCCCACCAACCCCCTTGGTATTTTTAATGATTTTAACAGGTGAGTACAGGAAGACGTGAAAAAACATTGGCTTAGAGGTAAAGTTAATTACATGGAAGTTTTGCTCTTATCAAATCCAAAATTAAGTTGACAGTTTCTGAGAACAGAATTAGTTAATTCAGGAGAAGTTAATGTTCTCCTCAGAGCCAACACAGTGAAGTTTGAAATGAGACTATTTACTGTAAGGAAGATGTTCCAGACTACTCTTCCTCTCTGCTCAGCAAGTCTAAAGTCACCATGCCACCACTTGTCCCCATTAAGCACCTTCCGGCACCCATAGGTCTGGTTGACTCCATTTGGTCCCTGAAAATTCTGGTAAGTCTACCCAAGTCTGTTTTCATCATGGTTACACCTTTCTAGCTCCACATCTTACAGTTGCCCACAACTTATTTGAACATTCTCATTAGAGTTTCCTAAGAGGAGGAACCATGCATAATTTTATCTCAGTACTTGGGACAAGTCACTTAAAGAAAGTTTTCTTTGGTCTGTAAAATGGAGCGGTATTACTTGGAGAGTAATTCCTCATATGAATGCTGACTAGCCCAAATTAAAAAATTAATATGAAAAAGTTTTGAAACAATAAAAAATGATGTGAACATATGGGATTATCAAAATTACTGTTATTGATAGTAGTAATAATTTTATTGTTTGCATCCATAGCACATAGGCTTGAACTTGAGAATATGGACAAATATTTTGATAGGTGAGGAACTTTCTATATTATTATTTCATAACTTTAAATCAATAGAACCAAATTATTTTACCCTTAGAAAGGGGCATTGGAGAAGAGGTTTTATCCAGTAGTAAGATTTGGCCATGAGAATTATAACCCTAAGCATCTATAATGAACTTTAAAATGTAGAATCAGTTATTGAAACCTGTTAACAAGTTCCACACTTCACTTATCGTGTTCAGACATGTCCCTCTCAAACCTTTTTACCATTAGAAAAATAGGAGTTTCAAGCAGTATAGAGTAGAAGAAAACCACTGAAAGCATGTTAATTCATGGAACATGTAGTTGAGACTTGTCTTTATTCATAACTATTTTTCTTTCGTTCCTGCACTATCTCTATGGACTTTCTAAAAATTTTTTCAAAGTAAGGTGCAGGCAGGAATGAAGGCAAGTAGGCAGGCTGGAAGAGAGAAGTGGAAGAAGCACTTCATTTTACTTAATTGTTCATCTTGGTTGTTCCCGCATCCCTGGCATGAGAACCAGAGATGTTGGCATATATGTGGGCTCCACCCTTAGACTAACCTGCTAGGCCACCAGGGTAGGACACAGACTTATTTTTGTAATCTTGAAGATGTTTAATAGTTTGAGATTATTCAATAAAATATCAGTTAAACATAAATGGATTATTGAGAAACAGGACTATTTAGAAACAGATTCATCAATTTATGCTAAAAATTAAACCTTGCCACCAACTGTAGCCTGTAGTTTAATTTTTAGTTCCTATAAAAGAACTATTTATCTCAGCTTGTTTCTACTCTAAGGAAATTTAGATTTCTTTGTGCTAAATTCTATGCAGCAATTCCATAAGGTCATACAGAAGGTAGAGAAGTGTAGTATCTCACAAACTAAAGCAGCCTCAAACTGAATTCTGATGTCCTTGGAAGCATGGTGCCTATTTTTAGACCATACTACAGGCTGTAACTCATATAAATCTGAGCAGCAACACCAAACCAGGAAAGATTATAGTGCTATTTGAACTGTGTACTTGAGTAGCAACATTTTAATCTACCCATTTTCATTGAAAAAAAAATTTTTGAATCATAACTTACCTGCTAAATTACACTGCTGCCTTAAACCTTGCAAATAACACCTGGTGGCTTGTGAATTGCCCGTGACCCTGAAAACATGACATTGCTTTTTATCACTTCCTATACCTGTACACATTTTCTACTAAAATTTTATACCCACCCTATGTCTGGGACAATCTACTTGCTAGTGTCCCCTAATCACCTTACATAAGTATCATAGTGTTTTCTCCTTGCTGTCTCACTTTTTTTTTCTTTCCTTCAAATCTGGGAATCATTCTTCTCCATTGAGCACCAGAACTGTGCAAATGTTGGTGAAGTATACTTGTTAGGGCCAGCAGGTGGAAAACTTAATAATAAGAATCATGGAGCAGGAGGATAGGGACCTGAGTTCTTGATGACCTCATTTCTACCAGTAACCAGACCTGGAATGTCCACCTCTAGACCCTCGGTTACATGCAGAGAAAAGTAAAATAAAACAAAAAACATGTTAAACTGCTGTAGTCAGGACGGTGTTACTTGCAGCTGGAAAGAGCCCTAACTCATAAAAATATAAATTAGAAGTTAGTGGCTTCTGACGATTTCTAAGAAATTAACAGATTTCTCTTGGGAGGCAACTGATTCTTCATGGGTTTCTGAATATCTCGAAAATAATTACTCAATGTCCTTTATTCCAAACAGTGTGCTCAAAAATGTTTGTGTAGTGAACAGCTTTGGAAGATAGAGGAAAGAACTCCCTCTGGAGCATGGTCACTGTCCATTGTAAAAGACTGGGGGCTCCTTAAATTCAGGATTTCTCCCTGCGCAGATGTCATCTGATTCTCTTGTTGGCCTGTAGGAAATGGGGCTCAGGACACAATTATAAAGCATAATTCTGATATTCTGGTCATTGCTCTTGCTGTGAATAACAAATCACTCTTGGTAACAACGTTTTTGTGTCTTAGAATAATAGCTTTCATGAAACTAGTTGACTGGCTCGTTAACTTACAGAGTCAAAATCTCTGATGGTTCACATTTCTTGAGAGCCTTTGATGATGAGGATGGGATACTGAGAAATACAGTGTTTTGTAAAAAGACAAGATGAGGACCCTGTCAACCAGCTTACTGAAGTTGAGGGAAGGCCATGGGAATTAGTAGCAAACACATTGACCAGAGTTGTCTGCTTGACTGGGAATTCGGTGCTCCTCCACTTTTGTTGCCGGTTAATGAAGAGGAACTAGGGAGGAGATTGCAGCAGAATGTCAAGAAGCAGGTTTAAAGACTGATGCCTGACAATGCCTTGGTGGTTGTGACTTTTCTCTAAGTGAGGAACATCTTCACCATGTTGGTGGCATGGCCACCGGTGCTTTCAAACTCATGTTGGTTCCACTTGGGAGCTCTAGCAATGGTAATGAATACTTTCTAGGGACAGCTCATTAGCTCCCATGACTCTGATTCTTGGATGGAAGCCAGGCATTAATTTCTCTACTTCCAGGATGACAGTAACTTGCACCCTAGGTGTGCTCATTAAAGATTTTCAATTGTCTGAGGAAACACCAATAGATCACAGAATCTTCAGATGGCTGTGGAGATCTCTCTGAATTGGTACCAGCCTTAGTTACTTAGAGGAACTTCCCAGGAATAGCTGACTCATTTATGTGCACTCGCTGGTTGGTTATTTCAATGACATGAGTGGGTCAATTAGAAAATGTAATGAATTTGTCCCTGAGTTTAGCTAAAGTGACCAGCGATATCTACACCTCAGAAGGAAAATAGGTCTACCTCAACTCACTGACCAGAGTTGTGATAGATGATAGAAATTGTCCTCCATGGCAGATTGTGAACCATCCCCAGTCTATCCAACTGTACTTGCATGAGTGCCTCAGAACAAGTAGAAAGTTTAAATCAGAGCCTTAGGGAAAAATCCACTGGCTGTCTAAGGTAGACTCTGATGGCTTATGGGATTTCAGCAAACTGGAGCACATGATTGAAGTCAATACTATAGATTGACCTCATCCTGCTGTTTGGCTGTTGGTGACAATGTCTTCATTATTATGTGAGACTCATCAAATGAAGCCTCTGTCAGTCAGATTAATCAGAGTGGTCAATGGAGTCACATATCGGAATGTGCAGGGCTAGATTGTTAGAAAAGGCTTGTTTGTTGTGGCCTGAGTGTCCTTCTTGCTGATTTTGCCAGCCTGCAAGGCTTATCTGTCTCCTGAGACTGAGTAGTTTCTGCAGCAAGTGACACAGATAATGAAGTAGGTCAAGGTGACCACACGATGACTATAAAGTAACCGCTCTCTCTCTCTCAGGGTAAGGGAGACTGGCTTGTTCTCTGCTTGCCCAAGAAGTCTGGTACCTTAGTTCTGACTTTCTCTTTTGTGCTATAACCCTCTCTGCATAGGTGTGATCTGAGTCCCTTACATATTCCCTGTGACTTGGCAGTCAGAATAACTACAAAAAGTTATTCATGTTCATGCTGTGATCCATAAAGGAAGAGCTTTATCTCTGACGCAGGAGTTTCTTCCTTCATCCAGTGTCCAGGAAACAGTGATAGGTTAACTTATTAGCTTGAGAAAAGGGATAAAAGTCTTAAATGTTCACAATTCATGACCATATAAAGCAAAACATCACTGGCACTGAGAAATGTTTCCTTGTACCATGAACCCACAGAAATTTATATCCAGCTCAGGATGAATCTTAGATTCTTCCGTATCATAGTGAGAAAGTGCAAGAACTCCAAGAAACCTGAATGTTAGTTTTGAAGACATTTACCTGGAAACTCCACCCACTTCAGATTTTTGTTAATTTATTTCTCTTCCTCCAGGATCATTAGTCTGGGTGTGCCGAAAAGTACTTGTAGATGAGATTAACATCAGTAATCCGAATCAGTAGTATGAGTAAACCATTTTCCTTCCCTGATGTAGGTGGGTCTTGTCCAATCAATTGAAAGCTGATTGAAAGGAAAGACTGTGCTCCAAGCAATGTCTGCTAATAGACTACTTTAGGACTTGAACTAAATATTGACTCTTCCTGGGTCTCCAGTCTGCTGACATCTTCAGATTTTGAATGTGCCAACATTCTTATGTAGGGAAGCATATGGAGCCTGACACTCTTTTGCTGCCATTGTGAAATTGATTGGCACCAGGCACCATGCCAGTTTGGAATGGATTGGTACTTGCAACTAAAGTTGAATGCATAAAAACCTTGAGTTATAAAGAATTTTAGTTCTGTCTTTATATATCATTTGACAGAAAAACAAGAAAGTGGTACAGTCTGATAGCTTAGCAGGTCACTGGGCACAGTCCCCATGCATCCCAGGGATCCAGGTTCATAACCCAGGTCTGCGGGGAACAACCAAGATGAACAAATAACTACAATGAATAAAATATTTCTTCCTGCCTGCCAACTCTCTTTTATTCCCAACTACACCTTTTCTTTAAAAATAAAAGTATAAATAGCTCAAAAATGTTTTCAACTATCTTTTTCTAGCCTGAATGAATCCTTAGTAACATTTTGTTTCATGTACTTCTCTACATTTTTAATGCACATATATCTATGTAAGCAGGTAAAAAAAAATATAAAACAAAAATAAGGGCTTACTAATTACTATTTTGTAAGCATATAAGCTTTGTTTTTCCCCTCTCAATAATAAATTTCTGTATAAATAAATATAAAACCATTCCATGAATAAAATAATTTTACTTTAGATTTAAACTTAAAATCTTTGGCTTTTACAGAATGGTCTTTTTATGCATTTGTCCAATATTTGCATTAAAAATCTTTTGCTATATAGTTATTTATATTTAGGTTCATTAAAATTATAAAGCTGCCTTTATGAGGCCTAGGAGAAAGGTGAATCTATAATTTTTATCTTTCTCTCTTTTTCCTTTTCTCTTCTGGCTCTTTGGTGAACGGAGCCTGGTAACATCTTACTCTGTACCCCACCCTGGGTCATGATCCTGGGTTATAAATCACATGCACTCTCTCCTCTCCTCCCAGGCATGCACTTGCGATCCAAACTGGACCAGAGTTTTTCCCCAGACATTGCTGATAGGGCAAATTGAGAAACTTATTCTGTTGGCATTCTTCGCTGGCCTTAAGGAGAAGGCTGTTTGTATAAATAACACCTGAGAGAAACACTGAAGTAGAAATAATGATGATGATGATGATAGTATGATATGATGTGATATAATATGATGATGATGATGTTAGAGGAAAAAAAACAAAAACATTTAAACCTCTGTATGTAGTCATGCCTGAAAGAACTAACTTTGGACTCCCCAGTTGTCTGGGTCAATAAATTCCCAATTTTTGCTTAAACTAGTTGATTTAGGTATTTTGTCACCTCTAACCAAAATTACCTTGGTAATATGTAAAAGAGTATAAAATTAAAACTAATGTAGTCAGCACTCATTATTTTAATACTTAGACACACAATTATTTTCTATCCTATGGCCCGCTATTTTAGAACAGAAATTCTGCTCTCAAGTTTACATGATTTATCACTAGCTTCTGCTGCCTACCCAAACATTCAAGAATACTGCACTTTAAAGAAACATGATTTTTTCACATTAAAGAATTAGATTAAAATGCTAAAAACTTTGTATGCTTTCGCTTTTCAAAATATTATTCCATAGTATTCTTTGAAATGTTTCTCAAGTGCAATGGAAATATGGTTTCAATTATAAAAAATCCATTTGCTCATAGATTTTCAAAAGCCTATTTTTCAAAGAGACTATTCTCTAACTTTGATTTGCAGTTGCAATTTTTTCACTCATGAGAACTTATCAAGTTGTTTTTCATCAGCTTTTCCTAGCCCTTGCATAGTTTTTGACACAGTTGTACAGGAGCATAGGGAGCTGAGGAGGTCATACTGGCATCATCTCACTCAGGACGCAATACTATTTCGTCTCTTATTTTCACACTTTCTAGTTTGAAAATTTCATGCCATATTTACCAGGAAGCATCGTGTGTCCTGAACACCTTTCCTCCCAAATTGTACAGGGAACCTAGGAGATTTAAGGGTTAATTTAACCATAGTAAATGGAGCTAGCATGAAGTCTGCAACTGTTCTTTATTGCCACCAGATGTCGCAGGAGGAAGAGCTCGCACAAGCTGACCACGCTGACAGGGATACCCATCCTGGTCTAAACCCTTGTCTAAAATCTTTTGACATTTCTCTGCATTTTATTCCCATTCTCTGAAGAGCACCCTTTTTGTTTTTTGTTTTTTTAAATAAAACCAGCGCAATAGAGTCGTGGATTCAGAGAAACTTCTAGTAAATATTTCCTGTGCCCAAACCAGACCTATTTAATGAATAAATAGATCCTCCCAACTTTAGGAGGTTGGAGAGAGCTTTCTTATTCATGCAGTAATATCGAACTTTCAGAATAGTTGCAAGAGTAGTATGAAAAACTTTTTATAGATCTTTTTCCAATTCACCAATTAATCACACATTTTTTTCTCCTGAACCATGTAAAAATAATTTGAGGTACACCCTTGTGGCTCACATGGCAAAGTAAGCCATGTAAAACCCAAGGACCTGGGTTTGAAACCAGGGAGTGGGGAAAGTAGGCTGAAAGCATTTCATTGTGTATTTCCTAATAACTATAACATTCCCTGTATGACAAGAGTAGAACTATCAAAATTAGGAGAGAATATTTATGTAATAGTATTATCTAATGCAGAGTCATTATTCAAATTTCTATAATTACCCCAGAGGTATTTTTTTACAGCTCTCTTTCCCCTCATCTAAGACCTAACTCAGAATTTTGCATACGTTTCTCTGTGAAACCTGTTTAGTCTCCTAATCTGGAACAATTCTTCACTCTCTTTCTATCTTGCCATTTTTATACAGGACAGGCTAATTATTCTATAGAATGTCTTATGTTTATCTGTTTTTTTTTCTCATTATTAGACGGCATTTTTTGCGGCATTACTGAAGTGATATTGTATGCTTTTTAGTGCATCATAGCAGGTGACTCGTGGTGTCTCTTTTCCCCATTCCGCCATGTTGACTTCCATCACTTGGTTAAGTGATCAGGTATTCACAAGGTTTCTCCACTGTGTAGTTACTGTTCTCCCTTTACAAACTAACTGATTTGTAGAGAGAAACTTTGAGGCTCTTCTTGTGATTGTTTAGTCTTGCTCTCAACATGGAGGCACCAAGAGAACAAAGCTGAAGAACATGGCATTTGTTTGATCTTACCTCAGAAGCCACATAACTTCACTTCTATAGCATTTTCTTGGATGAAGCAATCACAAAGATGCACCTCAAACTCAAAAGGCGACATAGAGCTCACCATTCTGAAATGGTCACATTTCAGAAAGACCTTGTGGGTTGAGGGTGCTAGCAGCCATTTTTGAAAAAAATGCTGTCTGCCACACTGGACAACACCATGCCTGCTGAATCATAGCTCTTTCTCCCCAACTATACCATTCCTCCCTCATTGTGTGTTTAGTCAGTTCAATCATAGGCCTCTTTGGAGCCTCTGAAGGTTTTAATTATCAGGGGGGCTTTTAACATCCAGTGGATTTATTGGGGGCCTGGTTATCTTGCGTGACTTGCTGCCATCCTTCACAGACGTCCAGAGGAGAGGTGGCATACCTCTGTGAGTCATGTTGACAAAGAAGAGACTATTGGGGGAAACAAGACCCTCGTCTGGCCCTCCACTTCAGAGCCACTTTCGAAGAGTGGTTGTCTTTATAATTCCTGATCTTGAGCTCCTTTCAAATACCCTGCTTTTCGTTTTTTTTTTTTTTTTTTTTTTTAATTGAAGTAACTTTGATTTACAAAATAATATAAATTTAGATGTGCAATTTCACTGTTCATCTAATATATGATTACACACCATGGCCTTCATCACTGTGTAGTGGACCCCACCTCCTTCCCTTTAGTAACTTCAGTGCTGTTGTCAATGCCCAAGGGTTAGTTTTTGTTGTGTCTCCTCATTTCCTTTGTTTCTTTATATCCCACATGAATGAGATAATCTGACGTTTATCTTTTTGCTGACTTATTTCACTTAGCATAATTCCCTCTAGTTCTATCCATGTTGTAACAAACGGAGGATTTCCTCTTCTCAGGCCTGTATAATATTCCACTGTGTATGTATGCCACCTCTTTATCCACTTACCTGTGGATGGGCATTTAGGTGGTTTCCATTTCTTGGCTACTATAAATAATGATGTAATAAACATGGAAGTGTAAATATCTTTTTTAATGAGTCTTTTTCGTTTTTTTGGGTAAATACCCAGAAGTGGGATAATGGGATCAGATGGAATTTCCATTCTCAGGTTTTTGAGGAATCTCCATACTACTCTCTAGAATGGTTGCACTAATTAATACTTTAATGGCGTAAAAGGATTGCTTTTTATCCACATGCCCCTCAACACTTACTTCTAATCTCTTGGATAATAGTCATTCTCACAGGTGTGACATGTATCATTGTTATTTTGATTTGTGTTTCCCTAATACCAAGAGATGAGGAACATCTTTTTGTAGGCCTATTGGCCGTCTGTATGTCTTTAGGAAAATGTCTGTTCAGATATTCTGCCCATTTTTGGATCAGATTATTCGTCTGTTGTTGAGTTTTATGAGTTCTTTATTTGTTTTGGATATTACTCCCTTGCCAAATGTATGATATGCAAATATCTTCTCCCAGTCGGTGGGATTTCTTTATGTTTTAATGATGGTTTCTTTTGCTGTGGAGACGCGTTTAGTTTGATGGAGTTCCATTTTTTAAATTTTCATTTGTTTCTCTTGCTCTTGGAGTCAAGACTCCAAAGACCTATTTAAGACTGATATAGAACCTATTCCTTCTGTGTTCTTCTATGTTTTTATGGTTTCTGGTCCTACATCTAAGTCTCCAATCCATTTCGCATTTATTTTTGTTTAAGCTGTTAAGAGAGCAGTCTAGATTTGCATATAACTGTCCCAATAATATTTATTGAAAAGACTTTCTCCATCATATACTCTTGGATCCTTTGTCATAAGTTAACTGACTGTGTGTGTGTGTGTGTGTGTGTGTGTGTGTGTGTCTTATTCTATTTCTGGTAATTTAGTTCTATCCCACTGATCTCTGTCTCTTTTTATTCCTGTACTGTTCTGTTTTGATTACTTTTGCTCTGTACTATAGTTCAAATCCAACAGGATAATGTCTCTACTTTTGTTCTTTTTGCTCATGACTACTTTGACTATTCAGGGTCTTTTGTAATTCAGATACTATGTTTATAGTCTGGTACTAGGATCTGTTCATTTCTAACAATTGACCTCTTTCACCCCTCTTCCTCAAGGCCGTCTAAATTTCATAATATAAGATTCCTAAGAAGTGGAAACTTTTGGAGTCAGATTTTCATATTATTATTTTTATTGTATTGTATTTATTATTATTGTTGTTATTATTATTATTGTATATAAATAAAAATAAAAATATTCTAACATGTTTTCCTCAAGGAAGCATCACACACTCTCAGGACAGGAATTTGCAACAGGCCTTAGGACTGGTAAGAGATCGGGCTCTTTGGATTAGAGGTCATCATGAATTGTCCCCAGGACTTATCCTATCTGCAACCATTCTTCCCCAGAGAAAATCTTGGTGGATTCCAGGTTCAAAGTGCTGAGTCAGGAGTGGAGCACACCATCGTTCATGGCCAAGGGGGTCCAGTGGTCAGCAGCCAGAACGCCTCGGCAAATCAGTGTGTCCACTATTAAAAACAAAACACACACAATCAGTAGGGGAAGTTTTATAAGGATGAGCTAGCTGCTCCTGTGGCTGCTGCTCACGCTTGGCTTCCAGATGAATTCAGGAGGGAAAGAACTCCTCTTAGGTCATTGCAGGGCCCAAGATGTGGGCCTGCTACCATTTGTCATTCAGTGTTGCCTAAAAATGTCAGGACAGTGCAAACTCTGTTGCAAAACTGCTTCATTATTCTAAACACCCTGAAGAGTTCTGTGGAAACTGAAGATAGGCCTCCTGAAAATATTCAGACATGCCTCCTATCCTAAGATGCCCAGAACAGGCCATCTAAGATACATCCCCCTGCATGTGGACTATGTAAAGCTAAAGTCAATGGAGGTCCCGAACTTCAAGAGAAACTTGTACTACTCCCTTTACCTAGAAGAATGAAGATTGGGGATATGAGCCATATTGAGGGTTATTTCCAGAAACAAACTCTTTATTGAAGAAATCTCTCTATTTGGCAGAGCAAGCATCTAGTCACAGAGCATCTGATCTCTGTCACATGAGTTACCCTCCTCTCTGGAGCCCCAGGCCTCTATCCCATTCCTCAACTCAGTATAAAAACTCTTGGTTTATCCTATAGAGACAGATAGGGTAAAGTATGGTGGACTTTACCTTCTTTCCCCCAATACCTGTCCAGCTCTGACTGACCCACACCCTCATTTCACTCCCAACCACCTCATTATAATTAAGCGACATACTGTGAATCTTTAACATACTGGTCACAAGGAATGACTATACAGCTCTAAAGGTTTAAGGACAATTAAACTATGCAAACATTCCTGGTAGAAAGCGAAAGAGACATTGTGTGAGGCATGCATTTTGAGCCCCTTAGGTATTTTCTGGATTCCCCAAGGAGACAATACCCCTCCTCAGAAACTGCTGACCACCAGCTGTGGAAACTGTTGACATGACCTACTTACTTGTTTAGAAACCCAGGAGCCCAGATACAGGGCACAGCAAAGGGAGGATCTCTCTTCCACATTGATGCCCCTATGTGCTCGCTTGCTCTCTCTCTCTCTCTCTCTCTCTCTCTCTCTCTCTCTCTCTCTCTCTCTCTCCTCCCCTCTCCTCTCTCTCTCTCTCTCTCTCTCTCTGTCTCTGTCTCGCTTTCTTTCTCCCTCTCATATCTGATTTCTATAAAAAGTCTTGTCTGAGGAATGTTTAGGACTCTGTGCAATTTCTATTTGTTCAGGGGTCCAAGAATCCTAAAGAGGCAACCAGACTCTTGGGCGCGATAGTTTTAGACTTTATAGTCACATAAATTTTTCACAAATTCTTACATTTGTTCTTTTATTCCTACTAATCTTTCTGATGTTATCTTGATTGCTCTACCAACTTGAGAAGAACCCAAAGGGGTTGGGGGAATTTCCTCTCCAACCAAAGATGTCTCCTCCTCTCCCCCGGCACACATTCACCTCCTGGAGGAGTTGGAACCACACTGCCCATCTTCTGTGGCTGATGAGAGGTATTTGAATGGTGGTGATGAAGGGGGTTCTCATGAGTTCCCAGGCTGCCCACTCCACAGTTGCATCTTCTGTTTCTGCCAATACGTTGTGAGATAATTCCAGAAAGGGACCTGAGATGAATTGGGAGAGCACTTGTCAGCTTATGAAGATGCTCCCTTGAGCCTGCCTTTTCCTATCTGTTGCAGCGGAGTATTTCTGACCTTCTAGATGGCCATGTCCTCCGACAAAGCATAATCATCATGGGCCATCTAGAAAACATGGAGCTCAAATGTCCAAACAGATCTTGAATTTCATAAATGTAAATCTTTTTACAGCAGACATGACAGAGTGCCTCAGGAGTTGCTAAAGAAGAAATTATACAGAAGGGTACCATGGTGGCTTCCAGCAGCTTCCATCCTGAAATCATCCAGATTTATAGAGAACAAAATGAAAAAAACAAAATCTGAATGAGGTGCAAATGAAGAAAACAATCTCTAGTTGACAGCAACCTTTGTCGTGGAAGAGTAAGAGTCTAAGAAGATCATGAAAATCCAAATAAAAGCACTTGTGGTTACCTGTTCTGTCATCCATATCACTGATGACTCAAGTTGTGAAATACTTGGCACTTCATACTATACTATTAGTCTATGAATTGCAGTGTTAAACTATCGAGAAAGCGGAGCCCTACAATGAATCAGATAGGACACTCTGGGCTGCGTGTAATTGAGATCTGAACTCAAAGTAGCTTAAAAAGTAAAAATGTTTATAGCTTCCCTGCAGAGAATCTAGAAGAAGATGGGCTTTACGGATGGCTGTTTTAACAGCTCAGCATATTGTCAGAGACTGGGCTCTTTGATCACTTTCTCTGCCATTCACAGTGTCAACTCTACTAAGGCCGGCATCACCTTGTGAAATGGGCTTTTCTTTTTCTCTTCTGGCAAGATGTGGAAGTTCTTTTCAGTCTCCTTAGTCAGCTCTGGTCTCCACCTGCAGCCACGGAGAGACATGCACTTCTGGGTGTGGACTGTGGAACCTGGAACCCAGAATGGCTAAGTGTAGATACTGGTCCCTTCCAGCCTTGGGATTGACCTTGGTTCCTGACTAGAAGCTACTGTCACCTCGGGCCAGTCATCTCCTGAGAAAGAAGCCTGTTCCCTTTACCCAATGGTGCCAAACAAAGGCTGTCGTTTTCCATATTTGTCATATCATGAAAAAAGTGCGACCATCCGTTACGTGTTTCTATTTCCATATTCTATACAATATACTTACGTATGGAATTTATATAGTATATATGTATTTATTTATTTTAAGGAGAGGAAGGCAAGTAGGCTGGAATGAGAGCAGGCAGGCAGGCATGCCCTGGTGGCTCAGGGATTAAGCCCATGCCTGCAGGGCTGTCTACACACAGTCCAAGAACCCGGATTTGCAGCCAAGACAAGGGGAAACAAGTAAAATGAGCAACCAAATAATTAAAAGATTTTTCCTTCTGGCCTGCTGCCTGTCTGCCCACTCTCCTGCTTGCTTTCCTTCTGCTCTGAAAAAATAGAAAAAATTAAAAAGAAAAAGCCAGCAGGAAGGGAGAGTGAGGAGGAGGAAGCATTGTATTTATTTATTTCACTTTGACTTTGGCCTTTCACACCAGATTTGGGATATATGTCCAGGTGCTTGGACTTCACATGGTCTGCATGCCAGTGTCTCAGCTGCCTGAGCCACGAGGTGCTCCAATTTCAATGTATTTCAGAGTATTTAGATAGTCCACTGTTTCAAAGTAAAATTTAGACAGCACTATCCATGTCAGGAAATAACTGTATTATTTAATCTTCACAACAGGCCCACAGGCCATATTTTTATATCCGTTTTATGGATCAGATAATTGAAAAGTGGTTAAAGAATTTGTCTAAGAAAACACAGCTAGTAGGCACTGGAGCTCATGATTGAGTCTAAGTAATTTAGTTCTTGAATCCTTCCTTTTATTGTGTTAAATAATAAAAGCCCAAACACTTCATTTTAAAGACCTAATTGGCATTATTAAATGACTCATGAATCAGCAATAGCCCATGTGGCAAGTAGAACAGCACAAAACGGAAGTGTTTATATTCAGGGAGAAAAAAGGGTGGGACAAGAAAAGAAAGGTGATGTCAGGCAAAGCCATCTTCTCTGAGGAAGGACAGGCAATCTCATGCGAATTATCTCACTGCTGTGGACCAGGAAATTCCAGAAGAATTGGTTTAAAATTCCCCTTCTGGGAATGGCTGAAACTGCAGTAAGGTTAAGTACTGAGTTTTAAGAAGGAGAATTTCTCTTCTTCCTCCTTCTTTTTCTTTTGTGTTAACAATAGTTTGATTCAAGATGACCTAGAAGAGATGGTGGATTTTAAACTTTTGTCTACACACACAGTAAAATAATTACAATGACTCTGAAGGGGCTCAAAACAGGTGACCCCAAATCTCTCAGAATTTTCCTGTAGATGTTCCATTTTATATGAAGATCATTTCATTATTTTGAGCCAGGAAAATGGCCACACTGGAGGTGAAGACACCTTCCTTTCACCTAACGCTTCACTGGTTTCTCTTTTTTTCTTTTTTGAAAATTGATTGATTGATTGACAGATGTATTTGTAGGAAGAAAGCAGGCAGGAATGAAGGCAAATAGGCAGGCAGGCCCAAAGGCGGGGAGGAAGAAGTGTCTGTTCATCCATTTAGTTGCTCATGTTGGTTATTCCCCCAGGCCCCACCCCATCTGAGCTGTGGACTTGAGTTTTCTTAATGAAGAAGGTACCACCATTCCCTAAGCCTCTACACTTGCCCTAACCAAGAAGTGGTCATTGTTGCCTTATCCTCTAGAAGAATGTAGTTTGGGAATGTTTTAATCTAGAAATTAGTTTACCTGTGAATACGTTCTCTCTGAGAAACCTATCTTTATCTGCAGAGTGTAGATGAAACATCCCTCCTTGCCACATAAAGACCCCTTTCCTCTGTTCTTGAGACCCTGACCCCCTTTCCAGGCCTCAGTACAGTAGAGAAGTCTTTGATCTGCCCTGGTTACCTCAAAGTTACCTCCATGTAAATTCTCCATATGTATGTCATTAAATTTGTGTTTTTCTCCTAGTAATTATGTCTGATGCTGACTTGCCCAGCTTATGAAGAACCTCAGAAGGATGATGGAAGTCCAGCAACTAACCCACATACACTGAAAATAAATAAAACTTAAAACAATACTTACCTCACTAGAGAAGAAACATTCTACTCTTTCCAGTCCTTTCTATTTCAAGTTCATCTATTCTTGAAAAAACTAGTTGTGACTGCCAAAATTAATTCTAGTCCTAATAATGGTTCATGATTCACAGTTAAAAATACTCTGGTGATATAATGGAATTGATTTCATTGATGACTTTAGATGCTCAGTAATCATTTCTGAGTCAGAACCCCGATTCTTTAGGAAAATCAGGGGGATACAGTAAGAAGGGCAAAGGGAAAACTGCAATTCCACTGAAAATTCATCTCAAAGTGACCCTTCAGAGACCCCTAAAGGTTTTTGAGTTGTAAGTGAGTAGCTGAAACTGATGATCTAGGAGTCAGCAGCAAATGGTTGAAAATGAATCAAAGACACAAAGATGAGCTCAATGGCAAAAAAGTACATTGAGAAGAGAAGAGAAATAAGAAGAGAAGAGGCTAGAGAAAGAACTTTGAGGAGTACTGTGATAGTGTGATTGATAATAAGAAGTCTATATTTAGTTCGCTACCTTGTGGCAGAGTTCCTAAACCCTGGGACTTTCCTAGGTGTTGAGCGCAGTGCTTTGCTTTGCAAATGTTAACTTTTGGATTCCACTTAAGGATGAGGACTGGTTGCTAGGAGAAGCAAGCATAGGCTGACCACACATACCATTTAAAATAGAACAGTACTATTTTTTTCATATTTCCTGACTGTCCCATCATTTTAATGTCAGTTTTGTTCCATTTTTAATAAATAAGGACCATCTGTAATATGGTGGAAGGGGCTGCTGAGTTGCCCCAGGTCTAGTCTGTTGAGGGGCCCAAAAGCAGCTGCCCCTTTTGCTCTGTGTTAAAAATGTCCCTCGCAGATGCTGACTACAGCAGGCCACAGCCACTACTGCTGTTCCTGACCTCTGTGAGGAAGCAAGATTCTCTCCCAACCCACACACACCTGTTTCTTCAAAGGGAGGAGAGCACCTCAGTGTGGTCAAGTCTTAGGTAAGCACTAGGGGGGTTACCTCTGGCACTGTGGGGTTATCTCTGGCACTGTGGGGTTATCTCTGGCACTGGGGGGTTATCTCTGGCACTGTGGGGTTATCTCTGGCACTGTGGGGGGTTATCTCTGGCACTGTGAAGGTTATTGACAGTTTCTGCCACTGGGCCAGCTACTAAGCATTTCTGGCACTGGGATAGTTAAAATGGCTTGTGTTTTAGGCAGGACATTTAAAGTGGGACTTCTCTGGGATGCCAAATTTGGTTTTCACCTAAGATATCAGAATATCTTGCACTGGCCCTGGCTGTTTGTATGAAGTCCCGCCAGACTACATGAAATTACTATGTGATCTCTGATTAGCGTCACCCAGTACTGTGGCTGGTCTTTCTGCTCTGCTCCTGCTTGGATTGTTCCACCTCCCTGCTCTCCCCTTAAGTTGACAACACACAACCCTATACTCTTTTTGCATCCCAATGTCCCATTTTTATCTCAAGGGAATATGGTCAGCCTAACCAAGCACAGATGAGAAGTTTAGAGCTTTTAGTCCTACCTCTGACTTCCGGGGAGTTAAAAGACGCTGGAGGCTGAATCAATACCAATAAGCTAATCACTTATGCTCATGTAATGAAGCCTCCATAAAACCCCGCAAGAACAGGGTTTGGAGAGCTTCCAAGCAGCGAACACAGGGCGATATGGGGAGAGCTGTGTGCTTGAAGGGTAATGGAAACAACACGCCTGCATCTTTTCCATCTGATGTGCTTCTGTATGCTTTACCATATCCTTTAAAATAAACCAGTAACTCAGTAAGTCAAATGTTTTCCTGAGTCCCGTGAGTCACTCTAGCAAAGCAGTCAAACCCAAGGTAGTGGAGGGGACCATGGGAACCACAGATTTATAGCCAGTTGGCCAGAAGCACACGTAACAATCTGGGCTTTCAGGCGGGGTCATCTCATAGGACGGAACCATGATGGAGCCTGATGCAAGCTCCTGGTAGATGGTGTCAGAACTGAGCTGAATTCAGTTGAGCTCTCAGATATCTGCGGGTCTTTGAGAACTGCTTGCTAAACGTGTGGAAGAATCCCCGCTCCCACTTTGGAGTTGGTACTAGAACTCCTTTAAGATATTTATAATAAGCAAGGGAAGGGGAAGGGAAGGGGAGAGGGGAGGAGAAGGGGGGAGGGGAGGAGAGGGGAGAGAAGGGAGGGGGAATGTGGAAGAGAGAAGTGGGGAAGGGAGGAGACAGGGCAGGCGAGGGGAGGGGAGAGGAGGTCTCACATCTCCAGTATTGGGTGATCTCATCTCCCCGTGAGAGAAACTTTGAATAAGTGAAAGTTAAAGAAATTTTGCCTATTTCTGTGAAAATACAATGATGTAAAAATGTACTAATTTAAATCAGCAAATACCCTTCACCCCCACCCCCTGCTAGATAAGAGAGAAGCCTTTCTAAATATTCCCTGTATTTCCTCTAACATTGACGTTTTACATAACCCCTTTGCTGGCCTGTTTCCACCTAAGGCCTGAATACAAACCTCTTTTGTAACTCAAGAGCCATGTGTCTCACTGGGTTTGAATCCTCATATTTGAATAACGAATAAATTCTTGATTCAGTTTGACAGTTTCAACAGTCTTTTCGCTCCAGTTATCAATACCTGGCTGGCAACTCTGATTCTTGAACTAACCTTGACATGCCCTGGGAGCCAACTGTGGAATGTGACACGCTGACCCTAACCCAACGCTCGGCGAGCCTATGTAATGAAACCCTATAAAAACCTGTTAAAAAATAAACCCGGGGTCCTTGACCAGATCCACTGCGTTGGATGCGGCTCGGACCCCAGCACGCTGGAAATAAAGTTCCTTATGATTTTACATTGTTGACTGGTGTGTGTGCGCGTTTCTGGGAGGACGAACGCTGACCCTAACAACCTGTGGTTCCACCACTAGACTGGTTCTATCTGAAACCTAGCCTAGACTCAGGCACATCCACTCCACCAAATCCTTGTCCACGACGAAAATGAATTCATTGTTAACTGTGAGTCAGGCGTGCGTTTACTCCTCCAGGTAATCTTACAATAATCCTGCAAAAAATAATATTTCCCTCATTTACAGATAAAAATCTGAGGGTTACTGAGAAGCCAAATCTCATAGTGGGTCAATGTTAGAGACAGGACAAGAATCCAGGACTGTCTGGTTCCAAAGCCAAGAAGTTTCCAATGCTTGGTTTGCTCAGCCTCAAGGACTTATTCGCCTTTCAATGACATTCTCATGTGATCCGATCTAGTGCTTTTTTTCCAAACCCTATCGGCAAACCCTACTTTTGTGTTCAATTTTAATAGACCCTTGAACTTGTAATGGTACAAGGGAAAAGTTTCCCTATCTGTGTACCTCTCAGGCTAATGAAGCAAACAAATTAATAGCAGGCAGATTAGTAGGAGCAAAATAACAGATTGAATTACATGTGCATGGAAGCTGTGCATGGCTATAAATTCTAGAATAAATGGGGTAAATAGAGGACTACTTGAGCTAAGGAATGGAATGCAGGCCTGAGCATCAAGGAGAGAGGAGGAGGTCTCACATCACCAGTATTGGGTGACTTATAGACAAAACCAGATGTTCTAGGTATTTGTCTTGCCATAATATAGTTTTCACAATGCTATTTCTGGATGACCTAACTCTTGACAACTGTCATTATTTAAGGTAATTATAACAATTCCTTTCGAAGACCAAAGGGCCTCAACTGACCTACACTCCACATGTCAAGGTGACACTTACTGGGAAAAGCCTGCTCTGGATACTTTAAGGAGGCCTAGCCTTCAAACTTTAATGGACCCTTGAACTGCAGATTGGTTAGCTAAGTAACTCTGGAAATAATAGCAGTCCAGAATCACCTGCTGTCATTTCCTTCTCACTAGATCAATCCAGTGCTGATACTGCCACACCGATACCACTATGATCCCTGCCCCTGCCATTTGGTTCATCTCTTCCATTTCCTCACTAGTCCGTCAATCAGGCCCCAGTATACTCTGAGCTGAGTCCTCAAGGATTGTGATACTAAGGATTTAAATTGACCACAGAACTCAATATAAGATCAAAGTATAAAATAGCTACTAAGAAAGTGAATGCAATTATAGATTGCATTAATAAAAAATGTGTCTGGTGAAAAGTCTGAGTATTGCAGATATGATATGTCATAAATAATTCTAAAACAATGCAGACTGTATGTTAGAGGAGTCATAAATTCAAGTAGGAGGAGAAAGTGGAGAAGGACTGTTTATCACAAAAGGATGGGAGGAGATGACTTTTGAAATGGCCCTTAAAATAGCTGTAGATTTTGATAGGTGGAGATATTCCAGGCTGAGATAATGGTAGGAGCAAAGAAATAGAAGGAAAAATATATGTGTCATATGTAGTCAAACAGAATAGGATACATGGAAGAAAGTAGAGGAAATCAGGGCTCTATCAATTGGAATTAGCTTATTATAGACTTTAAAAACCACTATTCCTTACTAGTTATGCGATTATTAAATGGGCCTTCTTATGCATCATTTGTGAGTTTGAAGTGAGACAGAATAGACAGCTATAGGAAAATTAATGGGCAGCTGAAATTTCACCAAAAATATGTGAAAAAACAATACTGCCCAGTAACTAGTTTATACCCAGTAGAACCAACATGGGGTCTGAAATACCCTTGAGCCCTCCCTGAACACCTCAAACCTCATTATTCTTTTATTTACATCTCATTAAGAAATTAGCATACAAAGACTGCCCCTTTGGAAGCCATGATGCTTTCTAGGGAAACCATATAAGGATTTCTATGCACAGTCTCCTTTAAGAAGAAAAGACTAACTTTCCTCCAAGGAAATCCCAATTTTTTTATAGGGATCTCATGAAAATTAATTATTCTGGTGCAGTCATTCCCCAGAAATTCCATAAAACTTCCAGTCTCTAGACATGCCCCTACACACATCTGGTGTGTGCACTTTTCTGGCCTTAATTATTCCAAAGGATGCGCACACCACCCAAGTGTGTGCTTTTCTAATAAATTTTCTTGGGTTCATTTCTTACTCTTCTTGAATTCTTTTTTGGGGGGAATCAGCGGAAACTCAGGACTTGAGCGAGGTTCCTTCTTGCTTAGCTTTTGTGCAGAAACCTCCGCAGTCTTCCTGGGATCTCTTCTCTCCAGCATCAGCTGTGCGTTCGAGAGGTTCAGGAGGCTTTGATCAGTGCTCAAGTGGGACACAATCCAGAACTAGTTCTGGGGTCATCAAAGAAATGTCTTCCTTGGTTAGCGGAAAAGAGGATTCATTGTTTTTGAATTGTTTATGTCATAAAGAAATTTGCTGTTTGCAGTAGTGGCAATGAGTAAAGCTTTTGCTGGTAGAATTAGAAATGTCTAATTTCTAGATGAAACTCTTCAATAGAAATGTCAGAGGGTGGTCCCTGTTAGTTTAGGTGTTAAGCTCCTGTCTGGGGCACAAACTAGTACATCCTAAGGACCCAGGTTCAAGGCCTGGGCCTGGGGGGAATGATTAAAAAATAACATGATTCTTCTCTCCTTTCCTGCCTGCTGCCTTTGTTCCTCTAAAGTAAATTAATTAATTAATTAATTAATTAATTGGAAAAGGAAAAAACAAAAGAAATGGACACTAAAAGGTTTTTTCTCGGGGCTCCACCAAGGAAAGAATGCCACTCAGACAAAAAGTCGAATAGCCAGGGCTTTATTGGGGTTTGCGCACCCGGGGGAGGTTCTCCGGTAGGAAGAATGGGCCGGGGAAGTCGCCCCCAAGCGAAGGGAAGGTGCTCTTAAGCAAGAATTTTGCGGCGGGGTTTATGCGTGGCGATTGGGGATTGGTTCTGTAACTCCAGGTGTCGGCTTTTCATTGGTGACTGGCCTAGACCTGGGTTGCCATGCGGATGTCCGTCTTGGCCGGGGTCTCTGTTTCGGTTCCTTGGTTTGACGTCAGCCACCTTTTCCTGGGCACGGCTGCCATTTTGTCCTTCTGAGCCGCCATTTTGTCCTTGTGGGCCAGCCTAACAGACACCCTCTGGTGGCCTAGCAATAAGACCACTGGACATAGTCCACATACATCCGAAGGACCCAGGTTTGAGAACTGGGACCAGGGGAGCAATCAAGATGAACAACTAAATCAAATAAAGCACTTCTTCCTTTCTCTTCCTTCCTACCTATCTGCTTACTTCCTTTCATTCCTGCCTACACCTTTCCTTTAAAAAAACAAAACAAAACAAAACAAAAAAGATAAAAGGAAAAAAGAAGAAAAGAAAAGAAATGTCTGCCTAATGGACATGCCCTTAATGACTCAGGCAGCTGAGACACTGGTGTGCAGACTCTTTAAAGTCCAAGGACCCGCGTTTAAGACCCAAGCTCAGGATGGAAAGCCAAAATAAAACTAAATAAAGATGCCTTTTTCCTTCTCCTTCCTTCCATAAATGTTTCTTCCTCCTTTTTCTTCCTTCTGGTGAGGGACAGCATAGGAGAAAATGGGGCAGTTTGAGACAAGGAGTCTGGATTATAGAGATTTGCAATTAGTTAACCTGCTGAAGTGCTAAAAAAAAGTCAGCAACTGACCGACAAGCACCACCCTAGCCCCAGGCTTCCTGGGGAGAGGCTTGCAGCCTTTAACACCCTTAATCATTCCAGAGCAACTTCCGCAGGAGAGACATTCCAGTCACCAGGTATAAAGAGGTCCATTTGTAGCTTTCCTGCCCACTGAGAGCTGGGTTTCTCTGTGCTTCTCCTAATAAACTTGCAAATTCCGTCAAGTGTCTCCTTGAATTCCATCTCTGGATACAACTGGTGCACCCACTTGTATCATTTTAAATGCTTTTCATTCTCTCCCTTCTTTCCTGTCTTACAAAAAAAAAAAAAAAAAAAAATGACTGCAAGATGAAAATGTTCTTCAAAATTAAAATTATTTTGCTATATTACCAAATGGTAGTCACTAGCTACATGTGATATATAAGAAGAAATACATGTTTGGTCTTCCTCTCCTTTTCCAGCATAGAGCTTCTAAAATCTTTGGAAAGCATAGAGGGTGTCTTGTTATGGTAATAAGGTAACTTACAGAGCACATCTAAGTAGGGAAGACAGTTGCCAGGGAGTCAATCACATGATTAAACTGTTGGAATTTCCAGTGACATACCCCCAATCTTCAAGGAAGGGAAAGGGTTGAGGGTTTAATCAATTACCAATGGTCAGTGATTTAATCAGTCATGTCTATAATAATGAAGCCTCTATAAAAACCTAAAAGGATGCTGCATTTCAGAGGGATTCTGCATTGTTGGATAAGTAGAGATTTAGGCAGAACAGTATGTCTACAAAGTGCACAGGTTCCTGAATGACCCTTTTATAACAAACTGGTAAGCTAGTAAGTAATATGTTTCTGTGAGTTCTGTGAGCTGCTCTACCACATTAATCAAACTTGAGGAATGGGGTTCTGGGAACCTCTGACTTATAGTCAGTTGGTCAGAATTATAGTTAGCCTGGGCTTGCAATAGACTTCTGAAAGAAGGGATGAAGGGGTGCAATCTTATAGTACTGAATCCTTTAACCTGTGGAATCTTGTGCTATCTCCAGGTAGACAGTGTCAGAATTTATTCAAATCATAGGACACCCAGCTGGTGTCCAGAGAATCATGTATTGTATGCATGGGGAACCAGCCTCCACATCAGAGTTTGGGTCTCAGAACACCAGATATATATGTGGCTCCCAAGCATGTGAATTGATACTAATATGACTACAGATCTCAATTTTGATTTTATTTATTTCTAAGCTATGTAACTTTTTAGGTGGGATAACCTAAGGGGATGGAGTAAGAGGCTGGACAAAGGAGCAAAGGATGGCCACATAAAATTGGTGCAGGGACAGCATGGCTTGAAATCTCTACAGGCCAGTCTGTTTGAATAGTGGCAGATGTTTGAATAGTGGACTAATGGGCAAAACCTGAAAGAGACCCTAGTGAGGGTATCTCAGCTAAGCAGCCCTGCATTGCCTTGCATCTAGGACACACCCCTAGATGCGTTTCTCTCCAGGTAACCTGGACACGCCCAAAGCCCCTAGCCCTCATACATATACAGAATCCATGTTTCCTGTGTGTGAGAGGCAAGCAGCTTAGGTCCCGCCACACACATGTGTGCATTCTCTTGATGTAATCTTAACTAGTTATTTCTGGTTTTAATAAACTCGCTGCGTGTTCCTGCTCACTGACTCTCTCTCCACAAATTCTTTCTGGGTGAATCCAGCGTCTCACCAGCATTCACTCCCCACCTCATCAAAATCACCAAAAATCGCCAATCAAAAAGACAAGAAAACCCCCCAAAAACCCACCATCACATTTCTGCAGTGGTCAGAAATAAATTTCAAAAAGGAAACATTGCCAATCTAGCTCTACTGGTTGGTTATTAGGTGCCTTCGTGTCAGGAAGGAATTGCCTGAAAGACTTTCCCTAAGTATGTGCTGATCAGGCAAGACAGGGTTGAAGTTCACGCCAACTCAACCCACCTCCCACTGTTTCTAGAAGTGAACCCTTGTTCTCGCTTGCTTAAATTTCCCACTCGACCTTTTCTCTGCTGTGTCTAACATGCTAATCTTACATGCTGTAGACAAGAACCTGGGTTCCAGGTTCCTTCAGGAGCTCTCATGCTCTTTACTTCAGATAACCACGTATGGTCTGTGTCCACCACTTGGAAGACACAGCTCTAGTGAGTGTAGTGGGCAGGGAGAAAGCTCTGGTGCTGTCTTCGCAGGTCTCTTCTCTTTCTCATCCACACACTTACTTAGGTGGCTCTGCACAGCCAAGTTCACATCACTTTCCCTCTTCACTGGCCAAGGCTGATTAAGCCCAGGGTGGGCTCTGTGCCCAAATCAGCCAGTCAGCAGTCCATCCTAGATGCTAGGGAAGTGAGAGAGAACTGGTCTTTCTCCAGGGGGATTCAGAGACTGTTGATGGCCATGTGTGCTGCATGAAGGTGGGAGAAGCAGAGAAGTTCAGTCTGTAGAGAGAGATGAATGAAGTTAACGAAGACTAGAATGAGATGAAAGAGAAAGCAGAAACCCTACCTCCTGTTTCAGCACCTGATTCCAATGTCTTCCTAAAACAGGACAGCAGCTGGTCCTTTACTTCTGTAACACATGCCTGAAATCTTTTAATACATTCTTCTTTTATTTAAGCTCCTGGTATTTGCAGAAAAGAAGCCCTGAGACATTTAGGTGAAAGTATGGTGGGCTTTGCTTTCTTGTCCCCAGTATTTTATTTCAAGTCTCAATACTTTAATTTTTTTAGCTCACTGGCCCCAAGGAATTACTGCATAAGCCAGTATAGTAATGATTTATAAACAGCTAAAATATGCAAGCCGTCTGAATAGGAATCAAAAGAGAAGGGATGTTGTATAGCATGCATTTGGAGCTCCCTAGGTATTTTCTGGACCCACCAAGGAGACGATAGTCCTCTGGAACTGCTGAGCACCAGCTTGTCAAAACTGGCCTAATCTACCCCTGAGCCCAGACACAGGACCCTTCCATGATAATGCCCTTATGCACAGAATCTCTCTCTCTCACACACACACACTCTCTCTCTCTCTCTCTCTCTCTCTCTCTCTCTCTCTCTCTCCCCCCTCCCCAATATCTGATCTCTACAATAAAGCCTTGTCTGAGAAATGTTTCAGATTCTGTACCATTTCTCTTGCTAAGGGGTCCAAGAACGCTGAAGAGACCACCAGACACCTTGGTAACTTAACTCCTAAAAAGGGGTTGACTGAGCAGAGCTCAGGTGGATGAGAAGGAGGGTGGTTGGTGTCTCCTGAATCCCATAACACCGGAATTCTTAGTCTGCCTCATCCTCAAACTTCAAGGATGTTTAATTGAATCATGTATCTCACCATTGTTATGCCAAGCAACTGGTAAAATGCAATCCTTAAGTGTCTTGCTCAGTTCACATTGTAGTCTCTCCTTCTGCAGCTGCTCTCCTCATTCCTGTCTCTTGTGCCTTCTCACAATTTGGTGTGGAAGAGACGGCCATTACACCCTGCCATTGAGACCCTCCTTCCTCGGGTAGAGATTCACTGGGCAGTAGCTGCGCCCTGCAGCTCTTTCTGCATCCAGATATAACCATGTGACTAGTTCTCACCAATGGAATGAAAATTAGATTTATGTCAGATGAATTATGAAAAAGAATCTGTGCTTTCCTGGCTCCTTTACTCTTGTCTGGATGGGAAGGAGCCTGCAGTTTTAGGGGTTGGCAGATCCACAGATGGAAAGATCTCTGAACTGCTCCATGGAGAAAAGATGCAGTCAATAAAAAAAAAAATCTCCTGTGGATTATTAACTTGGGTGTGAAAAGACAAGCTCCTGAATGTTGGGTGTTTTTTTTTTTTTTTTAATAGCATTTGTCATGTGCTACACTGACACCCAGTTAACTTCCTTACATCCTCAAATTTCTTGCCTTAAATTCCATTTTCTGCTACTCCCTCAGGCGTTCAATTCTCCTACAGCCCATGGGAGAGGCTGCTCATTCTCCTGCAGGCCAAAACCCATGGGACTGAGAGGTGGTATTGGCATTTTCTTAACTTCTTATTGCATCTTTCAGACCACTTCAGCTTTTAAATGAATACCACCCAACTTTTCCTAGCCAGTGCTTAGCACATAAGATTGACAATGATTTTGTTAGTCTGTGCTCAGGGAGAGAATTTGAGGATGAAAGCAAAGATCAATGCTAGATCAGTGTCTGTGGCAACCATAAAATATGTATGAAGTTGTCTACACATTGAATTTTCTGATTATGAAGAGAAAGAAACATGAATTCCCTCTCAGTCTGGCTGTCTCACTCCTTCTCTCCCCATCTACCTGTCGCCTCAGAGATACTATTGCCACAGAAGGTGTAGGCAACTGAGGAAGATGCAGCATAACTCATCAGTTATTAAGCAGCTTACCCGAGCTAGACCAAAGGCTCCATGAGATCCCGCAGCAGAATTTCTAAGGTATAATTCTACCATGTGCTTTAATGTCCCAAATATATGATAATTTACTGATGATTCACTTTAGAGCTTTGGAAAGGGAAAAAAAAAACTTTTATATTTGTATTTCTGAAAACAGTCCTAAAATTCAATAGTCTTCCTGAATATCTCGAATATTACCCTAAGTTGCTGAGCTAAGGTCAGCACATTATGGTAGGCTATTTAAAAAGAACTTACTTTTCCATAAAACTATCTAAGTTTCTTTGCTACTTATTCGATGTATAGCTGGTTCTTTCAAAGCAGACTTTCTCCTTGACCTGCAGATAGCAGCAGAATATGAATTATTCAGAAGGCAGGAGTTCTAACTTTCTTGGAAAAGGGAGCTTCCTACCAATACTTACTCTAAGAAATGTGGCCAATCTAATTGCATCTGGATAAACAACTCCCCATAATTTTGTCTTTTGATTTGTTTCTCTAGGCTCACTGCACTTGCCTCTAGCATTTCTTGAATCCCGTGCTCCTCAAATCCTTTATCAAATTATAAAAGGGCATCTCTCAAGGTGGTGCTATGGTGAAACCCACATTTGTTTTATTTTATAAACAAGTGGAAAGAGATGTCATAATTAACAGGAGTCAAAAGTTGGGGTAAGCAGGCAAAGGGGTAGTTCTTAAAAAAGAGTCTTTATATATGATATTTTCTAAGTGTCTCAAAATTACTAATATAGATATTTATTGAAATTATTTTTATTTTTGCACATTAAAACAAGCTCAGATGCATAGGTTCCCCATTCTTATGTATATGTCAGCACACCCTGCCCTCCACCAAATCACCAAGTGTTCTTCCCCATCGTCCAGTGGCCTCCACCTCCATTTCTCTCCCAACTCCTCCTGTCCCATTCCGTTTTGGGAACCTCAGTTTTGTTACAAGAGTTGAAAGCCACCTTTAGACAGACACTCTGGGGTCCATGATGAAGTAACCGATGGAAGGAACTCCAGTAAGGAATCACCTGGACAAGAACTCCTGAGTGTCAGCACCATGTGGGACATGGCAGCCTAGACAGCTGGCCTTTTGAGAATAATTATTCCTTTAAGGCCTGTGCAGGCATTTCCAACAGAGGTTGCCAGACAGGTTCAGCATAGCTGAGGCTCTATATGGCTAGGATTATTTTATATCTGAGTTACTGAGAGAAGCAGGAATTGAGCATCTCCATGTAGGTTCTATTTTTTTTTTTTTAAGGATGAAACATCAGCAAACATAATATAAATTTCTGCTCTAATTGTAGAGAACATGGTTTCTTGTAAAAGGAGGATCAAAGATCCCCTGGGTAGAGTAGCAGCTGGGTGCCATCCACACACATCCCAAGGTCCCAGGTTCACATCACAGGGCCGGAGGAACAACCAGGATGAACAACTGAAGTATAAAAACATGCTTCTTTCTCTCCTCTCTTCCCGCCTGCCTACCTGTCACCTTCCTTCTTGCCTATGTCACGGAATCGCTCTAGTTCTTGGGCAGCGATGCCAAATGAAAACCGAACACAAGACTTGGGAGAAGGAAAAGGGCTAATTTATTTTCCACAGAAAATGGAGACTGGAGAGAGCTAATCTTAAATGTCTTTGAGCGAAAGCAAGCAGGGCTTTCAACGGGGAGTTGAGCTTGGGAACCATGTGATAAGGAAGCGTCCTCTCAACAGGTGGCCATCTGGTCATCTCCAGCTTCAGTATCAGCAAGATAACTCAGGATCAAGATGACAGGAATGCTGGTCTATGTGAGGGTCGCCGGGCAGTCCTTGGTTTCTCCAGATTTTAGACACTTGTGAGCCTACAACATCAGTCTGACTGATAAGCCGTTTCTGAGACTCAGCAAGACTCTGCCAGGGGAAACAGAAATCAACCAAGTATTAATGCATAACAGGAGGGAGTGGGGACAAAACAAAGCTTTGCTGTGACCAGTTATGGTATCATCTGCATCTTTCCTTGAAAAAAATAAAAATAAAATAAAATGAGGATCATATTTATGACACCCCAAATTGGAACATATTCTTTAACAAGAATTCAGGTTAGCTGAAAAGGGAAGTGTCTTGATTAAATAGTCACTAAATCATTTGATTTCATGGGTAAAAAAGATTTTATGAAAAGGGTTTAAAGGAATCAAAACTCCTGAGGAGACATTTATAGTCCTATCATCTGCCTTAATGGTAGTGATCTTTGCGTTTTCTAGTCACAGAGTCTGTACACCAGCCAGGAATTTCTGAAGCGTGTTTCCAGAAGAACTGTATCACAGTCACTGCTGACTGAATATAGATTCCCAGGACCCAAGACTCTGGAGGTGGAACCGGGGGTCTGCATCTGTAAGCCGACCCCTGGGCCCCTCTGGCTGGCTGGTGGCTGAGAAGCCAGCCCCTTGCCCTCAGTAAAGGCTGCAGTGGCCTGACAAGCACCCCACAGGACTCTCCACTGGAGACTTCTCATTCCTCCCAGCCGAGGTCACCCTCAGCCCGCTTGCTTCTAACTGCTACCCGCCTGCCTGTCCTCGGGCTGAATTTCCGTTTTACACACACGCTTTTTTTCTTAAAAGGGGCACCGACGTAAAAATCTCACATGAAATAAAGCAAAACATCACTGCCACTAAATTACACCAAAGCAGGCTTTCAGCACCCCTCCCTTTTTCTTTCCCAAAGTGAGATATCTTTATTAAAAATACCAACAAGCTCACCTTAGCATTTAGAGGGAAAGGCAAAGGAATGAGAATAGAGAAAATAATTTTGAGACATAAAGACAAAAATTAAGGCAATCACATGACCTGTTTGTAAGATTGACCATAAAACAAATGCAGACGTTGGGGTGTCAGAGAAGAAAAAGAGACACAGATCAAGACGAGGCAGGCTGGCCAGCTGTAGGAACATTACCTGGCAGCGGGAAGGAAACTGCACACGTCTCCTGTAAGGAGGAAAGACCACCTCTCCAAAGAAATCCCACTGTTCTTACAGGAATTTCATGAATATGAATCAGCAGGACACAACCCTTCCCCAGCAATTTTATAGAACTACTTTCTCTAGACTCCTGTGTGGCTGTTTCTGTCTTGCAGCATGCCCACAGGCACTTCTCGTATTTTCCTTACTAGTAAGATCTTTTTTAGACTCTAAATTTTCCCTGACTGGAGAGGGACTCAACTCCGAGACAACTTTCATGGATCCAGTTCCGGGAAGCTTGGGTATGGAGAGGAAAAGCGCCCCAGAGTCAAATCCCAAGAGTCATTCTAGAACAGACCCACAGGTCCTCCAGAGCTTGTGCTTTCCTTCTCTAACCAACCTTTCTGTTCCTGTGCCCATGTCAGACTCTCCTTGAATTCTTCCTTCCAGGGGATCAGAAGACCCTGAGGGTTTGGTCAAGGGCTCCCTCCTCCCTCAGCCTTTGCAAAGAAATCTCTCCCTGGCAATTAGCTGACTTGATTCTGGCAAAATGCATTTGTGGTTTGTACATGGGCAGCTTAGCAGTTTTAACAAAGTGATGTTGGTCATGGAGAAGAACAAGACTAGTTCAGGAGATCTCAAACTAGAAATGCAAACCCTGGTTACAAATATTGAAGAATGAAAAATGCGACTTTGTACCTCAAGGAGCAAAGGCCTTGCTGAGAATACTTGAAGAAAATGGTAAAAACATTGAACAAGTGAAGGGAGAATTCAAAAGTTTTTACGAATATGTCTTTCATACCTGCACTTATAATGGAACGAAAACTTCAGGCAGGCAGCAGACTTTTGTGATTAAATTCTGGAGACATATCTTGGCCCAGCGTGGAGCAGTCCAGAGTTAATCAAAAGACTGGCAAGCAAGAAACAGAAATTTGCATAACACAACACTTTAGGTACGAAGAAAAGTGACAAGACTTTTTTGTTCCTGGCAAAGAAAGACATTTATTAGAAAAAAATTCCAACGTTATAGTAGAACACATTCTTTATCTTCCTGCCACTTTTGCACTAGTTGAACAGTGTTTTCTGTCATAAATAATGTATGGTTGGAAGAGAGGGTTTGGAATATATGTTGGAATCTACAGTCAGGGCCTTTGGATAACTAAAGTGAATTTCCCAGGAAGCTGCTCAGAGTCTGATGACAAATTAAAAACAATAAAGAATTTCTCAGAAAAGTAGTTTCACATGAAAAGCATGGCTGTGTCAGTGATTGAATAAAACATTATCTGCCAATAAAAACATGTTTAGTTTCATTTATATGTAACAGTCACTGTTCCACTTGACAATAGTTTATTTTGTGCTGGTAAGCAAAGCACAGTAGCTTTGTATTGCTTCTATTTCTGTTTCCTATCATTTTGTCTCTTAACTATTAATAAAGTTCCTTCTAAGTTCCAAATGATAAGGACAGATGGTACATCTTGCCACCTCGCATCTGTCTCTTCAGCTCCCACTAGAAACAGCCTCCATGTAAGGAGAAAGCATTTAGAAATGTATGGCAAAACATTTACATTGAAGCCTCTTCCAAACACTCTAGAGAGTGGGAAGAGTCAGCTCGCTTTACCCAAATTCCTTACTCTATAGGTTGTTTTTTCAGACTTTGCATCAGGTTCTTGCCCACGCAGAGTGGGAAGACCCCAGTGGAGCTCTGAGGGCAAACACACAACCAACAAACTAGCTCCAAATTGCCAGGCCAGGGTGCAGGTTCACTCAGTAGAGGTGTTGCTTGAACCCCCTTCCAATTGGTCTGGGTTTCAACTTACGGTAAAGAAACAAAGCAAACGGACAGATAAAATGAAAATCAACCTTTGGACACTGACAGGAAAGCAGAGGTTACCAGAGGTGAAGTGCTGGAGGGTGGGAGCAGAGCTGGTGGGGTCTAATGGACAGTACTGGAGTCTACTGGCAATCTTGTGGTGGGCACGGTGCGTTGTCATATATTTAATGACTAGTCAGCCTGCACACCTAATCTTGTGTTACTTTGTTGCTCAACCTTACCTTAATAAAAATTTAAAAAAACAAACAAACAAACATAAAAAATGCATAGAAACACTGGTAAGTCTACTGTTATTAAATCGGACTTTTCTCTTACTGATCATGCTTGATGTTCATTTGTTTATCCAGACTGAAGAACTTCACAAAGATGGGGAAATTTTAGCTTTGCCACAAACCCTTAATTTTCATATTTCTAGGTAGTTAAGGGAGTGGTAAAAGCTTCTTTTGAGCCTGCAGGGTCTTGATTGAATTTAGTTGGAAATAAACTACATGCCAAAGTGATACATCCTGGAAAGGCTTGTCCTTGTCTTAAGGACGTAAACGTATTACCTTGGTGGGTCCTGCTGGCTAAGGCAGTTAGATCTGCGACTTCAGAGACACAGTCCATGTAGAAATCCAAGGACCCAGTTTCACGGGACCAAGGGAACAACCAAAATGAATGAACAGATAAAGAAGAAAAGGAAGAAGGAAGGAAGGACGGAAGGGCTTCTTTCTCCCTCTTCCTGCCTACACTTTTCCATTAAGAAAATGAACGTATGGCCTATTTGTTACTCAAACCTGAAAATGTTAGCAATCTGAATCTTAATCTAGAGCAAAATTGAAAAATTACAGAATAGGAAGAGATTATGAGAAAAGAAGAAGATAGAATCCACAGAAAAACAGACTGGTTTCCGGTATGTATATTGACACAATTTAATCCATAGTCTATGTTTAATCACCACCTGGAGGTGGAGTCCTCAGCCTGCTTGATTTGGGGGTAAAAATTCTTTTCACTGCAGCTTCATGTTTTCATGTCTTTAACCTCCTTTTATAGACTGAAGCAGAAACCTGCTAGCAGAACACATCTATACACAGGACTGAATTGTCTGCATTTTCAGCTCACAGAACCTTCCTTCATAACTTGAGAGGTAGCTTTCTTCGTGTTCTGAAGACAGTGGAGGCTGCCATGTAACGGCCCTCATGTGGGGCCAGGCAGTGTTCCATGGAACGTGCAGTCCCATCACAAGCCACCACTAGGGAGGTGACATCACTAGGGTGACACCAAACACTTGGCTGCCTTCTGGGAGGGTTCCTGTGGGCATAGCTTTCTTTTTCCTTTTGACTTTCATTGCTTCTTGTCAGTCATAGAATTGGAGCTTGGCAGGATCAAGTCACCCCTGTCTGGTGTTCCTACCATAGGGAAAAATGCTGCATTTTGAGAATAGCTCCCCAAATTCTGTTACTGTGTACCCCTCCACAAGAATGGTTTTATAGCCTGGAGGGAAAACTGCTTGATAAGGAAGAAGTGGTTTTTGAAACTGTTGGCTTGAAAGCTGGCGTGTTAGGGATTCCTCTCTCTGTCAGGTCCCTGGAAGGAAGGAGTGGGCATGGAGGGAGCAGTGCTGACGCAGTGTGACTGAGAACATACCAAGTAACAGTGGCACTTTGTCTTTCAGCCTTTTCCAAGGGCCTGGTTGCTGTAGTTTGATTAACGGCATCCATTAACTAGCTAGTTAATGGGTTAAATTGAAGTAACTTTGATTTACAGCATATTATAAGCTGATATGTGCAGGTTCACTTATCATCAAAAAATGACAACACACCACACCCATCTCATATATTGAAAGGGAATTTGGCATCTGTAGGATTTCTTCAGAATTGAACACTTTGATCATACTTGGTGACAAAGGGAAAAGCGCCTGGTGCGTCAGTTTTGTAAGGGAAACACTGCGTCGCTTATCATTTTGCTCTGTTTTTAGGAAGTGCCCTCTTGAGAGATTCAGTTTTAGGTGTCGTGCTCTCTTCCTCTCTCAGGGATGTGAGGGAAGCTTTGCAATATGTGCCTGTGAGATTTCTCAAAAGTGATAAATGAGATTTTCCATCTTCTCATTCAAATAGTAACTGCCTGGAAAGTGCAGCAGTGGTGTGAGGGGGTGGAATCCAAGGAGGCAGATCGATGAAGATAAGCAGAAATGAATTTGGAAAGGGAGGGAGGAGCAAACCAAGTAAGAGTTGTAAAATCCAGAAAAGCTATTCTAAATCAGATTTAGAACTGGCAGGGTGAAGTTTTCTACTGGGAGAGTGTTGTTTAGTCACATCTGAGACCGCCTGGAATTTGTGAAAAGTGAGAATTCACAACAGCTAGAGAAGGTGCTCCTTCTGGACCAGGGAGGAAGGGATCAAAACACCTGAGGAGCAAACCTAGGGCAGGTCCCCAAGCTATTTATTCCGTTCTAGGTCATGATTATTCCAGAAGAGCGTGTGTGTTTGTAAAGAATGAATTGCACCTATCTGCGAGTCATACATAAAGTCATAGAAAATTGGTCAGAGGCGTCCTTGTATGGACCGCGGATTTCAAAAGTCCCCTCACTCTTGGTTTCTCAGAGTCCTTCTTTGTAGCTCTGTGACCTGTGTTACTATCTTGTTCTCTGGGGGCTTTGGATACGGGGACAGAGTAACCTGGAATCTCCAGAGCAGTATTCAGATGTATGAGTAGAACTCTAACAGGCAAAACCTGAGACTCCTAAGAGCAGAGACCCCAGAAGGGACCCCCTCCTTAGCAACCTGAGTTTAGGACACAACTTTAGATACTCCACCCAGTTTTTACTTCAGGTAACCTGAACAGGTCCATGAAGGAAGAAACTCTCACCTCCTCATATCTATACAAAAAGCCATTTTGCCTGAGAGGCAGGCAGGCAGCACAGGTCGCACACACACGTGCGCATTCCTTTGATGCAACTTTCCTGCCCGCAGGGTGTTTGAACTCGCTGTTTCTGCTTCTAATAAACTTACCGTGTGATCCTGACCAAATGGCTCTCCAAAATTCTTTCTGGAGGGATCCAGTGTCTCATCAGGGTGCCTCGCTCACCCTCACCGGCATCATTTCTGGCTACTTAGAAAGACATGATTCAAATGATGTACCTCCAAATCTCACTGCACCCCGGTGCAGCCTCCTCATACCCTGACCTAGGTGTCGGCCAGGCTGAAGGAAAAGCAGCTGGAACTCTCCATTGGGATCTGCTGGAGAGCACTGGGGTCCGAGTTCACTGGATTTAAGGGCTTCCACGGGGTCTCTCCTTGTGTCTCCAGCAGGAAATGGTAGACACGACTACTTCCAACCCCCCTGCTCTGCTGCTCTCCGGACACTTTGATTGTCTTTTAATTTTCTATTGCTCAGGGCAAGAGCGCTCTGCAAAACCTCATCTCCCCACCTAATTGCGGGGTGTCCGGTGAGAATCTAATGAGACAGCGTAAACAAAGACACTTTGTAAAGCAACACAAGTACTTCCTATATACAGTTATAAATAGTATCACCCTTTTTCCCTTTGATATATTTTTTAAATGTTTGAGCTAATTTTGCTTTTCAAAGTAATATAAGCCCCTGTGTGAGGTTCCCCATTCCTCAAATATATGTCAGTACATCCTGCCCTCCACGGAGCTGCCCAATCTCGAGTCCCTCGCTATTGCACTGGTGTGTGACAGTGTTAGAGCTTCACTCCGTAGTTCTTTTCTGCATCTCTGTATCTATTTATACCTATATCCCTCTCTCTCTCTCTCTCTCTCTCTCTCTCTCTCTGTCTATATATCACTTTATGGACCCACCAGTGCATCTAGGTAAGCACATTTTTTTTTTTTTGATGCCTTATTTAAAATACAAAAACCAAAATTTCTTCCTGTGTCCCTGTAAAATTTTTTTAGGTTTCAGATTCCAATTTATATCACTGTGCATTCACAAATGATGGTCAACTCTTCAATATAAACAAAAGTTAAGAGCAACTCATATTGGATAGAACAGGAACTGAAGAAAGTGCTTTTATAATGAGCATCTTTTTTTCATCAGCCTCAGCATTCTCAGAACAAATTGAATTCAGTAATCCCCATAAGGCCTAAAGATGAACTATCTTATATGTTAAGACGAAGATGAACTCAGTGTCAGGATTGTGCAAGAACATTATTGCTATTTCTTTATTATCATATATAGTACCTTTCCATTGAAAAGCCAAAGGCATTTTACAAAATCTGACAATGATCCTCTCACTGTCCCTCTGGGCTGAGTAGGCTTCATTACAAACAATAAATAATAACTGCCCTTTATTTTGAAATGCCTCCTATAGAATTTATTACCAATGGAGTGAAGAGTCATGTTTCATGGATTTTAAAAGGAGTTTTTTTCATGGTTAGAGAAGATGGTGAATTCCTGTGGATCTCCAGCTATTGGAATTATGTTGACTCAAGAGACTAGCTGTCTCAGAACTCTTGAAAAGTATCTCTCATAATTATTGACATTTGCTTTTAAATTTGAAGAAGCAGACTATGCATACTTTACATAAAATAAATATGAATGATTATCCTATTCACTGACTCATTGAAGATCTGCAAACCTGATAACCCAGCTACTGTCTAACCTTTAGACCAGTGCCTCATCCTCAGGCCATGCTGAAGGAAGGGTTCCAGGCGGTCATGCTTGGTACCACACATCCCTATTTTTCCTGCTCATACCTGGTTAGATTAGAATGAGTACCTGATCCAAAGGCAGCTAATGTGTGAGCTAGTCAGTAGTGGTTCAGGCATGGAAAAATCAGCTGAGTCAATCATTTCCTGGGATGTGATGCTGGTGAGGGTGAGCTGCCACACGCTGATGAGATGCTGGGTCCCTCCACAAAGATTTCGTAGAGAGAGCCGCATGGTCAGGATCACACAGCAAGTTTATTAAAAGCAGAAACAACGAGTTGAAGCTCCCTGTGGGCCGGCAAAATTATATCAAGGGAATGTGCACGTCTTTGCACAACCTGTGCTGCCTGCCTCTGGGGCAGATGGATTCTTGTACATATCTGAGGGGTGGGGGGGCCTCTTCCTAAGTGGCCGTGTCCAGTTACCTGTTGCAAATATCTAGGGGTATGTCCTAGACCCAAGTTACCAGGGTGGGGTCCTTGCTCTTTGGGGTCCTTGCTCTTAGAAGTCTCAGGATTTGCCAGTTAGTTAATTCTGCACTTCATACATTTGCATACTCCCCTATAGACTTTAAACTATCCTGTCCCCACACCAAGATGTTCCCTGAGAATAAAGAAGTTAGCAAGGGGGAGAAAAAGTGAAAGGGAGTGAGGCAGAGATAGGTCATAAGGGAGGTAAAACTATACATGGACTCTAGTCATAAATAAGCAGACACTGAAGACAGAATAGATTCAGAGATTAGACACTGAAGGAGCCAGTTCAGCAGAAGAGAAAACAGAGGGAGCATGTGGAGGAGAGCCTGTGTCCTGTGACTTAGGGAGCTCTCAGCTGAGGTGCACCGCAGCCGGGGACGCCATCGAATGCTTGGCCTAAGAGGCTCCCTGCTGTAGATTCTGCCCGAGGTTTGAGTCTTGCTCATGCTGTCTCCTCATTCTGTTTATCTCTGACATTCCTTTCCTGTACCCAGTGTGTATGTTCTAACCCATCAGTTAGTTTGGGTCTTTGTTCCTGAAGCCACAAAGTTCCTTAGTGTGGTGTCCCTCCAGTCCGAAGTGTCACATCATCTATATTCGTTGTTCAGTGTCCACTTGACTGGTATATGAATGCAAGCCATACTCGTTTTCCTGAAGAAAGGAAAAAGAAAAAGGAAACTTCCCCAAAACATCTTCCAACAATCTTTGAGATACATGTCTGTTCTGTGGATAATGCTTAAGCAGGCTTATTGAAGCTTTCGGTATCAAGCAGGACTGGGCGATAGTACAATAAAAAAGTAAGGGGGTGAGGGTATTTATAGACCCTCTCTCTAGGAAAAGGTGCAGTCAGGAAGGAAAGTGAGTAGGCAGGCGGGCAGGAAGAGAAAGGAGGAAGAAGCCTTATTTATTTTGTTGTTCATCCTGGTTGCTTCCCCCAGCCCAGGGATTCCAAGTAAGATTCTTGGGATGTACCTGCACTGATGTACCTGCACTGGGCCACCAGGGTGCGCCAGTGCATTCTTGTGCTAATCATTTGTTTTAGCCTTAAGCAATTATATTACCATCAGAATACATACTCAAAACACCTGATAATCTATTCTGCAGCTATCCTTTGCCCCAAATAATACTTCTAGAACTATTTCCTTTGGCTGTCTCATACTCGAGAACCATGCAATATCTATCTCTCATTATCATTTTCTTACTTTGATTAGTGCTATTTTAAAATTACTAAGTATAGTCGTTGTTATTGAAAAATAAAACTAACATTAAAATGTTCACCATTTTTGTTAATGTTTACTCTCCTTGGTTTTCTTTCTTGAGCAATTAAATTACTATCACAGATGGTAATTGTAGGGTATAAAATGAAAGTGTTTATGATATCAAATACATTTTTTTGCTGAGAGAAATTAATTTAAATTCTTATTGTTGATTGAAACTTTTCCTGAAGCAAAAAAGATAAGGGAGGTTGGGGGGAGGCTGGGGAGTGGACCATATAAAGTCCAAGGACTGGATGTAAGGGGGAAGAGGGGAAACAACCAAAAATAAGCAAACAAACAAAAAAATAAGTACTGTCCTCTTCTTTTTTTCTTAAAATTGTAAAGGCTCCTTCCTCCTCTCCCTTTCTTCCTCGCTGTTAAAGAAAACGAACAAACATGGGTGCCTGTTACATCCCACTTAGATTAACTGGTGCTTCTCTATTCAAGAAATACTGGTTGTGTCATGAGTTAATGATACAGAAAGATAGTGATTGCTGAGCATATGGTCAGTGTGAAAGATAACAGCATTGGCACAGAAGAGACTAAATGGCTAATGTCTGTGAATAGAATTACTCTGGAATCAGGAGGAGCTGCCATCCCTCACATTTTCTTGAGGAAGAGAAAGATTGAAATCAATGATTTCTCATGTATTTGTCTACCAATTCCTTTTTTAATTTTTTTAGGCAGAAATGAAGGTGAGCAGAGGTAGGCATGTAGGAGGAGAGAGAAGAAACTATTTGGTTATTGCCCTCAGCCTTGGGATGCAAATGGAGATCCTTGAGCAGTATGAGGACTGAGCTGGCCAAAGGCTTCTGACCAAACCACTACTCTGCCAGGACGTGCCTACCAATGACCCTTTTTATTTTTTAAGGAAATGAACAAGAAGGAATAATGGTGAGTAGGAAGGCAGGAAGAGAGAGGAAGAAGAAGCATTTTATTTTATTTAGTTGTTCACATTGGTTGTTCCTGACAGCCCTGGTCTTGAACCTGGTACTTCGGGATGTGTGGGGTATTATTCCCTGTGTGTACTAGACCATTAGGCCACCAGGGCAGGCCTGCCCATGACCAAATTTCTTTTTTATTGTAGTAACTTATTCTACATATTAAAATAACCTCACATGTATAGGTTCCCAATTCCTCAGATATATGTTAACACACCCTGCCCTCCACCACATCACCAAGTGTTCTTCACCATTGTCCAGTGGACTCTGTCACCATGTGCCCACTGCCCTCCTCACCCCCACCACCCCGCTCACCATCCCATTGCCTACTGGTAACCTGTTCCCTATTGGTAACCTCAGTTCTATTGCAAGTTTCCAAAGGTTGGTTTTGTTTCATCTGTTCCTTTGTTTTGTCTATGCACATTTCTCAAATGAGTGAGGTCATCTGGTATCTTTCTTTCTTCTTTGGATTTATTTCACTTAGCATCATCCCCTCTAGATCCTTTGAAATGACAGGATTTTATCTCCTCTAAGGGCTGTATAGTATTCCATTATGTATATGTGCCACATCTTCTTTATCCAGTTGGGACTCCAACCCAGGAATATGTAGCCTTGCATGTCTTCAGAGGCAATTTACCTAACCACTACTCCACCAAGGCATGTGCCTTCCCTAATTTTTTTTTTTTTTTTTTAAGGAAAGGCACAGGCAGGAATGAAGGCAAGTAGGCAAGCAGGCAGGAAGATGGAAGAGGAGGAAGCTTTATTTGTTTTTATTTAGTTGTTTGCATTGGTTGCTCCACCTGACCCTGGCTGGGCACTTGGTAATTTCCAGTTCTTAGCTATTGTGAATAGCCACCAATGACCTTTTTAAATTATTTTTCCTCCATGGGTTCCTTGTTTTACAAGGACCTTTCAAATACATTTATGTTAATAACCTATTGAAAACATTTATAGGTTCAATATATACATTTAACAGCCAGTGTGAGCTCTTGATTAGCATGAAAGAGCAATACTTTGCCTACTGACTTCATAGACTTTCCATTGACTTTTAAAATGTTTAACACTTTAGCCTGTTTGTATAAACTTTTCTTGTAGGGCTATTGAAATATTGAAAAATAATTCAGAAATTCCATCCATCACAATACCTTCTGATATTTCTAGGGAACATCAGGATGGGAACAATTATAATCATTCTTGTGGTCTTTCTGATTTCCCAAGGCAGTCTTAATTTCAAATATAATTTCTATGGTCAGCTCACAGATTTGGAGTTTAATACATCTATAAATGATAGAACTTCCTGTCTTTCTTTGCTAACAGAACCTTGATTTGGTCAGCTCTTCTGAGAGGCTGACTCCTCATCAACTCGAAGGAATACTCATAATTGGTTTAGGACCCTTTTTCCCTTTGACTTTGATTTGTTTGCTATGTATGCTACTTACTTTTATTAATGAGAAGTGAAGAGAAGAATGCTGATTTAAACCAATCATGGTAATTCAGTGATAAAAGTCTGACCACTGAGAAGTCTAATGGGAAAGTTTTATGGAATGCTTTCTTCATTCTTAAAAAAGAGAAAGGGAATCAAATATGTTTCTCTTTCCTTTCGTCTTGCCTGTGATGGTGTTGTGTAGGGATGTGATGCCTGGACCTGCTGCAGTCATTTTGTAGTCATGAGGGACACTGCTGATACACTGACAACAGGGAGGTTGACAAGATAGAAAGAATCTTGACCCTGATGAACTAATTCTGGAATTTCTCTACCTCTGAATTTTGTGTGTGTGTGTGATGGGGCTTCCATTATTTTAGCTCCATTATATATTTTTTAATGGAAAGGTACAGGCAATGCCCTGGTAGAGTAGCAATTTGGTCAGCCTTCTTTGGCTAGTGCAGTCCGCATACATCCCAAGGGTCCCAGTTTGCATCCTGGAGTTGGTGGGAGTAATGAGGGGAAATTGGAAAGGGAAACAGCATTTTAAAACTTAAATAAGAAAACTTACCCAAAATTGAATGGGTGAGGCCTCTCAGGAACCTGGAAGCAATTAATTTCTTCTGAGACAATGGGTAAAAAGGACCATTACACAGACCTCTGGAAATTTTCACAGAATGTCCTCCCTACCTGCCTTTTACCACTGTACTTCTAAATTCTACCTCTTTGGTGATGAAAACATTCTTTTCTAGGCCTATAATATATCAAAGAAAAATGTGATCTACCGAAAATTCCCTTCCCCATGTCCAGCCAGGGTATCTGGCCACCTCTCAACCCAATGGGGCAGCAGTTCTTGTCTTGTCCAGGGATCCCACCCTCCTGTACTTTCTCTTGCTCTCTAATAAACTGACTGAGTTGCATTGCTTTGAAAGGCTTCAGGAATTCTTTTGTTGTTTGCTGCAGAACCCCATCTCCCACATCAGGAACAACCACGATGAGCAGCTAAATAAAATGGATGGGGTGCTTTTTCCTCTTCTCTCTTCCTTCCTACCAGTCTGCTTGCCTCATTCCTGCCTGGGCTTTTCTTTAAAAAAATAAATAAATAAAAGAAAGGCTTAGGCTTAGGCAGCAATGAATTGAGTAGGCAAGCAGGCAGAAAGAGAGAGGAGAAAGAAACATTTTCGTTTATTTTAATTTAGTTGTACCCTGGCCCTACATGCAAACTCAGGTCTCCAGGATGTATGTGGGCTGCACCTAGCCAGAGGCAACAGACCAAACCATTACCCCACTAGTGTGTGCATTGAACTGCATTTAAAAAAGAAACTTCTGTTTCTTGATGCTGAAGGTAATTCAACTGATAGAAAAAAATAACTATAATATTAAAAAATCTTAGCAATAAGCAAATATATTTTGGGGTCCTCACAGATGCAAGGGGATTTAAAGCTCATCTAACTATTTGGTTATATCATGCAAACAGAAATTTTGATGGGTGATTTACAATCACTATTAGAGGACGTTATGTACTAATACCCTGACATTGTCACAATGACCTAATCGGTGGTAGATTATCTATAAGAGGAGACTTGTTTTACACCCTCAAAATGCCTATCAGGAATCTTAATACCAAATGAAGCCATATTTAAATAGAGGGTCTTTAAAGAGATAATTAAGGGACTCTTATCCAAGATGACTGATGTCCTTAAGAGAAGAGGAAGAGATGACAGAGATACACACACAGAGGAAAGAGGACATAGCAAGAAGGTGGTTGTCTCCAACTAAGAATAAACGCCCCTGAACAAACCAAACCTGCCAGCACCTGATCTTGGGCTCTAGCTTCCAGAACTTTGAGAAAATAAATTGCAGTTGTTTAAGCTACCCAGTCAGTCTGTGGTATATTGTTATGACAGCCCTAGCAAATTAATATAAGATCTGAACAAGGTAGCTTTAATATAAGCAGATATATAATCTCAGAGAGTATTGTGAGTTCCAGAGCAAGGTCATTATCAGGGCTGATTAATTAACAGCACAATAAAGTGGACAAGGACACAGGCTCTTTCCACTTTCCCTTTGTGCCATCCTCAGTACATTGACTTTTAACTTTACGCTTGTCTGTGCATGGATGCAAGAGAGAGATCAGTTCCAGGAATGTCCTTTTGTGGTTGCTGAAAGATAATACCTTGAGGGGTCTTGCCTTCAGGGTCTTGTGTTCTTGGGGAGAAGATTTACCCCAAGACACTCACAACATGTCACCATTTCACCAGGACTCAGGAGACCTAAAGCAAACAGTGGAGTTTTATTGGCAAAGTAACAAAGTGAAAATAAGGACGGAAAGCGGGCAAAGCAAGGGCAAAGTACAAAGAGAAAATAAGATGAATAAAGCAAGAATACATTCCCTAGGATAGAAAGGAGGTCATTCCCAGGACAGTCGACCTTACTTTCTAGGGGTTTGAACTTTCATGGAACTCTAGCTGAGTTCTATGCCCCTGGTTCTATGAAGGGTCATTTCACAGTAACCCACAGGGGGTCAAAACCACAAATGTCTTATATAAGGAGCACATACGAGCCAGGTTCACCAAAAGGGAAACACTGCTCCTTCCGTGCCTGTGTTGCATGTGAGTTAGAAGTGGCTGCACAGTTTGGCTCTGTTCTCTTTTTTCGAGATTGATTGGTATCTGCTGATTGGTAGGTTCCCTGAACTTTAAGTTGGTTGGTGGTGCCAACTTTGTGTTTTTGGTTTTTTTTCTGTTTTCCTCTTTTTCACACTTCCCCCATTCCTTGCTCACGGCTAACAGTGTAAATTACAGGAGCTGTATCAGTTCTAAGTGTTACTTCTACACACAACTGTATTAGGAAGAAAAGTCAGTTTTTCCTCATGCAAATCTGTTTCAGAGTGAAAACATTTTTTCCAGAAGTAACTCCCCTACAGCAATAGTCTCTGCGCATGCCTGATTATTTGAAATTGTGTCATATTTCATGGGATTAAATAACCCCTTCAAAGAGAAGGGGATGATTGTGTTTGATTAAGATCGATTAATGATTCGCTCTTGGGCTGGGAAGGCGCCCAGCTTCCCCTGAGTCAGGAAGCCCCTTGGGATCTGCTCACAGGGGTAGGACAGAGGGAATGAATCTTGACTAGGACACCGACAAGTTCCCTCTTGTGTGTTGATTCCCTTTCCTGTTTTGACCCAATTTACTAGTCTGGCATGTCTTCTGAGATGTAAAATTGCCAGGGCGAGGAAGACAGGATTGTAAGTAATATCCCTTAAGACTGCTGCTTTCTTTGACCTTATTTCATGCTTATTAAGCAGTTTAACTACCTCGATATCTGCTAGGAAGTGCTCTGGATAGCCAGCTGACATAATTAGTACATTAGAGAGGTGTATCATGTGTAATAAATTAATAACCTCGTGTTCTGACCTCACATAACAGTCCCACACGTGTAATTAGAGTAAATAATTTGTTCATCATTCATTCAGCACTTTCATTGTGCCGGGTACTACCACAGGACCTAGAAATTCAAAAGTGACTAGGATGCGATTCTTGCTCCAAGGGCTTCTCTGTCTGTTAGAATTTCACCATCCCCAGGGTAGCTATGAGAGTTACCATTTAGACATCGTGGGTCAGGCACTGGGTGAAGAATTTTCCATGTTTCACAATCTGGTTCCTGTTACTTTACTGTTTCATTTCCTAAAATTGTTCCCTTATTCACCTTGCTCCAGTCAAACTGGCTCATGACCTCTTGAAGCAACACTTTGGAAAAAAATCCCTAACCTGGAATACCTTCCCCCAGGTATCCTCTAGGCTATTTCTCTCATCTCCTTCAAGAATTGACTCAAATATTATATTCACAAGGACAATTTCACCAGTAATTTTCTTTAAATCTTCTATTTCCCAGCCCATCCTAACCCTCTTCCCTGTCTTGACGTTTCCATAGCATTTATGACCACATAACATACTATATGTTTCATATATTACATTTATTGCCAGTCTTCCCCTATCAAAATAGAAGCTTCTTGAGGACAGAGATTTTTGTCAGTATTTTTAGTGCCTACAACAGTACATGACACATAGTAAGACTTCAGTATGCATATTAACTCAATGAATGAGGCATCTTCTTTAAGTTAAACCGTTATTAGTATAAGTTGCTATCGATTACAAAGCCAGTAAACGGTGGCCTATCTAAAATCTGTTCAGTGATAAAATACAGCCAAAATTCTCCATATGCTTTGGAATTCTAGATCTGCAAAGTCAGACACCTGACTCTGGACCATAGTAATCCTTGGAGGCTCTTTCTCCATGGAGACCTCATAGAGATAGACAGCACAGCAATAATTTGAAGAGGGAAGATTTAACATGAAGAACTGTTAACTTGCAAAGGGTTGTTAACACATAAAAGGAGTAAAAAAAACGACCCCAAGAAGTAAAGAAGTAGTAACTGCAGAAAACAGCACCTATTCCTAGGATGAGAGACAGTGAACAAGGAAGGAACTTAGAAACTTAGAGAAAGCCCCTCCATCACCCTCATACGGAGGCTCAGAACCTCCAAGGAGGGGATTTGTGCAGCCCACTGGTGCCAGAGTCTCTTCCAGAAGCTGTCCATTGAGAATGACTGCCAAGTCTGATAAGGATTGCGTGGAAACAGCACGCTTACGGGAAGGGAAATTCTTACTTCCATCTCTGATCTTGCAGAGACTCTTTAGTGCCCCCTATAGACAAAGACTTATATGATCCAATCAGCAAAGGCATGGTGTTTACAGAGATGGCCTCCAGTGTCACAAGCAGGGCAAAGAGAAGTGACTTTGGAGCTGTGAGGGAGTCATTTAATAATTGGCCCACCAAATTAAGAACCCCCTGTGAAGCCTTATGTGAACAGCGAATCAGCATTAGCTGCTGACATGTCTGTCCCAGCTTTCTTTCGTCTTCAATAGAAACATTTCATTGTTTTAGCATTTAACATTCTTGTATGTTTTCTTTTCATATATGATTTGAGAACAAACAGTTTCTCCAGTCTTTTTGTGGGTCTGATGGAGACTTTCCTGTAACCAGATGGAGTGGCAGATGAGTCAGCTGGAGAAAGTAATACTTTTGCTTATTGGTCTCTCTCTAACAAAATTCTTCCGTCCCAGTCTTATTATGTATTTGAAGGTAAAAGTCATAGAGTTACTATCTCTGCTGGCCATGCACATTGTATCTCTGTTTTTCTAGTCCCTGTAATTTGGGAACATTTCCATTATCTCCATGCATCTCCTGCTGGGAAGCAGAATCTCCTCTCTGTGCCTGGACATCAGGGATTTACACCGTCCTTTTGAATAAGCTTTGAAACGAGTCTGAACCTCCTCTCATTATTCTTTTCATACATACTGATTCATTCAAGCTTCTCTTTCCCCACTTCTCCAGATCCTTTGCTTGAAAAATATCGCTGCCATGCCCCTTCAGTGTCTGCGGTTTCATCTTGCTAAGAGTTAGAATTCAGGATCTCATTTTGATGTCTGCTCCTTTTAAGGCAGGCCATTTATAGTTTTGCTGCATGGGCATAATTTTAACCTTTTCAAAAGCAGTAGGACTTGTTCCAGGGGAGAGGTGAAGTACATTAAAAACAATAGCCTCTCTGAGTCTGAACTGAACTACGGTTTGGGTCAGACAGTTTTCTAATTGGTTTGGATTTTCAGTCCATTAAAGGAAAGCTCTGATTACATTTTACAGCAGGTCTCTAGGCAAAAATCTGCTTCCTCTGCACAAAGACTGTGTTTCCGTTTCATTGGGTGATATCATTGGAAGACACTGTGCTGGGTGCGGAAGCCTCCCAGGCTATGCCCCATTCTCCCAACCATATCGATGCACTTACACACCACAGACCCTAAGGGAGGACACTCAGGTGCACTGACAAGTTCACCTACCCATTTCGTTATACCCAGTTTCAGCCTTGGCTCTTACAAACAGAGCATCATTTGGAGCATCCTGGTGGTGGAGTGGTTAGGTTCATCATCTCCGACTGAGTGCAGTCCGTTAAACACCCAAGGTTGGGGTTCCCATCCCAAGTTCAGGGAGGGGCAGGTGACCAACTAAGATGTACAACTGAAATAAAAATAAAGTGCTTCTGCCTCCTTGCTCTTCCTGCCTGCCTGCCTGCTCGCCTTCATGCCTGTATGTACCTTTCTTTTCAAATAAAACAAGAAATAAAGCAGCACTTGGTGTGGCTTGGTGGCTCAGGCACTAAGCCGGCAGCTGGGGTATAGGCCATATAAGTGTTCAAGACAAATAAATAATGGTGCATTCTTTCTTTTCTTAAAAAATGCTTTTCCCTCCTCTCCCTTCCTTTCTCGCTGAAAATTAAATAAATAAAAAAGCAGCAGTTGCAGATCTGGATCTTAATGTGATGTGACTCTCCCAGAAATTACTAGCCAAGAAGAGAAAGCCACAGATTTTTCATCATTCAGAACTGGCTGAGAAATAAGGAGGGAAATCATAGCCCAGGAATGTCGAAGCGTCCAACAGAAGGAAAACATGCTTCTTTGTGTCTGTGATTCACTATCTGAAATAGTCATTGACCAAAAAATGTGGGAGAGGGGTAAACTAGGATTTTGAAAGTCATAATCTCTGAGCCTGGGTTTTAGCATGGCTCTCTGAAATGTTTACCGTATGCATCAGTAGCACTAAAAATTATTACTTGTAGCTTTAAAAAGCTCTCATCCACAGGCAAAGCACACTTTCTTTGCCTTTCATTTCTTGGTGAAAGGGATTTATTTAATAGAAGATCAGTTCAAGAAGGCATTTGTTTTTGAGGAGTCAATCTATCAATCTTTTAAGATTTCAAAGCAAAACTAATGGTAGTATTCGGGTCAAATTAGAGTCTAAATGCTTTCTGGCCCAAAAAAGAAAACAGAAAATGTGTAAAAATCATACTGTTCTTTTACTAAAACAAATTTATTACTAATTTCTGATCTATTTGAGGGTGGAAACCATGAACATATTTATTTTGGCATCTTTATTATTTTATTTTGAAGGAAAGGTGCAGGCAGGGATGTAGGCCAGCAGAGACTGGCAGGCAGAAGATGAGGAAGAAGCACTTTATTTATCTTATTTAGTTGTTCATCTTGGTTTGGAGAGGAACCAGGTTGGTGAACAAGCAGCGTTGGGGAGGGTGAAGTGCTTAGTGAGCATGGAAGCTCCCTGTGCCCTTTCCCTACAAACTTGCCATGATTTTTAGAGTTGAAACTGGGACCAGTTGGAGTATCACCAGACATGGGGCCAGGAAAGTGTTTGGATGTGGGACCAGGAAGAAGGGGTGTGTTTCAGGAGTTCATGGGACGGAGGAAGGGGAGAGTTAACACTGTTAAATGGGGACCATCTTAGTCAAATAGAGACCCTACCTATACCTTGACCTATGCATTTCTTCCACCTGGATATTATTCTATATCCTCTATCATATCCTTTTATGATAAACTGTTAATTCCATACGCAAATGATTTCATTGAGTTCTATGAGCCACTGTAGCAAATTAATTAAACCCGAGGAGGAGCCATGGAAACCTCTGACTTACAGCCAATCAGATAATGCAGGTGACAGTCTAGTCTGCAGCTGACATCTGACCAGGGAGGTGTTTACTAGAACCTCCGATCTGTAGTTAGTTGGTCAGAAGCACATTGATAACTTGGGCTCATGATTTATGCCTAAATTGTGGGCCATGATAATCCTGTAGGACTCAGTCCTTACCTGTGAAACCTGATGCTGTCTCCTGGCAGATAGTATCAGCTCACATGGTTGGTTCAGACATTCCAGGATCTGCAACCCTCTTTTTTTACCTTCTGGTAATATATTTTAATATTTATTGAGGTCATTGATTTACAAAACAAGATAAGCTCACTTGTGTAAGTTCACCATTAGGCAAATATATGGCAACACACCACAACCACCACCAAATTACCAACAGTTCTCCACCACTGTCCATTGGACCCTACCATCACCTATTCCCATGCTCCATCCCCTTTCCTGTTGGCAACCTCAGTCCTATTGTCAATATCTAAGGGTCGGCTTTTGTTTTGTCTGTTTGTTTTGCTGTGTTTTTTTGTATACATACACACACACACAAATATACATACTACATATGAGTGAGCTCATTCTGTATTGACTTTCTCCTTCTGGCTTATTTCACTTAGCATAATCCTATCAAATTCCATCCATAAGGTGCACATGACAGGGTCTCATCTTTTTAAGGGTTGTATAGTATTCCACTGTCTATACACCTGTTAACTGACAGGTAAGTTATGAAAGGATTAAAGCCTCAGCGGACAGCAAACTGGTCACCCCTGAAGATCTACCACCTGTGCTTGACACCTGTGCTCAGTTCCACCATGGTGATGGCCTGGGAGGGAGCAGCTAGGAACAGCAGCAGCCTTGGCAGCATTGGAAATGCCTCAAAGGGAAAGCTGACTTTATGCTTTAAAATAAAACATTTTGAGAATGTAATTAATGGGTGTGTTCTTGTGGAGGGAACAACCAAAAATGAACAAAGAAATACAAATGCCTCTTCCTATTCTCTCCTCCTCCTTGCCTTCCTTCCTTCCTCTTTTTTAATAAAAATCAATGACTATTTACATTATACTTTTTCATAGACCCACTAATAAAATATTGTATATTTTTACACACTACAAAAATAATTATAGTATGTGATTTTATATTTTTTTTTTCTAGAACTCTTTTCAAAAACAAATGATAATTCACGAATGGGTCTAAAAGGGATTATGCTAAGTGAAATAAGTCAGAAGAAGAAAGATAAGTACCAGATGACCTCACTCATAGGCAGAATGTAATAGACAAAATAAAGGAACAGATGAAACAAAAATAATCCTTGGACACTTGTAATAGAACTGGGATTGGGGAATGGGGTCGGGGAAGCTGGGGCCAAGTGGTGGTGGAGTCCACTGGACAATGGTGAAGAACACTTGGTGATGTGGTGGAGGGCAGGGTGTGTTGCCATATATCTGAAGAATGGGGAACCTGCATATATGGGGAAACTATTATGTGAGTTTATTTTAATGTGTAGAATAAGTTACTACAGTAAAATTATAATCATAGTATATCTGTAATAATATGACATTAATTAGGATTTCCTCTTAGAAGTGACACCTCTTTGTATGGCTTCAGAACAAAATTACTAATCCTTTTTTAGATGTTGACTATACGACATGGCGTTGCTGTGCATTGAAGTGAAAATTGTGTGCCTTCCATATTGTACATATGTACACCTCTCCACACCCATTATCTTTTGGATTTCCTTGCTGGGCGAAGGGCATCATCAGAGCCCATTTAGAAATGTGCGCAGGCCCATCAATTATGAGTCCTGGAGGTTCTTTCTTCTGGTCATTTTTTTTCCTCCAGTCCCTTCATTCATCTCCAGTACCAGTGATGGAGGCCACACTCTTGTCAACTCCTACTTGAGATGGTGTTTATTTTACTTTGCTTGTTTGTTCACTTGTTTTAATGACAAATCACCATCAGTAAATTTATTAACTCAAGCTGTCCAATATATTATTTTTATACTTGATGAGATTAAATAATGCATTATGTGTCTAATACTTTGTGTGAAAAATGTAATTTAAGATAAATACCATGTATTTTCCCTTTTAACACACTTTTTATGGAGTTAGCATTGCTTCAAAACATTATAGAAGTTTTGGTTTTACAGGTTTACTCTTGATCAAAGATATCATATCACACCCTCCATCAAATTTCTAACAATGCTCTAACACTGTCCAGTGGATCCCACTCCAACCCCTTCCCTTCAGGTAACCTCATATCTGTTCTCAAAATCGAAGGGTTAATTTTTAGCTTTGCTTTATCTGTTGATTTGGTTGCAAAACAACAATTTTTAAAAGCTGTGTTTATCAACTTCAAAAATGAAATTTTCTTACAAATTCAAAAAGCCTTCAATGTACTTATTTCATTATTATACATCTCACTTCCAGAAATTATTGTGAGTAAACTTTTTATTTAACATTACATGGAGCAAAGGAGACAAATTTCATCCAGCTTTAATTTTCACAAAGTCCGCAGCCATGGAAATGTCATTTGGTTTAGGACCAGGAAAGAGACTATTACCAGTGCCCTGGAAGCCCTCTGCCCGTCACTATTTCCACCGTCCCCACAGCCAAGGTTGGTGGCTCTGACACCTCAGCTGAGTTCTACTTGTTTTGAACTTCAGTACAACCACATCTTATATCTTCCTTGTATCTGGTCTCTTCTGCCCAATGTGAAGTTTCAGAGATTCATTTGTAGTGAGTCAAAACATATTTTCTTATCCTTATTGTTTAAACATCTTACTAGTTTTTATGACTTCATACTACCAATCATTCACATTTCAAAGCATAACATGCAATTGAGGTAAACTGCTTTCTTTATCAATATAAAAAATACTTCAAATAAAGTCATAGATAATTTAGATGAGTTTGGTCAACTTCTTGTCAAATCTATGTGACAACTGATTTTTACCTGCAATATGGTTGAAGGAGAATTCAGGGTATGCCAGTTCCTTGTGTTCTAATTATTTGTATTATCTATAATTGAATGCCTCGTTGTAAGAATCTTTTAAAATTCATACGTTCATTTTGTGAGGGCTGTTTTTTTTAATTGGATAGCTAACCCATCATCCATCCACTTAATTGCGTCCAGAAATAGATGAAATATTCACTCTAAAGAATATGAGGTCAGGCTTTTTGGTGCTTAGTGGTCTAGTATAACTTGGGAGCAGTCCCACATACATCCCAGGGTCCCAGGTTCAAGACCCAGGGCAGAGCGGGGCAGGGCGACCAATGTGAACAACTAAATAAAGATAAATAAAATGCTTCTGCTTCTCTCTTCCTGCCTGCCTATTATCCTTCATTCCTGCTGCACTTTTCCTTTAAAAAAAAACCCAAAAAACAATATGAGGTCAGGAGTCCCACATCACAGATCCTGTTTTCTCATCAAGGTAAGAGGCACATGGCCTCTGACACACAAAGTGAAGATCTCTGCATTAAATCACGTATTAAAGGGCAGTACATTTTAACTTTTTTAGATGATGCATTTCAGCAGAAGTTTTGATATTTCCTTTTCACGCCATAATGGATCAGCTTGCACTTCTCTGGGTATAATCCCACTTGGAAACCACTGACAAAATGTCTGTGATGGTGTCTGCCCAACTTTTTGCTAGCCTCTTGTCCTACTTGATTCTATGTTCCAAATAGATGCGAGCATCATATTTCAAATGCATATGGTGTTTTCATGTTTGAAAGCTTTACCATCTCTCAGCTGCATTAGCTCTACAAACTACCTCCAGTCTTCATCACCAAACTCTCTGTTCCTGCCTCTCGAGCTAAGTCCTCGCCTCCAACACTCCCCTAATTACCTTCCTGCTGAACTGCTTGCTGTCACTTTGTCATAAGCCACAGTGACACAGGTCTCTCTACTGTTGCTCATTGGCTTCCTTGCCTAGAAGGCACTCTTGAAACTTGTCTGTAGAACAACTGTTTGGATTTTAGCTTTTCATCTTTGCAGCTCGACTTCAGGAATCATCCTTCCAATGGAATTTTTCCTTTCAGCAGGGGGATTTTAGCAGCCACTGTGTGCGGTTCGACTCTCTCAACTCCAGCCCTGGTTTCTGCTTCCTAGTCTTGATGTTCTGTAACATCAGTGAGTTTCGGATTCATCACATCGCCCCCTGCCTCCTAATTCTCAACTTATTTTTAGCTAACTTCAATAATTTTATTTTTTCCATCCTAGCCTAGTAGCAGTTTCCTTTCTCCTACATTACTATATCTTTAACACTATAATGAACTCCTTCTAGACATCTTTAAATAAATATACATATATATGTGTATATATATACATACACACTTATTTTAATGGTTGTTCTCTAAGTGACTGACTTGTTCAAGGACAAGATCTATAGACTATTGGTCTTTGTCTTATTTGAGCTTAGCACAGTTTTTGGACACAGCAAAGATAAATTTTTTTAAATGGTAAATTCTACCAAGATCTAATAAAAAAAATCAAGTCTTCACAAAAGTATATGAAAGTAGAACTTGTAGTATTTCTCAGATTTATTCAGTGTAATGCCGTTCTTTAAGAATGAATGACTTGCTTTGTCCAAATGGGAAAGGGCTGGGGAATTGTGTGGTTTGGCATAGAGAGAGTTAATAGTATAAATCTAAAAAAAAAAAAAGAGAATGACTCTGACATTGAAATAACCAAATTATCTTGCACAATGCTCTCTGGGCTAAACTTTGACCCAGTGGATACACAGAAAATTCCCTCCCTATTATTTACGAATTATCTCATCCCAATAAATCTGTGTAGAATATTCCTTGAGTATATCACTTCTGCTCCATGTAGGAGAATCAGGCTAGGAGAATGAACACTTTCTAGATATTATCAGCCCTTAGTGTGAAGGTGAAAGCAAACTTTACCTGGCCTAAAATGAAAAGCAGAACTGGCTAAAATTTGATTATTTTCATTCATAAAACATTTTTTTTCTAAGGGGCAGCTATACATGAGTAAGACTTGGTTACTACCTTTGCAGAATCAGATATCATAGTATTGTTTGAGGAATCATAAGGTTTGCTGTTCTGGAAATATAAGGCATGATTCCATCCACTAGAACCCATCTAATATAAATGCTCAGGTTTTGCTTTTTTTTTTTTTCACTAGCCTTTCATTTCTTTGCCTCAGAGTTCTTCTTTTTTGTTGTTGTTTTTCTCAAGTTTTAGTATTTTTAAAAATGAATATAATCGAAGGAACATTGCAGTATGCCATTGTATAGTTTTTAAGAACGCATCACTCAGATCAAAATTTGTATGTAATACATAAAATTTACTATATCATTTCAGTTCTTCCTTTACATACAATTGATTCTGTCTGTTCAATTTGCCTGCCTCCCTTCCCCTTTCCCTTCCTCCAACCATCAATTTGATCTTATTGACTAAAAGTCTATTTTTGTTTGGTTTAGTTGATTTATTTGATTTCTCTAGATCCCACATCTGAGTGAAATTATGTGATGTTTGTCTTTCTCCTCATTTATTTGACAAAGTTTAATCACCTCAAAGTCCACCTATATTTTTTTTTGCAAATGACAGGATTTCATCTTTAAAAAAAATTTAAGTAGTATTCAGAGGGCTTTTAATATACAGAGTCTTGGATGCCAAACTGAGAATTTCTAATTTAGTAGACCTTGGGTGGATTTAAGAATTTACATCACTTAGGCGATTCTGTTGATGCTGGCTGGGGACCTCACATCAATCAAAACAGTGCTTCCAAATATTAATTTTCATATGGTAGTAAAACGGTCTAAGTCATGCTAAATTGTAGGTCAATGGTGGGATCTAAAAGTTTGCATTTATATCTAGCTAACAGCAGATGTGAAAGTGTAGATGGACAGACTGCACCTAGTAGTGGGATTTAAGCAGAGGTCGGTCCTCAGTGTAAATGCGTGGAGTCCTAGCAGGTGATGTAAATGAGCGACCCCATCTGTAGCCATGTGAGGGGCACAGCCTTCATCTAACAGTTAATTATATACACATGTGAACCCTGTGATGTAATCTTCATAATCTTCTCATTTTTTCAGTAGAAAAACATTGTTTTAACTGGTAGGCACCGTAAGCATGGTGCCTGATTTTAGAACTTTTCAAGAGTGGATGAAGCCTGTATAATTTAGAATAATAAAAATGTTTAAACTTTAAAAACAAAACTACAAATTAAAATGAATACATATTTTAATTAACTGTTTATGAAATCTAAATCTAACATTCTCAAGTGATGCAACGAAAAAGCAGCTTCTAGACTGTTAGGTAGGTATTTAATTTGAGGTCACTTGGCTATGGTTGATGAAGTCAGATGGGGTCTCCAAACTCAGTACTTAGGTACAAGAGACTATGAAGGCCTTTCTCGAAAAGTTGCAAATGTAGGTTTTTGTGAGAAATAACCTTATTTTAAATATTGGCTGTTTATTTTGATTTTTTGAAAAGTATACTAGTGTTAGAGGTGACATGGATGGACTTTACCTAAGTGAGATAAGTCAGAGAAAGACAAATACTGTACGAAATCACTTACATGTGGAATCTAAAAAGACTGAACTATAGAAATGGGGTAGAATGGGATTGTCAGGGGCTGGGGAACGAGGGGAATTGGGTATACATTGCACATTTTTGCAACTAGAAGATGAATAAATTCTGGATATCTAATATATAGCCTATGATTATATTGAGAACAATGAAGTATTATATATTCAGAGTTGCTAACAAACTAAATCTTACATGTTCTCACCCTACAAAAAAGAGATATTACGTGACATGTTGAAGGTATTAACTAATACAATAGTAGTAATTATACTGAAATATATAAATTTATCAACTCCACGCATTATAGACCTTAAATACACACAACATAATATGTAAATTATATCTCAACTAAAAAATACACAGATCAAATAAAATCTTCGGTGGGCCAGATTGGGCCCTTGAGTCACTAGTGTATAATATACTTTTCTTTATTGTTTGCTTTCATTACTTAAATACTGTTCTTACTGGTTTTCGCACCTTTTGACCCATTCTGTCCAGATGGCCCCTTACATTTTCTAGATCATCAGTTCATGTATCTATGGAATAAGGTACACATTGCTAAACTTGACATTGAGGGCACTATGTCATTTGCTCTTAATTACCTTTCCAACTTTTTTTTTCTTTCTTTCTTTCTTTTTTTTTTCCACTCCATCTACTATAGGAATCCTAAACTCTATTTAGATCAGACAAGCTAGGTGACTTTGGATCTTTTATGTCTGCTGACAAATTTTCTACCCGGGATGTCCATATTCATCTTCATCATTACCCATTTCTCCCAGTCTTTTCAAATTTACTTCATGTCTGCATTCTCTATGATGCTTTCTTGACTTTTCCAGATCACTGCTACCTCGTTCTGAGTATTCACTTGGTACATACTTTATGCCAATTTATTATGTCAATACGTGTTATGTCTGTTGGTTTCATCTCCTCAATAAATGCTTGGTGATGGCAAAAAACCTAGAGTACTCAGTTTCAAAATCTAGCAAATGAAAGAGTTAACAACAAAGAAATTGCTTTCTTAAGAGATAACTTATGCTCTTAATAATATTATGACTCCCAAATGAAGAGTCGATATAAACATGATGATCATTCCAGCTGCTTGGGAGCAACACACCTGTGACTGATGGAACTTTGGACCAGATTGTTCTGTTGAAAGCCAAAGGTAGAGTTTTAGAGTGAAAGTTTCTGGCAAGAAATGCAGGACATTAATTTTTGCTCAGACGCTTCTAGATATGTATTCTGCTTGCTTACACCTTCACCAGAAGGCAGTGCCGATGAGATATAACTCTAATTTCCCAAGTTCTGTGTTGAACAAAAGTTTTATTACTTAGTCATATTTCTTAATATCATATTGGAACATATTTTAGGCAAGTTGAAATCTATTATTTATATTTAATAAAACTGCTCCCCAGCACATAACAATTTCACATGTAGGGTTCTGCCACCAAGCCTTCTAAGAATCTAAGGTTACGGAATTTTTCTAATGTGCAGCTGGATATTAATATTGAGTGCTGGCAGTAGCATTGCTAACATTACTCCGAATTTGCTCTTTACAGCTTTTACTCTGAATGTGAAATGCTTTCATATGCTTTGTGGCAATCCAACTATGATGTTGGTTTTCCTTTTGTCCTCTAATATCTAAACTCTAATATCTTCAAATGGCATCGCTTATCACCTCTGCTAGTGAGAGTATCCATTTTTTCCTGCAACCAGGCTAGTTCCACTTAATGAAGGGAAGATTTTTTTGTTCATTCATCTTCTCAATTAGTTTCTAAATATAAAGCCTAATATTTTCTTTAGGACAGAAGTTAAACCAGCCATTCTCTAATTTGTTGAATCCTGAGCATTCCTGGACATTATTATTGTCACCTAATTTCAATTCCTTAAGAATTTCTCCTGACTTCTTGACTGATGTTACACCACTTATATCCCCTTGGTATTTAAATATTAGGTGAAAATTTGGCCCATTAAGACTTCTTAAAATGAGCTTACACTAATTTTGACGATGTGACCAGTCCATGTCAATGTGGCAGTCTTGCTTATTCTCTTGTTTTATGAGCAAATGAGCCCTATGAGGACACTGAGACTGTTTCCTCTGCCTGCTGGCAGCAGTGAATGTACTTCTAATCCCCTCTAGTGCAGTTGGAAATAAAATCAGGTAGAGCATAGTGAAAGGAGCTAGCTTGTTTATTTCCTTTTGCCTAAAACTTTTCTTTATCTTTTTCTTGCTCATCTTTAGCCTAATGGTCCATCTCCAAACTGAAGTGAAGCAGTATGTGATGTGCTCACCGTCATTCTCTGCCCATCTGCTCTTTGTCTGCTTTGGGCAAGTTTTTCCAAAACAATTCAGTTTGTCAGTTTCCACTTCATTTAAGTACATTAAAGATGCTATGAAATACTAGGTGGCAAAATCTTCCAAATTCGCCTGCCATTTAAAAATGCTTTGTCCTCATTTAACTTGTCATTTTTCCTTCTCAAAGGGTCTTGAAGTTATTACAATTAATCCAGTACAGTGCAGCACTCTGCTTTGCTTAGGACTGAGCTTCTTTTGGTCTCATACATTATTTAAATTAAAAAATTAACTTCTTGCCTAAACTGTGAGCGTTCTCAATATTATTTCAACCTCTTTGATTAAATTAGGAACGTTTCCCTTCTATTTTTTTATAAACTATGAAAATAAAGCTAAAATATGAGTTTTGGGTAACAAATACCCGGCTTCATAGATAAATCTTCTAAATTCATTTTAGCAAAGTGAATGTCCTCTTTAGGCCTATGAATGTTTTTATTCCCAAGACAGTGTAAGTTGTAGTTTCAACAGCGTGGTTTTCTGATGAAAATAATAACTTTTGCATAAGCTATAAAGTAATTTAATACAAAAGGTGTGGAGGGTAACTGCATACTCAGAACTGCACTAGACGTGTGGAGACATGACTTCCACCAAGTTTGCTTTCTAGCTGGAGCAATAAGATCTCCATGTAGACACTGAACTGCCTAAATAAGACAACAAGTCAAGAGGTTAAAAATGTTGTGTTGACCAGGGTGAAGGGTGAAAGTCATTGGATGAGAAAAGTGAGAGATGTCTCCCATGGAAGAGATGGCACTAGACAAGAGTTTTGTATGATGGGGAGGATTCAGGTAGACCAAAGACAAGACAAGGAAGAGTGTATGTAGGATGGTAGCAGTGTTGGGAAAGAGGCAGAAGATGTGGCAGTTCTAATGAGTACTATTGTTGATTAGGAGAGGGATCTCATTCCAAAAAGGCATTTGTGGCCAGATAATGGAGGGCTTTGGTTTAAAGTCTAAGAAATCTGTGTTATATCTTCAGAATAAGAAGAAGCTATTGGTGGATAGGTCATTAATCTCTTTGTACTTTAGTTGGCTAGCAAGTTAAAATAATAATTATTTCTATTGCGTAGTGTGGCAAGAATTATTGAACTGCATGTAAAATCTTTTGAACAATGCTTGTCACGTATTAAAGAATCAATCCATGTTAGTGAGTACTATTTTAAATGATTGAATATTATTTTTACTAATATATTTTTTGGGGGTAATCATTTCTAAACTTTATCTTTAAATTACTATCATTTCTTTGTGGACATTTTAAAATAAAAAAAGTACATTAAACAAAATAGAAGCTCTCGTTTCATTGTCCCTCATAGGCTTCTTTGTCCAGGCTGTGCCCTGCTTTAGTATATCTTACCTCTTTCCACCAGCACCAATGACGCCAACACAGACTAGTTTTACCAGTTCACATCTAATTTATTTAAACGTTTGGTTTAACTTTGGAAATAAAAGAGAGGGGCACACGCTGGTGCCTAGTGGTATAGTACACCTGAGAGCAGTCCCACATACATCCCAACATCCTGTAGTCAAGACCCAGGGCCGGAGGAAAACCACCAATGTGAACAACTAAATAAAAATGAAAGTGCTTCTTTTTTAAAAAAGGAAAGACAGTCAAATAAAAGAGAAGCACACGTGTGTTTAGACGCTCTCTCTGCTCTACTCTGTTCTGTTGCTCCATTTAATATCTTCCTCACTCTGTCCCTCCATATGTCCTCTATTTCAAAGCCCCAAAATCTTTTATAAAAATGTACATTGTGAATGAATAGAGTACAGAGTAATAGCTCCCAGGTTTTTGTGATGGGTTACCCACTGTCCTGGGGACATACCCACTTTGTTTTCTCTTCTTCCATTCACTTTGCAAGTGAAAAGGAGGGAAGGAAATGAGATGATCAGAGAGAGAACCCGAAAAGGCTATCATTAAAGTAGGAGACAGGACGGCAGGAACAGAGAAGATAAGAAAAAAACACATTCAGTATCATCAGACCAGGTTTTAGGCCGCACACTGTCTTTTAGAGCTTCCTCTGTGGTTCTGAAGCAAACATGAAGGGAAAACAGCATTCAAAATTGATGCTGTAATTAAAAGTAATATGTTCTTTCCAAGATCTAAAATGACTTCACTGTAAAGGTATCTGAGAATCATTTAACCAATCAGTGACAGAGAAAATGATTTTTCCCAGGAAGGCCAGTATTTGAAACAAAACATATTGCTGCTCAGTGTGGATGATTCTAGTCAAGCTTGATGTCTCCTTTCTACGAAGACTGACCCCTCATGATTGGGAAACATTGCCTTAGATTATTCTGAGTCATTATATAAAATTTAAAATATTCCCTAGTATGTACTCGCAGAAACTATTTCTTCTTTCTCTTTAGGGAAAATACATTATTACATTTTAAAGGCTATTTTGTTCCTAGGGCTTCTATTGTAAGTTCATGGCAATGTTTATTAGAAAGAAAACACCATCACGCTATGTTATACAACAAAACAATTAACTCAGTGATGACACTTACAAGGATAACAACTTCTGTGAATTAGTTGAAAACTTTAAATGATATCAGATACTCGACTTTAGGTTCATTGCGCAGAATATTGAATTGATAAAAATAATTAGTTTTAGCGTACCTTGGTTTAGCGGATGAGGCCACTGGATGTAGTCTACATACATCCCGTGGACCCAGGGTCAAGATCCGGGGCTAGGGGAACAACCAAGATGAACAGCTAAATAAAAATAAATAAATGTTTCTTCCTCCTCACTCTTTCTGTGTGCCTGTTTGCCTTCCTTCTTGCCTGAAACTTTCCTTGAAAAAACATTAGTTTCATTGAGTTGGCATTCACTTAAGAAAAAGAAAAGAAAATGAGTGACCTTGAGTAGATTCTCAGTATTTCTGGGCAATCATGCTCGGTTGTCATCTAGAAAAGTATGAAGGTCAAGACCAACTTCATAGCAATTTCTGTAACCCAACTGATTCCATGGCAATGACCTCAAACACATCAATGTTCACAAGTCCACTGAATTCAGAGGCTGTTGAATAAATGGAACAAATCTATTCTTTTAAAGAAGAAAACAGTTCAGGAGGAAGAGGGACCAGGGAGGTGAGTAAATTGGGTAAAATATGTCAATTACATGGTGAAGGATGCAATAGGAATTTGAAGGAATTTGAAGGAATTTTCAGTATTATTTACAGATATTGATTTTTGATGATGCACACTTGAAACATATAAGGTCATAGTACAATAAAGTTATTTAAAAATGAAACAGTTTAAGATCAATTCTTTTCTAAATGATTGTGTGGGGGAAAATTTCCCTGTTTCTCAGATTCTTCAAGAACTGGATGACTGAACAAATTAAATTAGGCATAATTAGTAAGAGAAAAACCCAAATTTAATACCATATAGGGTTTACATGGTGGTAAAATTTGAGGAATCTAGAGTCAACTAGAGATTTATATCTTGAGCTGAGGCCTGGAACGGGGACATGGAGTCTTAGGGGAGAGAGGAAGGGTCACGAGTTACTAGGGGATAAGTTTCTTAGATAGAAAGTACTATTTACAGATAAATTATCCACAAAAAATTACTTTCTTTCAGAAATTAAGGACAAAAATACATTTTGGGGTTAGAAAAAGGGTAGAAGCCCAGAAAGGGACAGATGGCTTTTTTGATTACGGGAAGGGGTCAAGGTTAAGAAGAATAGGAGCTTTTCCTTTGCCTCCAAAACTGTCCTCACTGTCATTGGTTCTCCATGGCAGAGTGGGGCATTCACAAGAGACTGATTCTGAGATATCTGGGCATTCTGTTTTAACCCCTTCAAGTGACAATGTGGCCTGGGGGTTTGGAGACTGGAGGTCATACAATCATAATTTTGCTTTGTGACTCTAAGCAAATATTTTAGTTTTTCTGAGATCTCTTTTTTCATAATTAAAATAACATTTAAGAAGATCACAGTGAAGAATAATGAAATAACATATCTAAATGACAATCATGGCACCTGGTAGACAATAGGTAATAATGAGTAGTGTCTTGTAGCTGGCTCATACCAACTCTCAATCAGTGATTGATAAATTATAAGAAATCTTGAGGACTTGTTAAACACAGACAATATTAAATATTATGTATACAATTAAGTGAGTTATGTTAAGATATCACTTAATAATAATTTTATTATAATCTGGACTCTGAGGCTATTTGCATCTATCACACCTGTGGGATGGAAACACTATAAAATGTATGTGTCTTCTCAGCTCTTCATGGTGTGACTCCGTGGTGGCAGCTTGAAACCATGGTGGAATATACTTGCACTGCAGATATTGGCAAATGCTACAATCAGGGCCCCTTTTTCTCCCTAAAGAGAGCTGGTTGTTAAACATTTGCCATGACACCAGTGGTTAAAAAGAATTCATTTTCTTCCCTAGAATGTGGGTAAAGTATTTAGGAGAGTGCATGGCATATAGAATGTGCTGGAGAAAGAAAAGTCTCCTACATTCTCAAGAGAAAGAAAAGTCTCCTACGTTCTCAATTTGGTTAATTAAAGATTTGTCAAAGTAGGAAAGAACTTTAGACATAATGTCATTCAATTCCCTGGTGGGTCAAAGAGGCAAAATGGTCTGACAATATAATTTGACTAAGTAGGGACTATCCTCCAAGGTCATTCCACCTTTTTTTAAAGTCAGAGTAATTAACCTCATCTTTAGGCTTTGCAACTGGTAGGGACATTGGGAGGGTGGGACTTAGGACTCTAGGAGTTTAACCTAAATCCCACTTAGTCCTTGTTCAGTTTTGTCCTGTACCCCAGTTTTGGTAACTCATCATGAGCCTTATTCTGGGGTCTCAGTCTCCTAGGATTTTTGGTAGCTCTCCCTTGGGATCTTCCTTGACCGCCTTGCTGAGGTCCTTGTCTTGGGACTTGACAGTCAGGCCTTTGCCTTCTGACCAGTCCAAACTTACTCTTCAGAAAGCAAAACTGGCTGGAGCAGATCTTTGATACCAGCTGCCACCTAGCATGAGTGGTTCTTAGGGTTTCCCTAATATCAGAGCTTTCTAGAATTTTAGTTATACTCTCAAGCTGCTTGACCAGACTAAGGGCATGTCAGGATCTATGGTCATAATATAGCCACAGTGAAGCTGCTGCCTTCCACATTTAACCTGCTGGACTGGACTGTCTCCACCCAGTCTCCATCCCTGTGATCAAGTTGGCCTTGGAGTCATGAACATTTCTAGATTTATTTCTCCTTCTGTAGTTGACTGAATCAGGGAAGATCCTGCCACAAAATATGAAAAAAAAAAGTAGCACTACAAGGGAGAGTTAGCTTTACTAGACAGAACATAGAACAAAGCTTCTATAATATAGAACAAAGCTTCTATAACTAAGACAGTATGGTACCTGCTCCTTGGAGAAGTAGGTTATTCTAGGGAAAAGTAAAAGATGAACTTGCAAATTTATGTGCTTTTATTTAGTGGAGAAACACCAGAGACTTTTCCATAGATTGGGGAAGGAGGCATTTCTGTCAAACCTGTAAAGATCATAGGGTCTAAATGCTTAATAACTTATTTCTGAACAAATATGAGCAAACCAAGACCCACAGATTAAATATGGCTTATTGCCACTTGTTTACTTGTGTGTACTTACATGTAAATATACGTATGTGTGTATATATTTATTGGTACATGGCCACATCAATGGTTCATAGACTCTGCTTTTGGGGCAAAGTTGAGTAGTTGCAACAGAGACACAAAGCCTAAAATATTTACTATCTGGCCCATAATAGAAAGATTGTGCTGACATTTGTTCTAAAGCACTGCAGAATAATACAAGTTTTCTAACCGTTTATATGAAACAAGTTTATTGTAAGTACATAATCCAGTTAGACAGCACCAAGACAGAGAACTGTTAAACACTAGCACTCATAAATTCTTATGTAAAATTGCTAACTAGAATACAAGCAAAGCAAATGTTTCCATAAAATCTCATGATGCTGCTTTGAGCAGAAATTTGCTGCACATGTCTGTGTTGTCACTGATGGTGGTTATGATTTTTTGAGGTCACTGCATAATGCTGAGAGAGGGTACCCTGATGAGAAACACAAATGATTTTTAATACTCTCAGTATACTTATTGCCTTTGGGGGAAATAGACATGAAAATATTTTACTCGAAAGTGTTGATGCTGATCACAGAAAAAGTGGAGATTGTGGAAGCAATGATCAGGCCAGGTGATTTAGGGAGGACAGTTTCTTTACGATATACATCTTGTATACTGTTTACTACCAAATTTATTTTACCCATAGTGAGCTTGGAGCACAGCCACTAGGAGAAGGGAGCTGCACTGTGCTTGACACTTAGCTTTCTGTGAGTAGGCACCATGCATCATCCACTGTCAAGCTGTTCATGTCCATCAGGACAGTCCACTGTCCAACACTGATCCTTGAGGGTAGGTTCCTTGTCTGTGCCTTGTCTAGTTCCCTGGGCTCGGTACTCAGTGTGCCCTCAGCAGGGTAGCATTCTGTACTTGCATCCTTGGGGCAATGAGCTCAGGATAATCGCTCTCCTGGTAGCCATTTTGTTGTGCGCAGCTGTGAGTCTGGGACACAGCTCCTCGAGCACACCTTACAATGTGCACGTCTGTGTTCCTCGTGCCAAACACTGGGCCCGGCATATACTAGGAACTGGAAATATTCTCAGTGTAGTCTTGAAGGGTCAGCAGAGGTTACCCAGGTAAATGCAGGACCACAAGGGATTCTGGGGAAAGGAAGAAGGCAGAAAAAAAGAGTAGGAATGTAATTGTGGAGACTTGTATTTCAATCTTTTATTCCTTTTTAACTTTTTTAAAGGGAAAGTGCAGGCAGGAATGAAAAATGACAGAGGCAGGCAGGCAGGAAGAAAGAAAAGGAAGAAATTATTTGCTTAGTTGTTCATTGTCCCCCCCCCCCCCCCCCCGCCCCCCTGCACCTCTGGCCCTGGGACACAAACCCAAGTCTCTGAGATACATTGTGGACTGTGCCGTCTGGAGGCAACTGGACAAATTGGTTCTGTACCAGAAGGTGCCTTTATCTTTTATTTTTGTTTTCTATGCCCTTCCAAACCTTTTATCCCGATCCTTGGAAAATGGGTTATAGAGATGCATTTCTGACAGCCTTTGCAACTAAGAACTCTCCTTCTTTGTGGTCACATGTTTGGGACCTTGGTTCACTCCCAGGAGAAAGTGCATCCTGCTGATTTGCAACCAGGTAAGTAAGACTCAAGGAACTTTTTTGGAGATAAGCGAGAAAATAAGCAGAACAAGTGGCAACTTACTTTAATTTACTTTCACACTTCCTCCCCCATTCCATCTACCTGGAGAGAGATTTTTGTTATTTCATGGTTTTCTGATGGAAGATGTCATGGGTGGGAAAATCTTCAGCAACTCAGAAAGTGTCAGAAACTTTCAAAGAGGAGGAAGAACATGCTTTGAAAGCTGAGTTACACCCCTTCTCTCTTCTGAATGCCCTTCACTGCCTCAGGTCTGGTCTTTTCAATTTGGTGTTTGAAGTTCTGTTATCTTTCAAGCTAAATTCCTCTTGGAGTGTGACCAACTTACTAGAGCAGCTACGTTTTTCGAAAGGAATATTGAAACCCGAGCATTTGCATGGAAATATGGATTAGCGTTCCCGAACTTAGTCTCCGTCAGCTCTTGAGCTGTTCAAAGCGTGTTCTTCCGCAGACCTGTGGATTTCCTGCTACTGGTTCCCAACCAAATTGGCAAGGGACAGTAAAGAGATGTTCAAGGGACGCCCCACCCTCAACCTGGCAATCCTTTTGCGCATGACTTGAGCTAAGATGTAGGAGATTGTTGCTGATACATTGGGTTTGTTGACCCTTTCGGAGGTCAAGGGGCCTAGTAACTTTTTCTGGTTTTGGCGCATCATAAATATATGTTAAAACATATGATGTCAGAGTTTTACAGGGACAGCAATTTCATCTCCATCAGAAGTAATGTCACTAATCTGACTTTGACCTCTTTGTCAATGTCATGTGTGGAACAAATAGCTTCCTGACCCTCCCTGTGATGGAACCTACGCTAAATGCACATATCTAACATTAGCCATATTTGGTTGCCTCCGAGGAGCAGTGTACATTGAGGGCTACTTTGGACTAAATAATAAACTTTCACGTTTTATAGTATTTAAGTAAATAAGTAGCTACATTTTTTTTCTACTTGTAATATTTTGGAAATCATTTTCTATAGTGAAAAGCATGAGTTTAGGGCCTGAGTGGGACAGGGGGGTACGAATGACATAATACTTGTTCTAAAGTTGCTTATGATACAAAAGACACATCAAACATAAAACATTCTCGTAATGATGCTGTGTTTACTAAGACAGCAAAGCCAGAAACTTACCTTTCTAGAAGAGAGAATTGTGACTCTCAACCTAGGTTGCATAGCAGAATCATCCTGCTAATCTTCGAAAGTGAAATCCTCATGCCCAGGCTTCCCCGAGACCATACAAATCAGTATCTCTGGGGATGCCATTGAGGCATTAGTGTTTTTCAGAATTCCACAGGTAATTCTAGTTCAGTCAGACACTCTCCACTATTTTAGGAGACCACTATTTGAGGGATATTTTTATCAGCGGTGGTTGAAATAAAAGGATGCACTCAACTGAGAGCAGCTAGTTTCTTTTGTGTGGTGAGGACCTGAATCCTGGGATCTGGTCCCTATCTTGCAAAGAGCAAGAGCGAGCCATTGAACTTTTCTGTATCTTACTTTGCTCTTCTATAAAATGAGGGGTTGGAACTGACATAACCTTTCCTTTTGAGTTTCTTCCAAAATTCCCTGTGAGACACTGAAATAAGCAGCTCAGTGGGTAGATATAAACCACACTATCTGTCACATCCTGACAGATGCACACAACTGACCTAGGTGAATAGTCAGGTCAAGATATTTTATCTCTTCACAGCTGCTGCCTATTCATTTGGTGAGTTTTCCAAATTCAGTCATGCATCAAAGTACGTTCTTAAATGATTTGCCTGTGTCTGATGTAACCAAACAACTGAGATGCAATAATCAACTAGCCTTGTGGAATGACAATTATAGTTTGCAGGTATTTTCTCCATTAGAGTGGAAATAAATGAATCACCCATGGTCTGGTTATTTCATCTGCATATACAGAGTCTTAATCAAATACTTAACTTCAATCATTCTTGAATTAATATGTATTGATGATTTCCTAAATGTGTCAAAGCAAATAAAAGTGTTTCTGAAACTCTATCACTGGGGAGCTATCACATATAGTAAATCTTTGTTGGTTTTTTTTTCCCCAGGGTATAAATTATTTCTCTTTGAGTTCACCTTATTGTAGCTACACTTTCCCAGGCTAAAATCTATTTACACGCAAAAGAGGCAAAAGTCGGGTATAATTAAAAGTGACAGCAATAAGCTCCAGTTTCCACACCATCAGTGAATTAAACTGTTCGTCTAATGTCATAAAACCCTAAATAATGGATTAGTTGTGGCTTAGTGGATAAGGCTTTCAGGCCTAGTCGGCATGCATTCCAAGGACCTGAGTTCAAGACCAGGGCCAGGAGGAACAACCAAGACGAACTACTAAATAAAAAGTAAATAAAGGCTTCTTCCTCTCTCTCTCTTCCTGCCTGCCTGCCTGCACCTTCATTCCTTTCTTTACCTTTCCAAAAAATAAAAATAAAAATAAAAACCCTAAATAACGGATATTCAGAATATTATGATGAGGAAAATAGCAATTAACTTGTTTTTGAAATTCACAATTTTAATTCATGATTAATTCAGTGTAAAATGTAACAGCTTAGTAAGGAAAATTTGAGGATCATGGTATTGAGGGCCCAGGACTCCTACATAAGCAGCAGTTGACATCAGCCACTCCACTGCTGTATGTGATGAGTTACAATGTATCAGAGTGACTTGAACTTTCATGCTGGCACCTGGCCTGAGAAAGTCTTTGACGTTAGCCCCTGCTTCTTAGCATTTGTATTTTACAATGGATTGTAGTGGACATTTGGGAGGTCAGCAAATGCCTGTGCTAAGTTCACTGCTCCGGAACTTGTCTGGCTATTTGGTGGACTAATCACCAAAAATCTATTTGCATAAAAGACCTTAGAATCCCCTGGCAGAGAACCCATTATAATGAAAGAGACAGGCAGACAAATTTAATCCAGCAGTAAAACCTTCATGACCATGTTTACTGAACACTTAATGAGATTGATTCTGTTGAACAATCTTTTACCCAGGTTTTGTCATCCACTTCATTCTGGTGCTTGGAGAGATCAGATTCTGAACACAGCACGGAAAGAGCTGCTTTGCTGACCTCACCACAAGATGGATTGGGTACTTTTAAAAAGGGAATGTACCAGGAGGGAAAGGATATGCACACACGCATGCACAGTCATGCAAACACATCGCCACAGGTTTTCAGGGCAGTGTCAACAGGAAAAGCCACACTGCCTGGCATGTTGGCTGTGGTGCTGGACAGCCGTACCTGACAGGTGCCCTGTGGTGCTGGTGGCTTGTGTCAGCAGAGTTCAGATGCTCCTGAGGACTCCTGGGAATGCTGCTGGAGTGATCACAGGGCTTGGGTTCCGTATGAGACAAGAGCCAGTCAAAGAGATTGAAACAGAATAAATTTCACGGAATGCTTTTTAAAGTTATGTATCAAAAACATTGTTTAGAGGAGAAATTGGGAACATTCATGTAATTTTTTTGAGGACGATCACATAGTTACGCCTAATTCAACCAACTTGAATAAACGCCAGTTCAAATAAGGACTTAAGTGGCACATTGCATATGGCGAGACTGAGTGTAACCACAGCTAGTGCTCAGTGGGTGTCAGTTGCGTGGCCATCTTTCTCAGGAGTGGCGGCAGGTGGAAGACAAAGTACTAGGAGGCTCTTCTGCCCTGATGATTCTGACTCCTAACTGCAAACACCGGCAGCTTTCAGTGATGTTTGCAGCTTGAGCTTAGAGTTTCAAGGGCATTTCATGATCCAAGAAAGATGATTAATCCTGTACTCTCAGGGTTTTAGGTTTGGGTTTGTGTACATATCAATTCCACACCGTTGTTTTACTTTTGTTCCTCAAACACAATAGATGCAGATCACGATGCCGAAAAAACAGTTTGTTCTTCCACTTAACCTTTCATTGTGCTTTCTGAGAAACCTGATAAAATCCTAGCGTGGACGTCTCAGGATGATGGCCAAATGAAAACAAATGTGACAATCACAAAAGGATGAGACACTTAGAAGTTGCTGAGATCACACACAGACATGAATACATCCACCCATGCCTAGTGTGCACACTAAGGCTAATGGGAAGCTTCTAATCTTAATATCTTTGAATTAGCAAGACCTATCTTTCGACCACTGAACCTTCTTACATTATAGGTTGTGACACCTTGATAGGCAAGCTGTGTTATTTTATAGAGTGTGTGTTTCCAAGTAAGTTCATGCTCTTTTGAAACATGATTCATTTTTACTATTTTTATGTGTAGTCACTTCATTTGGCTAGACCATAACACTTCTGGAATGTACTTTTTAAAAGGCAGCTTTGCAAATTGGACAGGTAATTACTATCCAAAGAGTGTTTTGGATTAGTCTCATAATTAGTCCTTATCAAAAACTTCTTTCAACAGACATACAAACACAAACATGTCCATATAGCACGTGAATTAAATATGTGTACATTTTAATTTTAATGCTAATTCATATTTTATACATACTCAATACATGTTTTTATTCAAGGCTGATTAAGTAGAAGGGGTTTTCAGTGCAGCTAATAAAGATCAAAAAGAGATTAGAACAGATTTTAATTAGAAAAATTGCCACCTCAAGTCCTTTTAGGAAATAGGCAGACATAAATAATGAATGGTACCAGGTAGAGACTTTTCTTGACCGGAGGCCCTGGGCTAGAATTCTGGAGGTTGTATTCTTGTCACATCTCTAACTCTGGCTTTCCTGGTTACCTTTAGTAATTGTTTGACATACCTTGCAGAAGCTAGGAACATATTATGTGATCAATAATTGCCTGTGAATTTCATGAAGCCCAAGAGAAAGAATCTCAGATCTTTGTTTCCCATACAGGGAAGCCATTGACAACCCTGGAATCAATCTGCAATCCGACCTTAGGGCTTCAGATTTCTTAGATCAAGCCTAGAGTCTATGAATTTGTCAAAAGATAGGAAATATTTTCTCTCTTCATCTTACAAATGATAAGCTTAAAGATAATAAAAATGTCATGCCATCTATACCTGGTCACACACTTGTATGTAATTTACCATTACAATTATTTTACCCTTTGAGCCTCAATGGAAGGGTCCCAGAAGAAATGAAATTCGCTTCTTATTTCTATCACCAGGGAGTTGTCCATGGCCCTGACACCCTACAATGAAGGAACATAAGCTGATTTTTGTGTTCACTGTTTCCTCTTATAGTTTCTATTAGTTATCTATGATTATGTAACAAAGAACAACAAACTCAGAGACTTGAACAGCACAAATTTATTCCTTTACATGCCTTTTCTGTGGGTTAGAAGTCCATCACAAGTCTCTTTGGGCTAAAATCTCGGCATTGGCAGTACTAAGTTTCCTTCTGAAGGATCTAGGGGAAATCCACTTCCTTGCTTTTTTTCAGCTTCTTGATTGATGGCCTCCTCCCTCCATCTTCAAAGCTCGCAGTGCTGCATCTCATTGGCTTCCCCCAAATCTCAACCCATTCTTCCATTGCACCATTCCCCTGACTTTCCTCTTTTGCCCCTATTTGACCTTTAAAGACCCATACAATCCAGGAAATTCTCCCCATCCTTCACTTCACTGCATCTGCAAAGTCTCTTTCACCATATAAGGTCACATGCTCTCTGGTTATTGACATTAGGATATAAACATCTTTGAGAGGAGGCCATTATTCTGCCTTCTTATTATCATTATCTTTCTTTAGAAATTGAGGGAAAGAAAGCTGTTTAATAAATTATTACTGTAGTTATTATCACTTTCACCATGATAGAATCAGAGTTGAGATGCATTTTAGATCATTTGCAGAAATGGCCACAATTATTTCCTGTCCTGTGTCCACACGTTTATGCTGTTCTCTCTTACACTGACTTTGGTTTTGACCATGTACATATTTTGACCAATGGAAAATAGCAATGAGCAAACCTACTATGAGCAGATGCTGGAAAAGTGCTTTCTCATTGAGGCTTTCCCTCTCTTGCACTGACTACTATGTGAAGAGGCCCCAGTGAGTCTACTAAATGAGGAGACACACACACAGCCCAGGCACCTTTGTAACTTAGCCAACAGTTGGCATTGGCAAGTAGTGCCAAGCAATTAGCAGCATGAGCCACCTGACATTTAAGAGAGGTCACTGCTGACTTGCCAGAAACCACTTATGCAGAAAAGAGGCTGGCAAACTGGAGACGGCTTGGGCCAGACTAGAAGAACTACCCACTGAGAAATATATGATCATGAACTAAAGAAGGTGTTGTGGGGTAGTTTGTTACACAGTAAAAGTTAATGCAGGAAGGGAGGGAAAAGCTGAAAATAAGGTTGCATTGAAGGAAAGTTCAGTTCCAACAGATTAGTGACAAAGAACATCCCTTAAAGACAAAACCCAGACACAGAAGTTTTAGGGGAGATTCTAAGAATAGCAGAGTATGAATTTGATCCCTCTTCTTCCTCCACCTTCATGCCCCTTACTCTGACATTTAATGTTACAAGATATGCTTCAGTAATCATGTCATCCAATGGAACAATATCATATTGAATGATCTTAAACATTCCCTATACTGACTCCTATTTTATTTATCAAGAAGCTCAAACTCAAAATGATGCAATGACTTTTCCATTTCACCTGGAAAATTGAACTTATATCTTTGTTTTCATTAAAACAAATGTATTTCCTGGACACATGATAACATAATATCTAACCTGCAGGTGGATGTTGTGTTCAGCGTTCTCCTCATCCTCATGTCTTTTGATAAAGCACAGGGGGTGCTGATTTACAGAAAGCAGCTTAGTACCAATGAGACAATGTGAGGTTTCCATGGTCAGCATAACCAGAGCTGACTTCAAAAAGACACCTTTCTGCATACTTTTAGAAAATAACACTAAAATATTCAATTTGGCTTTACAAATAAGAGGTTATCATTGTCCGGCCAATCCCAAACCGTGAATTTGACAATGCTTTCATCTATATGCCTTCATTCATTACTATGTTTTCAAATCAGTCTTGCCCCATCTTGCATCTCATCCCAGATTTTCAACCCTTAGCCCAGCTGCTGTTTATTGCCTTCTCTCACTGCTGAGCTCCTCGGGGCTGCCCGCAGTAGTCTTCCCTGGCCTGGTAAGTTATCTTTGATTGCAGACAGCCAAAATGAAAACTAATTTCCAAGGTCATCACAATCAAATTGGGGCACAGGTGTATGCAAACCCCCTGTGACAAAAGAGAAAAGCTTTCATGCACCAGTTTGATCATCATTTCCATGCCTTCCCCTGTACTTCGCCCCACAGAATCTTGTCCTCACAGACTGCATCCAAAATAAAGCTTTGTATTAAAATAAATGAATGAATAAATAAAGACACCTTTGCCTCAGTCCTGGGGAAAATACAAATCAGGTGTGGAAGATCCCATCCATTGCAGCAAAGCTACTGGTCTGGAAGAGAAGAAATGAGAGAACCAAAGAGGAAGGAAAGGTAAGAAGGAATCTATGATACTTTGGGCACCAATTCTTTGAAAGCAAACTCTCGGAATACTAATTTTATCATCTCTCTTCTATCCCTAAACACTTAGCATCTCAGGGGCAGCTGGGTGCAGACTCAAGGAAGCAGTCTGGCCTGGAAATCTAGGAAGGGCTCCTGACCCTGGGTGGGGTGTATTCAGCCTGGTAGGACTTGCTCAAGGCTCAGGCATAGCTGGTAGGGTTTCCATTCTTCTCGCTCATCTCTTCCCTGTGTCCATGGTGTCTTTCACAAATCATGCTTTTCTCTATCACTGCTCTCATCTGGAGTACACTTTTTCTGCATGTCTGCAGACAGGTCATGATTCATGTTTGCTTAGTTCATGCACTGCTGTACCGAAGCCTTCCCTGACTCCTACCAGATGAGTTAGCTACTCCTTCCTTTGAATTCTGAGCTTGGCCTCCCCACTCAAACCACTACATCTGCTAGGTAAAAAGATGTTGTCAACTGGTGTTGCTAGATGGTATCGCCTTTAAAGAGTTTATATTAAATTTATTTCTAGGACTCACTGTGAGTTGACCTGACAGGCAGCAGTTACAAGTTTTTTTACATTCTATCTCCAAATCCTTAGATGAGTGTCTTTCCTGACCAAAGAAACAGGCAATTTTGTCGTTGACCTTAAAGAGTTTTCTCTACTGCCATTAATAAGAAGGAATGCAAAATCAGAGCTATGTGCAATTAGAAGTGCTGGAGATGAGCCCACTCTTGGAAGTGATGTTACCAGTCTACTGGGAACAACTCACCTTCCTGGTGGACTGTTTTTCAGGGTGGGGCGACACATCTGTTTAGAAAAAATTCTTTTCACCAATAGGTTCCTAAGACCTGGTAGACTGATATGGTTCGCAGTTCAGATGTGATGGAAGTAGCCTGATAAAGTGGGAAGCATGCTGCTGTCTACTTAATATGACTGAGAAGATATTGCTTTTCAATGGAGCAGCTCCTAAACAACAGACATTTGTTTCTGGAATACCAATCAGCTACTTTCTATGAGAAATGTGTGTCACCATCATTCAGTTCTGCCTTTTAAACTCCCCTATACATTTCTAATCATGAAAGAGCACTCTTATTCTTAAAAGGTACAGTAAATGATGATTGGAAAGAAAACTTTAAACAAGAAAATATGAAAAAACTGCATTTGTAAGATACAGAATCAGAAGCCATTTATTAGAACCTTACAAAAATATATTTTGGGCCTAAATTCCATCCTTGCACTAACTGTAAAAGAAAGGTTTGCTATAAAAATTGATAAACAGATGCCCGGGGGCCTGAGTAGCCTACTTAAGTGGACAGACTATTTTGAAATAGTTGAATAACACCAATTTGGAAAAAATATATACCAATTAAGAGGCTTTTATTTAATAAGGCAGACACAATTAGATATTTATTTTTCAATATATTGTTATTAGAGTTTGGCACATTGTCTACTTGGGAATAATTGCAATGAATTTGCTGCAAAATATTCTGCATTTTCACCTTGTTAGCCTGAAGTGTTAGGATTTTGCTGTATTTAGTCATTTTTAGGGGGAATGTTTTCAGCAAAGTCTTCTTTTTTGCTTAGCCTGTAGACTGTTCTCCTGAGTGGAAAACAGCTGCTGAGTGTGCGAAAAGAGTACAAAAGACTTCAGCAGGAAGACACTCATCCTTTGAGAGTCTCCATCCCCGGAAAGTTCTCAAGTCGGGCTTATGAAGGCAATCCAATTTAGCAAACTGTTAATTGGACAAAGCAAAAAGCTCATTGGCAGGGGACCGGAATCTGCATGGCACTTGTCCTTGGTTCCCCCCTTTTCTTAGCCGTGACACTCCTCCATGTCCCCAGGAATGCTCTTCACAGGCTCGTGACCTTGCCATCCAGGACACCTGAACCAGGTTCGGCATCCAGGTAGCAGCCGGACAAGGCTCCACCAGCTTCAGTGGAACTGTTCTGGCTATTCTTTTTCTTAAAGGAAAGGTGCAGGCAGGGATGAAGGTGACTAGGCAGACAGGCAGAGAGAGAGGAGGAAGAACCTTTTTTTATTTGTTTTAGTTGTTCATCTTGGCTGTTTTCTCTGGTCCCCGGGACATGAACCCAGTTTCTTGGGCTTTGCATGAACTATGCCTCTGAAGCTACAAACTAACTGCCTGAGGGACCTGGGTGCACCTCAGTGACTTTTCTTGCTTGTCCCTCAACATAACAAGGACAAAATCTAAGTCAGATATAATTGTGAGGAGTTAAAACCTTTTCTTTGTCTTCCATTAGCTAAGGACCCAGTGTCTTAGACTTTTCCTATACTCAAGTGAAATTAGTATGAATAGTTAGCATGTGGAATGCTCCGGCAGCCCATGCCTGGAAGACATTCATGTGTTCATCGCCTGGGTTGGGGGTGGCTGCAATCAAAATGAACAATAAATAAAACACTGCTTCTTTGTCTGTCTTCCTGCCTACCTGCTGTCTGCCTGACCTCATTCCTGCCTGTCTTCCTTCTACTGACAACAACAAAAAGGCAAGGCAATACCTTCAGTAATTGAAGGTGTACATGGGGTGATTTCAGTTGAGCAGGTGACTTGGAATTTGGGGTCTCTGTTTGTGGATGTGTTTCTCTCTCTTGGAACTCTAATTCCTGTTTGTAGAATTAGAATCAGAATCCCCTGGCCTCCAAAACAGTGTATTTTCATCTCTGTGATCCCGCACACAATTCACCGTTGCTTAGTTTTTCTCTTTATAGCTAGAACTGTTTCACAAAGCTGCACGGCGGCACCAAGCCCGTGGGAGAAGTGCAGAGTTATGATGTAAAAGGAGTAGCTATTGAAGAGATGCCTCACGGAGCCACTGCAGTGAGCTAAAAACTCGAGTCCCAATGCCTGTTTGGTGACAGCAGGAAACCAACAATTTTGTACCACTTTTCGTAAACCAGGATCATTTGCAATGTGGGACAAAATGGGCAGTTGAGTTGCTTGGGGCCCTGTCTATTGAGGGGACCAAAAACCTCTTTTCTTTTCTTTTTTTTCCAAAGGAAAGGTGCAGTCAGGAAAGAAGCTGAGCAGGCAGGCAGGCAGGCTGGAAGAGAGAGAGTAGTATTTTATTTTATTCTTATTTTGTTGTTCACACTGGTTGTTTCTCCCTGGACCTGAGACTTGAACCCAGGGGTATGTGGCCTGCGCTCCTTCAGAGGTGGTTCACCTAACCACTGCTCCAAGAGGGCACTATCCTGTTTTTGTCTCAAGGCTGCATAGCCAGCCTACTATTAAATTATAGGATTTTTCTATTTCTTTACCAAGCTCTATCAGCAGTGAATAGTGGTCCTTTCCCCCACCCCAGTGAAATGAAATATGCTTCCCCCCACAAAATTAAAAAAAAATCCTTAAGAGCAAACCTTTTGCTTTCTCTGTGGGAAGTTTCCAAGGTTTAAAATATTCTCAAACTTACTTAGGACATGGAACAAGTGGAAATAATAGCAACTCCCCCACCCCCGACCCCCCCAGCATATGACTAAGAAAATACCAGCCTCTTGAACTAAAAATTGCAAATTTTATACACAGCATAAGTCAAATAGAATCTACAAACATATCCTGATATGCGCTGTTGATAGCAGTAGCAAATTTTTAGAAAACTTTGTTTACTGGGAAATTCCTATTCATTATTTTAAAATTCCTCAATGAATCAAGGACGACAGCCACTTTTAAACTTTGCTGGTGGAATACCTCAGCCGAGTTTTGGAAGTATTAGTATTCCAATGGGGCATAATTTGAAAATCCTGGGTATAAAATTATATCAGTGGTAGAGCGCTCTAGGAACAGTTACAATAAACAATGACATGATATTTATTTCCTTGAATATAATATTCAATAAGTGTACTTTGCTGGTTAGGTAGACTTGAAACAGTGCAGTCGAACACCAGACTCTTTATACCTGATTTCATCCAGGACTTAAAGGAGGAGTGACTGACATGTCAATCCAGCAGTCTCACCCCAGAGCCATTGCATAGTGAGAAGTCCACCTGTCGTGTGTTGGCGTCATGCTCATTTCCTGCCGAGAGAACCAACATCACTACTAATTGGGCTGATAGAGATGATGACCAAGAGTGCAGCTGGAGAAGCCAACATATACCAACACGAGAGGGGAAAGGGCTATTTATTTAGAAAATTCATCATCAAATCACTGGACAGGATAAACAACTCATGGAGCAAATTAACACTTAATACCATCAAAAGGGAACTGCCTATACTTTGCTGATTTCTCAGACACTTTCAATCTGAGGTTGTACAAAACGCTCCCAACACATCAACCATGATTGTGAAAAATTCAGCTTTTTTGGTGGTTGTTACCTCTTTCCATGTTTTTCTGAACTATATTTAAGTGTATCGCTGTTAGCGAGCACCCAATTTAGCATTAATTTCTCTGGATGAAAATAAGAGCCATATGTTTTCTGTTCGTAAAAACGATATCATCATTTGATCATTTCTGTGCTGGCGGATGTATTTTCATCTCAAAGAGGGAGTTCTGAGAGTTGATTCGCATTTATGAAGCATCCGCAGCTCTCAGTCCAGAGGCCACACATGTTTTCTAATCATATTTAATTTCTCTACTGGTCTGACTGATCAGCGGTGTAAATAGAATGGTGATCTTTCTGTGCCTTGACTATGTTAAGTGTTTCTTGTCTCCTGATACAAGTAAATTCATTGTTACAAAGTTGAAACAAAGCAGCACTAAGTGTTCTTGGTGATGGCTATTATACCCCATTTCCAGATGGTTGAGATTTTTCTTTTAATATACTCAACCTCACTTCATAAATACATTTCCACAAGGGCACAGAACTCCAATAGAGAAGTGCATCTTTTCAAGTGCTCTCACAGGCACCTACACAGCTTTAATTTTGAGAGCCAGAAGGGGGCCCATAAAATAAATGAGTAAAAAAAAAAAAAAAAAAATTGCACATAAAGTAATTTTAATCCATTCCATTTTTAAATACCACAATAAATTTAATTTTCACAATAAATTAAATAGCCATATTCAGTTTACAAAATAGAATTACTTAGTGTGAAACCAGTATTTACAACAATGTACATTATATACATGGAATGTCTCTTTGTTGACACAGAACATGGAAGAAGCAGGGCTTGAGTTTTCGGTGGGTGATGAACATGCTGCTAGTGACGCCATGGTCCGTACGAGAAAACAATAGTGCAAAATCACCACAGGAACTTTGGAACAGTGTCAGATTTTTATGAGATAAGACATTCTTGGAAATCATAAGAAAATAGGCTTTTCTGTTTTCCCGGCACCCATTCCCCCTCTGAATGGAAGAACCAGCTTTCCCGGAGAAAAGATTGCATAACTGAATCCTCTGCTTCCTGAAGCTACCCAGCCATTGGTAACCTTTTCACACATTCATCTTTTGGCTTAAACCAATGAACATGGTAGGTGACAAATTCTGACTGCAAGGAAGACTAACTCTTTGAGACCAGCTGCAGTCACTTCCCCCCGCCACATGCCACCACCTCTTCTTTTTGTCACTAGCTTAAAAGATGCAACGAGGCAGACAGCAAATTTTTATTGTGTAAATTTTCAGTAGAAAAAGAACTGATCTCATATTTGGTCACACACTGCCTATGTACAAGTGTACATGGAAAAATGACTTGAGTCGTTGTGTCCAGGAAAAGTGCATATTTTCATCTAGAGGTGACATGTGTGTCTCTAGGCACCACACATAGTGTTGTAGGACTTAGCCGGGTTAGGGCCAGTTCAATGTCCTCCCAGTGATCTGGTAGAATTTTTGATTAAAAGGGTGGAAGAATTTGCGCAATTTGGTTATGACAGAGGCGTCCACCTCTGGATGAATGCGCCCCTTGCTGCCTGCCAGGCACTTATTAAAGATAATGTTAAATCGCAAGCAGTAGAATCCTCTGGTAGCATTGAAATACAGGTTGTACTGACTTATCCTGGGGGGCAGGTTGAGGAACTTCTCCACGAGCTGCAGCTCCGGCAGGGGTTCCGAGATCAGGCGGTCCCCGTCCACAACGTGGAACTGCTCGATGGGGAAGTACTTCAGCCACCGCTCCAGATGTTTGGTATAGATGCTGGTTCTCACCGCCTTGTATTTGGTGTTCACTTCGCAGGTATTTGGGTCTATTGCCAGCTTCTCAAACTTGTAATACGTCTTGTTCTTCCTCTCCTTCCCCTCCAGCACCTGAGTGTAATCAGAAATCGCTCTTGTGGTGGGTTCCCTGACGATGACCAACAGCTTGATGGATGAGTTCATCTTGTAAATCCTTTCCGGAACCTCCTCCGTGATGAAATAGGCTGGGCTCTTTTCAATGGTGATTTGCTGAGGGTAGGAAAAAGGCATCTTTTTCCTATACCAGTCAATGCCCTTGGCATAATTCTCATCATTGTCAAAAAAGTGGATTTCTTGAGAGGCTTTGACCACTGCCGGATGGAGGTTGAGCATCTCCAGCAGGGCCCTGGTGCCGCCTTTCCTCACCCCGATGATGATGGCCTTGGGCAGCTGCTGGACCAGGTCCTGCAGGCGGACCTGCTCCTTGGAAACGTTGCCTTTTCGGAACTCGTGCAGCAGGCCACGCTTAAACTGCAGGGCACGGAGAGGGAGTTCCGCCTGTCCCCGGGCTCCGAATCGGCCTTCGATGGGGCAGATGGGTTGCAGTCTGCAAGGAACACAGAGATGCTGTAAGAAACTCGCTGCAACCCACTTCTCATTTGTCTGGCTCCCCCGAGTCAGACTTGAAATGCATAAATAAACCTCTGGTTCCTAGCCTGCTGCAATCCATAATGAACATACGTTGGGGAAATTTTATTTTAAGCAACTCTGTATTAAATGGAGCACACATAATTGATGGGATTTTTTTTTTATTAGAGTGCCTTAAAATTTTTATTCACCAAATACTTAATTGACTATGGCATGTACTTCTGTTCACAGTCCAGGACAGACTAGGGACATCGGCCATACTAACCAACTTTCACCTGTTCACCAGTGCACAGCATTGAGACCATATGAAAGGTGGAGGATTATTATCTTCAGCGGGGACTGCAGGACAGCCAGGAAGTCATGTCTTTCAGGTGTCATAGGGTCATATTTGCTTGCAGCTCAGCAGCCCTCACTCAGTTCTGAAAAATCTTTGAGGCGTGATCTAAAAAGAGGTCTCTGTCTCTGCCCTGGGCTATTTGCAAAATTCCAATCTTGGCACTTGCTGAGCTTTTCATTCTAGGAGAATTTCTGCCTTGGGCTTAGGGGACAGCTAGCAAAGTACTGTATTTCTTCTGCCTCTCTTTTGCTTTCTATTTAAGGAGATCGGGATTGTGTTTCCACTTTGCTGAATGTAGGAACAAGCCCAACTGGCCCTCAGCAAGTGCCGTAAATCACCTACCACACCTGGGATCAGGAATCAGCAAGACCTTGGCAGGGTTAGAGACTTCTGGTCCTCCTTTCCAAACCCACTGAAATCAGGGACGCAAGCTCATGAAAAAAATAATGCAGTGGATGGAACCAGAAAGGAAGATGTCCACTTCAGCATCGCCCTAAATCACAAGTAACCACTTGTGCTTTTCTCATAGAGAAAGGTGTGTTTCTAAGAGTCACAATAACATTAGCTCACAGTGACATTTAATTTGGCCAATATATATAGTTAGTAAATTGTGTTTCCTTTTGGGCATAGTGTGAAACTCAATTAAGATTCATTATACTTTTCCTAAGTTGATGTGAAAAGGCATTTGAGCTTTCTCATTAAAAGTTACCATATTAGTCAAAATGGTGGTTAAAAAAATACTGAAGTTAAACTTAAGCTTCTAGTTATCCTAATAATCTGTAGTCCATGACCCCTCCTCTGTGGCAATGAGGTTGTCATTCGTTTTCCCCAGGAGACCCTACTGTACCTTTCTTATCTTCTGTAATGTTACTAATTAAAAGGAGAGGAGAAATCCTCAAGGTTATTAACGTCAAGTCATCCTGCTCAGCTGAGGGGAAAGGGCTTGGCTTGTGTCAACAACTATCTATCACAACGCCTATGGGAAAATAGAAACATATTTTTGTTTTTTTGTGGTGTTCGTTTTTTATGATTATATAGACACTTCATGGTCATTGTGGAAAATGTGAAATACTATAAAAGACAGGTTTACCACATTTAATATTTTAGAGAAACATGAATTTTGTTTATATAAATTTGTTAACAGATTTAATATGTGAGAACTTTAAACGGAAGATATGAAGTAACAACCCATACATAAAATCAAAGCTGTTTTTAATGGAGACATTGATCGGGCTGTTGCAGATGGAATTTTTAGGTTTTCTTGAGTGTTGGCTGAGTGTTAAGTTCTAATTTCTTAGGGCATTCATTGAAAGAAATGTATGGACTTCTCTCCAATCACCTTCTCTCTCATCCAGAATGATGTTAGTACTATCCTTGAAAGGATTGAGGAAAGAGCCAATCAAACTCTTTTTTTATTTTTCATTTTGAAAGAAAAGGTACAGGCAGGGATGAAGGCGAGGGGGCAGGCAGGCAGGAAGAGAGAGGAGAAAGAAGCATTCTATTTATTTTGTTTAGCTGTCCATCTTGGTTGTGCCCTCTGGCCCCTGCGATATGAACCAGGGTCCCTGGGAGATAAGTGGACTGCACTCAACCCCTTCTCCACAGCATATGCCTTGAATTCTTTTTGATGGGTCCTTTCTCTCAAGAATCCTGAGAAAGACTGAATGATAGTCTCTGCCGTGCTTCACCTGGAAAAAAATTTCCATACTTCTAGAAAGGGACATTTTTCCTTCCTTACCTTATTCCTCTTTCTACCCTGAAGAATTGTTTTTGGATCTCTAACTCAAGATTGGAGAGAATAACACATTATTTCCAGCTTCCCGAAGAGCAGATTCTGAGCATGGGTCCCCAGACTCAAAACCAGAGTTTCAAGTGTGTTCTGGTAGCCTAGCAGTTTAAATCAGGCTCAGTTCACATACCTCCCAAGGTCCCCAGTTCAAGACTCGGGGCAGGAAAAACAACAAAAGATGAACAGCTGAATAAAAAATAAATAAAAGTGCGTCTTCCTCCTCTCTTCCTGCCTGTCTGCTTCCTAGTTCCCTTCATTCCTGCCTAGACTTTAAAAAAAAGAAAAAAGAAAAACAAAAACACCACCAGAATTGTAGGATTAGAATCCACAGTAGAAATAATGGAGTTTAGCCTCTTACCCAGGTAGCAGGATTTTTGTTTACTAAAGGAGAATCCTAGGTAAACATGCGTTAATCTGCTCAAGTGAAAGGTTTTGTAACAATGCACTAAGCAATCCAGTTTTTTATAAAAGCTATAACAGAGACTGTTAAAGAGACTGGGTTAAAAATGAAAAACTTACCAACTATCTAAGTAATAAATTAAATATGGTTAAATCAAGAATTTTATAACATGCAAAATACAAAAGAGGAGAACCCTGGTGGAGCAGCAGGTAGGTCTGCCCTGTCTGGTTGATCACTGTCCACATACATCCCAAGGACCTAGGTTCGTGTCCTGGGGCTGTACTGGGGGTGGGTGGGTACAACCAAGATAAATAGTAAAATAAAAATAAATAAAATGCTTCTTCCTCTTCTCTCTTCCTGTCTACTCACCTTCATTCCTGCCTGCACCTTTCCTTTAAAAACATACACATGAGTGGAAGCTAATTAAAGGTATTGAGATGAACTCCATCTAAAAGTTTCATTATGGACACAGAACAATGGTACCACCTCAAGACTTCACTCATAACGAAGGACCATTTTGGAATTTGGGGAAAGCTGTGAGGTCAGTGATAGCTGAGGAGGATGCTAACAACTAATGAATGGGACATTTCCTAAGGGAATCTGAATTGAAAGCATCGAAGGGTTGATTTCACCCATCTTCACTGGCTGAAGGAAACAGGCTGAAGAAAAATGAGATCACTGCTACGACTTGTTAAATATCTGAGTGCTATAATATACAGATTAGAAAAGGGAAACTGCAAGGATGATATTTTCATTTTAAAGTGTGAGTTGTACTTTCAAAATAATGGGAATGAAAGTCACGGAGAAGACACTTCAATCTTTCCAATGGGAGAATATGTTTTTAAAGGGCAAAGAAGGAAGCTTTGCATTTCAGAAATGAACTCCTCTGTCTTTCCAACCACTCCAGATGTGGGACAGCCCAGAAGTTTCAATGTGAGGTCAGCTGATCTTGCAGGGACTTTGTGTTGAGTTCCTCCTCACGGTTTGCCGCTTTAGAGCCAAACCTCAAATCTGTGAATTTCCTCTAGATGGATTTTCCATTGCTTTCTGGGCAATTACTCTGAGCAACAGCCTCCTGGCACATTCAGTGCCTGGAAATTAGAGCTAATTAACATAGCCATCTTTCTAGGGTGACGGATTCCAATCTTGATGAGCTCCTTTGCAGGCTCATACCTAATTTCAACTCTCCAGGTGGACTATTCATAGTCCACTCATACATTTCAAAATGAAGACAGATAAATAGATCATCACTATTTTGTTAGGACTAGAGGCCAACAACCAGATGCAGACCCACACTGAGCTCTAGGAAATGCCATTTTTATTGGGCATGGCGTGATCCTTTCTCTGAACACAAATGTCAGCGTACACAGAATACCAATGGATCTTGACAAATACCTTGATTTCAACAACCTGGGTCTCTTTCTTTGAAAAGCTAAATAAGTCAAATGTCATACTGCAGAAGAACATGTTTCTTGAGAGTTTTGAGGAGGAAACAAATGGATAGATTTAAACAAAATGTTTTAAAAGGTAAAATTGAGAGACAGTTCAAGATACACCGGCATAAGCAGGTGTTCAATCACCTACCTATCCAAGCTCCCAACTCTGGCGACTAGATACAGGAGACTTCCAACGGCAAGACTTCCCAGCACCAAGAGCTTCTGTCTCAGCCACGCCTGCTGTTTGAATTGCATGGCCCTCCATCAACCTTCGGGACTTCTGCAGCCTGAGAGATGGGGGAGAAGGAGACTCATCAGCAGTCATGTCTCACCGGCTCTATCACAACAAAGCCTAAGCGGGGGCGGGAGCACAGTGAGGAAGCGATGCCACACAAAGAACAGACTCTCTACCCACCTTGACAGTGTTCAGAGTATAACAGGTACTTAGCATCACTTGTCTGCCTTTTCCTGGCTCATGGTATAACATCTAATACTAAACTAGGAGGAAGGTACTAAGTAGATAGAACCTGCTAGTCAATTTCCAAGTAAATTAAAACGCATATATTATAATGCATATATGTGTGTTATCTATGACTGTTGCTGCTGATCTTTTAAAGAATACTGATAAAATGAGCAACTGAGCAACCAGAAGTTTACCAGTCAACTGAAGGTTTTGCTTCAAGATATTTCAGCAAACAGGGCAAATGTAAGTGAAATCGCAGGTCACTGAGTTGTCATTTGGGGTAAAACAATGACACATTTTATTTGTATATTTTTTGGTTTGTTTTGTTCTCATTGTGAACGAAGGAGAGAGGAAGCTATTTCTGTACTTGTTGAGGTGATCAGTGGTGACTGCAGGACCTCAACTACCACCTGAGGACAGTGACTCTTGGGTACCTGATGCTTCCCTTCTTCCTCAGTCCGGCCCTGGACTGGACTGAATGATTCTAGAAACAAGCTCAGACTAGGTGTCCCTGCTAAGAGAAGCTTCCTGGCTGTCAATGAGTTGAAGCATTTTGCTGACATGGGTCTTCCTCTTCCACTGACAGAAGCTTACCTGGAAACTCTGCACGCTTTTACCTGAAGCAAGGCCAGCAGGGAGCGTGAATGAGGATTTACTGGAGTTGTGACTTGAGGAAAAAATGTAAGCTTCCATTTCAGTCTTGCTTATAAAAAATAAATTCATTCCTCCTTTCAAAATAAGATTATTTGCTTCATATTGAAACTCTAAATAGCAATCCCAGAAGAGGGACGAGAGCAATGAGTAATGGTCAGGAGTTGTTTTGCTGTGAAGGTTTCTCCATATTTGCTCCGTGAAGATTTTTTCTATGGATGAACGGGACACACTAGGCTCGTTTGATTGATTTTTTGCTCATTCATCAAAAAAAAAAAAAAAAAATACTCAGCATCAATAATTTTCAGCAATTTTACTAAGTTTATGGGGGATTTCAAAAAAGATCCTGAAAAAGTTTTAAACTTTGGTAAACTAATATTACTTAGGGAACACCTAGAGAAGTAATGCGAGAATGCAGTCTAAGTAATGATAACATGAATTCATGCTAAGTAAAGAAAGTGGTCCTGGAGGTGAGCTCCCTAGGAGTGCTTTTTTATAGGATGTGATGCCTATTTGGTGAGGAGGCTGTGGGGGTGGAGCATCCCAAAAGGGAGCAAGAAGAGCAGTATTCATTCAACAAATACTTATGAAACATGCTTCATGTGTTCGATGCTGTATCGAGTGCTAGGAGGCACTGGGCCAACATGGGAGTCCATTGTCTAGTGGAGAAGACAGATATTTAATCAGTAAATGTGAATTACTATATTCCCATGCACTGCAGTAACAAAGGAATATGGCAGGATACAGTGAGAAAGAATAACAGGAGAAGAGGACTTCAGATTTTCTTGAAGGACTGACACTTGGTGGTGCCATGCCCTGGTGGAATAGCAGTTAGGTGAGCTGCCTTAGGCCAGCACAGTCCACATATATCCCAAGGACCCTGGTTTGTGTTGTGGGGCTGGGGTATGGGTGGGAGATGAACAACCAAGATGAAAAACTCCATGGAATAAACTGCTTCTTCCTTTTCTCTCTTCCTGCCTGCCTGCTTACTCGCCTTCATTCCTACCTCTACTTTTCCTTTAAAAATACCCCCAAAACAAGTGATAGATGGGTTAACACCTAGAGGATGGGAGCAAGGAGACCAGGAGTAAAGTAACATATGGTAGAGGAGCTAATATATATGAAAGGACCAAGGAAGGAAAATGCTTGGCTGCTTTGAGAAGGAAAAGAGGCTGCTGAGTCTAGCCACAGGGATTGAGGGAGAGAGAGAAAGCCAGTGGAGAAACCAAAGAGGAGGCAGCAAGAAGGGGCTCTGCAGGACGAGCTGAACTTGTGGTTCTGATGAAGCATAATTTGTCCCTGTGAAGGTAACATGGAAAAGGGGCAGAGGATGAAAAATGACCTTCATGGAGGCTTACTAGGTGGCAAGGACATTGCCAAGGTGAGATTTCAGAAGGTTCTCGGGAAAATCCTAGGAAGCAGGTATAGTTATTTCCATTGTATCACAGATCAAATGAAGCCCAGAAAATGACTAACTCGTCTGTGCTCACACAACTGCAGGTCATGTAAAGGTAAAGGCAGAGACTCTAGTGTGATTCAGGACTTCACCAAATGAACCAGTCCCCCATCTCCAGGTGGATGGTCCAAGTCCTCAGAGCCACAAGCCTTTAGGGCTCTGGTTCCTACTGAAATGCAAATACAGGAGCAAGATGCAGTAGAGTGGGAGACAGAAAACTGGGTTCAGGTCCCCTAATCAAATTATTCCTTGTAATTTTGTAATCTTGAGGTGGCCTCTTAGGTGGTCTGGCTTTTTCTTTCCTTGTCTAGAAGGTGGAGACAATCTATGACCTTCACACTCTTTAGGGCTGTAATGAGAATGAAGTAAGCTTCTAGAAGAAACATCATTAGACAAAGGTTTATTAGTTTCTCAGACTACTGTAAGGGATTATGTGTCCTTTGTGTCTGAGCGTAAATGAATTTAAAGCACATTCACAGAGAAGCAGTGTGAGAAAATGAAACAACGTGAGGTCGAACAGGGTCAGCTCCAAATGGGAGAGATGGGAAAAGAAAAGGCAAAACGTGCTTGTCCCAAGTTCTTAAGGAGCCTCAAAGCAGGAACAACTTGGAGCAAGGCTGGTCCTCTGCTCTCCCCTGCTACCCCGCATTCTCCTGCTCAGAGTTATCCCACACAATGCTTGGTCCCCCTTCCTTGGCTCACTAGCCCACCTGTCTGCATCTTTAAGGTCTGGGCTATGTCCAGTTCCTCTAGGGTGCACTCTCGAGCTGAGGTCCGGTGCATAGCCATGTGTCTCCTCCTTTGAAGTCTTATTGTTCTTTGATGTCAAATCAGTAAGGCATTCAATGCATTGTTCATGAAGGGTTCCATTAGTGTTAGCCGCTGCCTTCTTCTCTGCATAACACCCCTCCTAGCAACCTAGGAAAACCAACTGGCTGCCTCAGAAGTGCCAGCAAGTTAATTGAAAGGGAATGAGCCCAGAATCTCTTTGCTCTATAGGCTCATGGTTCTCTGCCAGGAGCTTACAGAACCTGTGAGAAACACATACGGGCACCACCCTCTGTAGTGGGTCTGCACTGATCTTGCATCTGTATCTTCACAGTCAGTGAGTGAGTGATGCACACAACTGATTTTGTTTCTTTTTTCTTTTCTTTTTTTCAGTCACCAAGGTCAGTAAACTTTCTCTTTAATTTCTTCTTGCCTCTGTCCTGTCCTGACACTGAATACCTCCTTCCTTTCTTAACACTGGACGTCCTCTCTCTGTTCATTTCCTATGACCTGTGCAGTCTGACTCACCTTTCTAATACAAGTTGCTTTGTCCCTCAACGGTTTTCACTTGTTCACTGGATCAAGTTCAATCTCTTTCCTGTGAAAGGCTGGGATTCCTTCTGAGATCCCATCTTGAGCGGTCAGCTTTTCCCTCTTACGAGTCACCAACAAGGCCTGTGTGCCTGCCAGGTAGGACTCATTGCTGCTTCCCAGACCCTACTACTCTCATCTCTATGCTTTTTCAGCTTCCTCACTGGTCTAAAATATTTTTCCTATGCCTCCTCCTTCAAGGTTCCCAGGTCGTATTAAAATCTTCTTGGGGAATTTGATATACTTTCCATTGCTGCTTAGCAATGGGTCAGGTTCACTGAGTTGATAATTACAGGCCCAAAGAGTAATAGCTGGGCTTAGGGCCAGAGGTTGAGAGGCATTTACATGAGGGGCTGAGTGAGTAAAGTTACCAAGCGAACTCATAGCAGAACTCTGCTCAAGGTAAACAGGCAGGGAAAAGACAAAATACATGACTGAAGATTTGAATACTGTTGAGAAAAACAGTCCAAGATTTAGGACACTATCACAACAAAGCTATCAAGCTTTCTGTTGAGACGTACCTGTCATCTGGTAAATAGCCAAAGATTAAACCTGGCTGCATGTGAGGTCATTGGTCTGCTACTGCTACTGAACATTTTTGTGTCTATGGCTCCAATACTCAATACTCAATATGATAAAGCCAGTTATTACCAGGGGGATTTGGCTCTGGAATTAACTGCTACTGCTAGTCCAGTTTCTTTATATCAGAGATGCTTTCTATACACTCACTGGAGTTTTCTCTTTGGGAGAATCTCATTGCTGTAGACTTTTGTTAGCAGACCTGGTCTAACGCCTTCCACTGCCTCCTTTACTGTGGCAGGGTTTTTACACCAGAAGTATCTTCAGAGCCTCTTCCCGTCTACTAGGATGCTGAGAAGCACTCTGAGTTTTATGTGGGACTTCAACTATTACACATCAGCATTCATGGCAAAATGCAAATTCCACTGGAGTCAAGGAAGCTGAGTCACTTTGACTCAGTTTTATAATGAGAGTTTTCTGAGTTTTAGTATCTTACCTATAAAACCCACATAATCATGTTTATCTCACTGGGTTGTTAGAACATGAGCCTTGAGTAAGACGCACTGAGAAAGAACTTTGTGAATATTTGTGCACTTTACAAAAATGAAACTGAATTAATATCTCCAAGGAGGTGATAAATTCACTCTTACAGTGCATTTTAAAGAGGAAAAGAATAAAATAAATGCAGTTCCCATTAAGAGTATAATTGGATTGTGAAAAATATGTCCATTTCTAATGAAAATAACTTTTAATGGAAATTCCTGTTAAACATTAGAATACTAACTCTCTATATTTTTTGTTCAGAGCAAGATGGAACAATTGTTTCCTCCTCCAAAAGCTACTACTTATTTTGGTCAATTGAAATCTCTTGGAATTTTAAAGAAATAAGAAGAGCAAGCCAGTAGTTTCTAATGAGCTTCTCTAAGGCAAAGGAAGTGAAATCTCATTGTTTTGGAATCAGTCTCAGACCTTGTGGTAAAGACAATATCAAAGCAGTACCTGATTCAACCTTTCTCAGGAAACACAAAGAAAGATACGTGGTTAATCTAGCATTTAGGATGGCCCTTTGGTTTTCTGCAGCATCATGAAGTGCTTGAGTGTCTGCCAGGGTGGAGACTTAAAAGCTATAATTTGCTCTATAAGCCAGAGAGAAACCACATCATCCTCGTCTTCAATACTATGAAGTTGGGTAGACAGTTAACTGCTTCTCTAGCCCCCAAATCTCTTTCCTTTCACTAAACCAGCTTTAAAGGATAGTTTAATATTCTTTCACTAGTATGATCATGCGTCAATAGGCCATTTATATCAAATTATAGGTTTTTTAAAAAGTTTATTATTTTTTATAAAAGACAATTAAAGACCTATTATGACATTTAAGCCCCCTCCTTTATCTCCTGTTTTTCATCTCTCAGTGTCTTTCATTGTCTGTGCCAAGCACAACACAATTAGAGTTTCTCTCAACTATGAACACTTCAACAGACACGGGATCTTCGCTGAGCAAAGAGGAGTATCTAACAGAGGACGTGGCCAAAACGACACATGCTAGTGACATCTGGCTGTTTCTCCAAAGCAGCACTAAGTAAAGAAAGAAATGATTCCCTAGTTAAAACGAAGAATTAAGGGAATTTGGAAAAAAAAGAAAGGTCTTAAGTTCTTCTCAAAGGCTTGTAGACATGGTTATTGCCAGTCCCTGGTCCCAGTGAAAACAGAAACAGAAACAATGGCAGCAAAGTTCATTGAAAACAACTGAACTTGAATAGTAGAACTGTGCCAAAGAAATCACAGCTGTGTTTGAAGTACGGGCTCCCTGATTGTGGGCGACAGCCTTAAGGAAGTGGACAGACATGGCATTTATTGAGGACTCGTCTGTCTTGCTTTTTTTCGTGTTTACTATCTTCTGTGATGCAAGCGACCCATGGAATAGTATCCATTTTTATTTTTTCTGATGGAAACTGAAGAGCTGCGAGATGAGCCAATTGTTTACCATGGAGAGTATGTTTGATAAATGCACAAGAAGGATTTACATTCAGGGTGACCTGACCCCAAAGGATGCGGCCCCTGGGTCACAATGCCTCTCGGAGCTTTGGTTGTTCATCTGGGAGGCTCTTCAGAAATACTAGTTTATTGATGGACAAGAGCAGACAAAACCACTTAACTCCACCCAAACGACCTGCCACTGAGCTTTGACTAGAGGATGGGAGATGGAAAAAAGAGTAAAGAGGGGAAAGTAGTGTCCATGGAGGGGCAAACAAAAGGGGCCAAAGGGGTGGCTTAGCCCTGATAAAAGGAAGGAAAGTATTAATAATATGACCACAATGAGGATGATGATGATGATGACAGAGGCAATGCTTTTAGAGTTTACAAAGTTTCTTTCATATTCACTATTTAGAATTAGAGCTAAAGGGGGTCATGGGAACCCCGCTTGTTCCTATATTCAAGAACTGACTTTCCTATTGAAAGATTTGATGGTAGATGATCAAAATAACGTTAGATTTGACTGCCACTTGACACAGATATGTAGATGCTGATCTTGAATCTGTGCACAGCCCTCCATTACCACCCTACCCCCAGCATCTCAGTGAACGGCTCTCGATCTGCCCGTGGGGACACGCACATTGGCATCTGTCATCCTTGTCTCCGCCCTGCTCCTCATGTTCGTCAGCCAGTAAAACTGTATTACCAAACTACAGCTGAATCTACCGAGCTCTCAGCACCGTCTTTTGTGTCTGCCTTCGTTCAGACTATATGTTCTTAGACTGTTATGGACTCTCAACTCTTAGTTTTTTTCTGGCCTCAATTTATTCTCCACACTGATGCCAGACTGTCTTTCACAACAGCAATCCACTCATGCTGCCTTCAGGCCTGATTCTCTTTAATGGGGCCCTGTCATCCATATGGTTTTATTTGACTGACTTATTTTCAAGGCAAGGTGCAGGCAGGAATGAAGGTGAGTAGGCAGACAGGCAGGAATAGAGAGGAGGAAGAAGCATTTTAATTATATCTAGTTGTTCATCATGGTTGTTTCCCTGCCCCAGGATGCGAACCAGGTCTGTTTCAAACAGGATATATGTTCAGTTTGTTAATTTTATTTAATTGTTCATCCTGGTTGTTCCTGGCCACCCTGGGACACAAACCTGGGTCCCTGGGATGTGTGTGGACTGCGCCTGACCCCTATTCCAGCAGGTGCACCCACACGTGGTTTTAAAGACCCTTTGCCTCTCTCCACTGCAACTCCATCCAACACCTACACACACAAACTTCTGCACCTAGAATAACTTCTCTTGAACAGACTATGGTCAATTTTGCCTCAAGACCTTTCTATATGAGATCTTCATAGACTAAAAACAGCAATTCTGCGCCTCATTCACCAGGTCTGGGACACCAATGAATGGTATCCCCAGAGGCTACTAACAGCTTTCCCAGAGCACTGCTGTGAGGAGCAAATGGAAAGACAGAGTAATCGGAGCACTGCTGACCACGTGAGAAAACACTGAAGGTTACTGGATCTCCTGTTTGCTTCTCCCCAGACCATGGTTTAATTTTTCCTGTCTTTTACATCTTAGTTCTTTGGGAGTCTTTCTTGAAGACCGAGGGCTGCCATATATGTTCCTCCTGTGTGTCCTCACAGCGTCTTAGATGTAATTCTACTGAAATCACACTGCAGTTGTGGTTACTGTGTGCCCCTCTAACTGAAATGTAAGCTCCATGATATTAAGGGCTGTGCCTTGTTCCTTATTGTATCACCAGCATTTAGGTTAAAGATGCTTAGGAAATAATTGCTGAACAATCAATTTGATTGAGTCTGTTAGATAGAATCAACTTTGACTATTCTAACATCTAGGCTCTCTCTTTAAGCAGGTAATAGTACTGTGGATTAGATCTATTTTCTCTCTCTCTATACTACATATTATAATAATACTATCTATGTGTATATTTAACTATACCTATAGTACTATATAGGTACTTATAGAAAGTACTTAGAGAACTGTATTATATACTATAGGTACTTTGTATAGTATTTTGTATATATATGAGCTCTATATATACGAAAGACCTCATTTCCCCCTACCTTTTTATTTTGAAAAAATCTGAGTATTTATTTTGCCCCATTGGCTTTATCTTTGTATATTTATGCATTAAACACATATTATTATTATTTGTTTTAAAGCGAAGGTAAGGTGTAGACAGGAATGAAGGGAAGTAGGCAAGCAGGCAGGAAGAGAGAGGAAGAAGCATTTTATTTACTTTTATTTAGTTGCTCATCTTCGTTGCTCCCTTGACCCCCAGATGTGAACCTGGGTCCCTGGGATGTATGTGGACTGTGCTCTGCCGGAGGCAGAGGACATAACCACTACTCCACTTGGCGCATCAACACATAATTTTTAACTGAAATTTGAAAATAAGTGGCATCTTATCAACATTTTGATATGTTCAGACTACCACCTGATTCCCCTGAAGTCCTATGACAAAAGTGGGGGCTGTGAGCATTTCTTGTTCGACTAGCCTAGGGATCTGAAATGACAGAGACTCAAACTATTAAATCTGGATTTGTTAACTAATAGTTTTGGATTTTTTACATTGTACTATTCTGCCACTCTATTAAGCTCATGTCATGTTGAAAATTCTACAGACTATATTATCAAAATTACATACATCATGCCTCTTAAAGATTCAACTTGTAAAGTCTGATGTGTTGGGTATCAAAAAATCTAAACCTTTGTTAAAGGAGCGAAGGAGAAAAAACATTCTTAAGAGGTTTATATGTCTACTTGGCTTCTCTCGATTCCTTTGATGAAAGAGACATTGAACAAGTTCTTTCTATATCCTGACATGCATCATGGCAGTGGTGGCGATGCCCCTCCATTGGAGAACTGCTGCTGACTTGTGTTTGTAAGCCAACAGTTACAGCCGGGAGAAGAATCACATTACAGAAATTCACCACTACTTACATTAAAACAAAGGTGATACATATTAAAAAAACACATAATTTCCTCATTCTTGTACTATAGTTTACCATTCGCTATGTGGTAAGGTTTCTTAAGTTTCTTGCATTTGTCCAGTAGAGACATAACTATCCAACTTTTCCCAATTCCACAGTCAATACATGACAGCTTAAAACTGGCCATGATGGGAGGATTATGTAACAGACATTGACAAAGACTTCAAACCACTCTCCATACCCAAAAGCTGTGTGTTTATTTTACCAGTTCACCACTGATTATGCCCCATTCATTTTTCGTTTGTATGTTCATTAATCAGTCTTTCCTGAATACCCTCCAAGTGTGAAGTATGGTGCCAAGTGCTGTCAGGGAAAAGGAAGTTGGGCCTACCTCTCACTCTCCCTTCTATCTGTAGTCACCTCCTTCATTCTCCTGGCTTTCTACAAAGGCCCACTTTCACTTCAGAGACCCCTCAAATCCCTTTCTTTCTATTTTCACTTTTCTAGGGCTTTCTTCTCAGCTTTCACTGTCTCTTCTCGTTTTTCCATGCAGCCTTCCACTGACCGTGTTCTCTATATAACAGAATTAAAAAAGAACGCATCACTATTATTCTCAGTAACATTGATAGTCAAAGAAAAGTACACTTAATTGTCTTAGATGATCATATACATATTTAATAAAGCTATAATTTTAAATTAATTTGTGTGTAAAATAATACAAAAAAATCTTCATTTTGGACTCAGCTAACTTTTTCTTACAGTATTGTTAACATGCTTCAACACTTTCCTCTTCTTATTACCAGAGCACTTCTTGCCTCTGTCAGGTCTTTTTTCTTTTTCCCAGGGCCAGAAGGATTCCATCAAATTCCGATATCATGATATTAGTCAACAACAAATATTTACTTAGTCCCTGCCCTGTGTCATGCAGGGCATATGCCAGGAATACCATGGAAAATAAGAAACAAAGATTCTCATGGGTTTTGTCATACAAGTGTGAGGAAACTGCATCTTCCCTTCAACACCGAGTTCACGTGCTATTAGATTGTCAATGAAGACTCTCCACAAAGACAGAGTCTGTTGAATCTTAGAGTCTCATCTTCTGCCCCTAAGATCCATCTCCTCCGTGGAGGGTCCTTGCCTCCTACCCAGGTAGCGAAGGTCAAATCGCTCTTCGAGAGGTACTATTCTTCCTTTAATGAGATCTGACCCTTCAACCCTCTCTTGTGAAGTGAGGCCTTTATGGGCTATATTTAGGCCAGGCTTTGCTAAAGTCTGCAACTGCCTTTGAACAGACAGGGATAGCTTCATGGGCTTGTGACGTGTAACTGCACAAGGGACCCATGCTTGGATTAATATCATGCTGTCACTGTCATGACATTTGCAATCATTTCTGAATAAAAAGCTCCACATTTTCATTTTGCACTGGACCCCACATCGTGTAGATAGTCCTGCAATCAGGCTTTCCAGTCTTTGGAGCGTAGGTTAGTTGTCTGTAGTCTTGAGACTCTTCACAGTGCTGCCTCCGTTTAGATGTTTAGTTTTAAGAGACAGACATTGTCTTATCCCATCATGCAGGAACACAATCCTTCACATTTTACAGAGCTACGGATTCTATTTCCCTTTGTTTCTGTGGTCTTCTGTGAGGCCCATCACTTTCTAGGGTGCCCAATACTGGGAATGCTGTCTTCCTTCAGGCATATGGTAGCCACTCACACAGTTTTATAGTTTTAAGTACAGTATCTGTAGGAGAGTATGTGCCGTACAGGATAATGTTGTCTCACACACACACACACACACACACGCACATACACACCGATACCAACGAAGGGGTTTTATTACAATAGATTATGGGGGAGAAATCTTGTGAAATAAAGAGAGTAGTATCATACCTATTATATAGATGAGAAAACTCAAGGATGCAAGGCCTAAAAGCATTTCCTGGTACCATAGGGGTAGAAAGTACCTCCCCACCACTTGCTCCTAGTTCTCTTCAAGGTAAAACAAAAGAGTAAATTAAAGTTTACTTGCCTGTTAATTGACATGGGTTAGATAACTCAACCTCCCTCATCTTCCAAGAAACAAAGAGCTTCGAAAGGATGAGTTCAGCAATTCCTTCTGTGCCTCTCTTTTATTCTAAAGAATTCACCCAGATTAGCACTGATGAGGGTTTTTAGAATGGAAGACTAACAGATAAGGCCCTAGACAAAGGCAGCAGGGGGAAATGAGAGCCAAAGGAAAACATCAAGTTTTAATTTCTTATTAACCCCCATTTTTAAACAGTCTTGCCCTCTTTCAAGATGGTTGCCTCACACTGTGTTCTCCATGAGTGTGGAAAATAATCCTCTCATTCTAAGACATGAAATTTCTTTGAAAAGATCCTGACACTTAAGAAAGATTCTACTGATTAGCTTTCAATTTGTCCTGCTGTCGGGAGTCCATAGGAACCACATTTTGAAAAAATGAACCAAGTATAGCTGAGGAAAATTGTCATAAAGAATTCACTTTTCTTTTATTATAATGATCACATAAGAGAGCTGTAATGAGAAGGAAACAAATGAAAAGGGGCACAAGAAGAAGGGCATGGAAAGTAGCGTTTCCGCCTGTGTCAAATCGAATGAGGAGATGGGGTGTAGATTAAGAGAAAAAGGGACACCATTTGTTAGTTGATTAAGCAGAAAATGTATCAGTCAGGATGCTCATAATTGCTCTATCAAATGGCTAAGGAAGCTATTTAGCTCTTTGCTTCTTCAGTTAACCATGAAGGGTCAATGTTAGAAATGAAAAAGAAAAAAGTTGATAAATGACATAGAACTGCAAAGTTTATTATTGCTTCGTGCTCAGTGCTTGTCCTCCTGGGAGTTACTGCAGAAGCAGCTTTGAGCAAATTCCAAATTTTCAAATGGGTGCTCCATTTCTTCCCTCCATTCAGCTTTTGATATTGTGCATGCATTATTTATCACAGCTACCATTATTGTGTTAGCTTGAGTAGTCCTCTGGCTCTCTGACTGCAGCAAGATACTCATTTTGCATTTGTAATTACCAAACTTAAAAGGACCCAGTTAATTCTGTTTCTGTTCAGGGGTCTCATTTAGTAGAATGATGTCTTAAGGAAAGAAATGGGAACTGAAGCTCATTTTGACATAGAATTCCAATTACTCTTAATCCCGGAATCTCACTGGTATATGTAATTAATGTTTATAGAAGAAGGATTTTTTTCCTCCTAAAGTTTCATAACCCTTCATTAAATAGTTGTTGGAATTTAGTACATTTGTCCAGTTGGTGTATTCAGAAACAGAATCCTTCTTCCTCTAATTCATGCTTATATAGCAATGTGTGAGTTAGAGAGGTACGAATATTTAAGGTAACTAAGTTACTACACAGAGTCTAAGCAGATCATTCTAGTAATTTAGGCTTATGCAAGTAAAGAGTCAAATTAACTGGATAAGCTCTTTTCTCTGCTTTGCATAATAAAGTCAATTTTTTTTTTAAGGAAAGGTATAGGCAGGAATGAAGGCGAGTAGGCAGGCAGGAAGAGAGAGGAGGAAGAAGCATTTTATTTATTTTATCTGGTTGTTCATCTGGATTGTTCTCAAGTCCTTGGGAGATATGTGGACTGTGTCAGGCAGTGGATTTATCTTTTAGGCCACCATAGAGTGCTAGTTCAGTCACTTTATAGTAAAATTAGTTCTGCTTGTCCCATTCTGTAATAGCTGACTGTGTTTATTTTAAAATCAAGTGCAGTATTCACTAGCAGAGAGCAAGCCAACATTTTAATTTTATTTTGTCGGTCTCACAAATTTTGTTTTTGTTTATGGTAAGGGTCAAAACATATATAAATGTCTTTTAAGTCCATAAGTAGAGTAAAAGAAGAATGATCTTTTAATTATTAATTTATATTTTATTTTAGTTCTCATTATCTTCTCTCTGCAGTGACTTTTCCTTCCCTTTTCAGCTTCATAACACTAAGCTATATATATTCTTTTCTAATGACTGAAATGATGCCGATTTTAATATGAAGCATTTTATGTGAGCGATTAAACCATTATCAGACTGACTACACAGAAATGTACATGTGCCATGTTCAAATGACCAGATTAGCTTCAGAAAATTCTGTGCTTAATATAAAATTAAAGCAAATTTGTATAGACACAACCTCTGGAAAATTTTAGAGAAAGATTTCCTATTATCCACTTAAGTTTCATCGAAACACAACTTTCAAACCGCTGCTCACCATTGGGATGAAACTTGACAACTTTAAAAGCTCTAGTGTCAATATTATTTTACTGAATTTTCACACCATAAGCACAATATCTATTTTATTATCTTTTCTACAGATGAGAAAGCTAACACCTGGATCAGGTACAGTACCCAGGTCCCCCTAGCTATTGGGAGGCAGATGTCAAATAAAATCTAATTGCATTGACTATCAGTGTCTTTACTGAGAAAAATCACCACCTTCCTATAGGGATTTGGCATTAATTTTAGTACCAGAATTGGAGGCTCTTTCATTAGTGCCAATCTAGTCTTGGGTGCTATTAGGTTTTGAAAAAGTGCTAAAGTAATTTTTGTGAAAGTCTAGAATTTGGAAAAAATGAAAGAGGTATAAAGTAACCTGGAATTAAGAAGTGCTGATATTCTGTCTCTCTTTTTTGCTATCAGTTCCTCCCAGAAAAATATTCTGATAGGATAATAAGAATTACAATCGATTAATCAAAAAGATTAGACAAAAAGAAGAAAATCAATCATTTAACAATAATTGTAGAGACGTGCAATCCTATGCCAATCATAAATATGGAACATTACTGCCTTTCTCCTCTTCTCATTAATATGTATATTTTGGTCAAGGTTTTCATTGTAGTCTGATTCCTCATTCTCTTGTAAATAAGATATAATTTTTTTACTGCTATTTTATAGTTATCATTTAGATTTCTCCACATGTATCAATACCATTGCCCAGTATCGCTGTTTTTGTTGGTATTAGTTTTATGGAATAGCATTCATACACCATGCAATTTACACTCACAGAATTGTACAACTATCACTGCAATCAATTTTAGAACATTTCATCACCTTCAAAAGAACCTCCCTCTCCTCCTCTCTTCCTCTCCACCCTAGGCAATCTCAGATCTATTATGTTTTGTTTTTGTTATTTTGAAAGAGGAAGGGAGCCTGGCAGGAATAAAAGGCAGATAGGAAGAAAGAGAAGAAGCATTTTGCATTTATTTGTTTTCTTTTGTGTTTTTCATCTGTGCCTGGGTCCTTGGTCTTTACATGGTCCGCATGCCATCATCTCCCCTCTCTGAGTCACCAGGGCATGTTTGCAAATCTACTTTCTATCTTACCATTCCTTTCTGCATCTCAGCTTTTCCATTTTCTTTTAGCCAGAGGTAGAAACTTCCCATTCAGCCAACACAAGATGTGACATTTCCAAACAAAGGCAGCCATTTCCCCCTCGATTTCTCCTCTTTCCCCAGCCAGGGAAAATCAGGTAGCACTTCCTTGTTTAGCTGTTTTCTCCATTAGAATGACCTGACTCCTAAATGATTTGATAGCTGTTGCGACTGTGAGTGGGGACTTAATTTAACAGAACAGATCACTAAAATGTTCGCTTCTGAAAATGAGTGCTTTTAAAGGATTTGAATGTGTTTATAGTGTTTGATAAAGAACAGAAAAGCAAAAGAAGCTGCTGGAATAGTCAGCACCCAGGAAGCAAACGACCTCACTGGGGCCAAGGAAAGATGTTGAGATATGATGAGCAAGCCCCCATTTATTGAGAGGTATGAAAGCAAAATCATGCCAGACCCTAGTCAGAGGTGGTAAAGAGATTTTGTCAGTTATAATGCAGCAGCAGGGGTAAGTGCCTTCAGCATAGGCCTGAGTTCAGAGCTGAGCATGGAGGGGTGTCTGGCCACTTTAAAGGGGAGCCTGAGGGTGCTGGGAGGTGGGAGCAGCGGGGTCTTTAGCTGAGGGGAGAAAGTGGATAATTATAAAATGTAGGAAAGGGTTTGGTCATTGTAACTGTGTCTTCTGGATTTGTTAGCTGGAGGAAAAGCAACATTCTCTGTCTTCAGGACAGGAGGTAAATTGGAGAAAGTACTCAGAGGAACTGAACCCTTACCCTCCTCCTAGAGGGACTGAGGCAAGAATGGGAAAGCTGTTTTCCTGGAGGTTTGCATTTCAGAGACAGCTCTTTGTCCTTTAGGAGTCAATTCTGGGTGGTAGAAGACTTATATCTCAAAGGAGCAGAGAATAGATTTATGATTACATGTTTTCTAAAATTGCTCTAGGAGGGAGCTCATGGACCGATGTCTGGTTTGGGCTGAAATGAGCACATTGCTTTGGCTGCATTGGCCATCTCGGCCCTTTTAAGGACCACTGGCTTCATTCTAGGGACAGGGCCTTAGGCTGCTAGAACCTGCAGTAGAGTGTGTGTGTATGTGCGTGTGTGTGTATGTGTGCGTGTGTGCGTGTGCGTGCGTGTGTGCAGTGGATAACACTGTCTTGGGAGAGTCCACCGTTCTTACAGGTAGGGATTAAAGCCCCTAGAAGAAGGCCTAGAGGAAACTGACTAGCGATCGTCAGTACCTACCATGTGGTAGCTAATAGATCTGATGCTTAGCACTTGTTTGAACTCCACGCTCCTTTCTGATCAGCAAATCAAAGCAGAAATTTCAAAATTATCTCAATAATAATAAGCAAAATGACAGCAGATATCACTTGCGGGGCACTTACTCTAGCCGGTTATTGGATGAAGTGCCCCTTTAAAGTGGCCAGACACCCCTCCATGCTCAGCTCTGAACTCAGGCCTATGCTGAAGGCACTTTCCCCTGCTGCTGCATTATTACTGACAATATCTCTTTACCACCTCTGACTAGGGTCTGGCATGGTTTTGCTTTAACACCTCTCAGTGTTACTCAACATATATGATCCCATTTAATGCCTCTGTGGTAAGCTTGAAGAAATTTCTCTTGAAGAAAATTGTCTATGAAGAAATTTGTCCAAGTATAGAATTGGGGATGTTAGTCTCTTACTAGTTACGTTAATTAGCTTTTCTTGGTGACCACTGCAGCCTTCATTCTTTCTCCTATTGATTAGAGATATTTGAATTAATTGCTATCGTTTAAAGCAATAGATATTTGGATCATTTGCTCTTTATTTGAAATAAAATTTCCTTTAGTAAAATTCTTTAGGTAAATACTCACTGCTTTTAAAAAAAAATATGAATGTCCTTTTACATGCTTATTTTATTGGATTATCTGGGTAGGAAATTCAAAGAAAGTGGCTATTTTTCCTCATCACATCCTACCAAGTGTCGCACCACTGTCCTCTGGCTCCACTGTTTCTGAGTATAAGCTGACAGTCAGGTCAACAGCTGGACCTTTGAAGGAAATCTCTTTCCACGCTTTGTGGTTTTCAGATCATTCCGTTTACATGTTCTGGAGTTCTACTGCAATAGGTCTCTTTTCATTTATTTAATTTGGGATTCACTAGGCTTCCTGGTTCTCAAGATACATATATTTGATCCATTTTGAAAAATTCTCACAATTTCATTGAGTTTTCCTCTTTTCCATTATCTGCTTCTGAAATTCTGATAAGCACGTTAAAACTTCTCACTCTGTTCTCCATAGCTCTTTTCTTTTCTTTCTTTATTTAAACAGAGAGGTCGGAAGGAAGGGAGAAGAGGAAGAAGCATCATTATTTAGTCAGTTGTTCGTTTTGGTGATTTACCCCAGCCCCAGCTTTATCCCTGGGTTGTAAGTGGTCTGCACACCAGCGTCTCAGCCGTCTGAGTCACAGGGGTGCTCCCATAACACTAAATCTGTTTTATATCCTCTACTTCTCTGACTCTCTGGGATTCTGTCTGTGTGATGGCTTCCAAGACTGATTTTCCAATTCACTGTATTCACTGTATCTAATTAACTGACAATGCAGTCACTGCGTTTAAAAATTTAATTGTCATTTTTAATTAAATTATTTAATTATTGCATATTATTTTCTATAATGTGTATATAATATACACATTATATTATTCAAATAAGATTGGTTATTTTTTTTATGGTTTCTTTTCCAGCTCCTATTTTCAAGCTTTTGGTAAATTTCGTTAAAGACAGATATTTTGTATTTGATGTCAAACATGTTTGAGGTCTTTGTGGTCTGCTAACTTTACTCACAGTGGCTTCTTGCCTGGTTTATTCTGTGATTCTTCATGATGGAGTATCCATTTTCCAAGGAACTTCATCTTTATTGGTGGTATTCTTTGAAGTATGGGTTGAGACTGAGCCCTTCCCAGGGAATTATAAGTTTGCTTCTGCTTGTTTTCTGGGGACATGGTCCTATGGAATTATGATTGAATTTGGGTTTGTTTGTTTGTTTGTTCATTTGTTTTTGATTATACACATGTAGCATGAATTAGAACACTGAATTCAAAAGGAGACCACTTGGCGATTATGAATCTTCAGGGAATTTTGTTCTCCTAGTCTGTGCCAAAAATAATTTCCTTGGGAAATATTAAGATTCATTCTGACATCACCAGAATTGACAACCGCTAGAACATTATTTTTATGAATGTCTTTCATTAGATTCTTTGTACTGATCAGGTCCTATGCTAAGCCCACAGGTCAACTAAGAAGAAGTTAAAGGATTCAAAAATTTGGCAGAATTTCTCGAAGTATTATCACTTTGGAATTTGTTTATATACCTCTTGATTTTATTTCATCCTGGGGTTCTGTTGATTCCTTACTTGAAAGAATCCTCACAGATACAATTATGTATTTACAGAGACAGACATAAAGTTGAGTTATCTCACCATACATTTTAGTTATTTCAATAGCAAGAGTGGTGCAGGGTACCTGTTCAGTGATAATGCCAGAAATGGGTCTCTTATTCTATTCCTTTTCCTTTAAACACGTGGAAAGTCCTTGCCCACCTTTTTAAACAGCCACTCATCCAGAAGAAAATCTGACCCTTTATAGACAAAGAAATTGTGTTTCTTCATTTCGCCTTATAGAGTGACAACAGCTTCGTTCACTTTATAAGAAATAATGACATGATTCCATTTCAAAGGTGGTCTGACATGACTATAAAGGGCTCCGTCGGGAGAGAATAATTCTACACCCTCCAGTACCTGTATCTTGGTGCTATTCCTGTCATTTTGTTACATTACAAAGCAGAAAGATTTTGTAGATTGTAGTTAACATTGCTATTCAGTTGCCCTTTATATGACTCGATCCTCCAAGTGGACCTAATTTTACCAGAAGAGCTTTTTAAAAGCAGGGAGTTTTCTCCAGCTGGTAGGGGGCGTTGGCACTTAGGGATTTGATGTACTCGAAGATGCAAGGACTTGGAGAGTCATTCTAGGACTTGAGAGAGACCTCTGTTCCAAACCAGCAAGAACCTGGGACCTCATTCCTAAAACCACCAGAAAGAGAATTCTGCCAACCACAGGCATGAACTTGAGCATGAACCAGAGTGTTCAGATCAAAGCCTGGTCCAGCTGACAGCTTGCTCTCAGCCTTGGGATTCTTTACTTTGCAGACTCCAGCTAAGCCAGCCGGACTTCTCACAACAGGTATTGTTTCCAGTTGCTATGCTCGTTATGCAGCAATTGGCAAATGAACACAAGCATATCTCTTCATCAGAGCTTGAGAAACAAACAAACAAAAAAAGAGTAATGATTTTTCCCGGATGCTTCCTGCTCATGTAAGACTGAGTGCCAAACAGTAAAAGCTCACCTTGAAGGCTCTGTACCCCTAAACAATGCTCACTTTGATGCTTAAACTTTAATAGACAATAATGCAATTGGATTTGCTATTGACAACAAAAGGTCAATTTAGTGAAATGTTGAACACTTACAGTGGAAAGGCAGATCATTCTGACTGCAAGTCAGTGTTCAGAGTTATAATGTGCAAGCTACGCTCCTCACATTACCTTCTAGAGAAGGATCCCTCAGCATCATTTTGCTCGCACCAGTCATGTCCCCCCAAAACTCACTTGTGGACCCTCATGTTCTTCCTTCCATTCACTATACCCTTTTGCTTCTATTTCCACTGGTAGAAATTGTATTTATTCTTTCATATTCAACTCAGATGTCATTTCTTCCAAGAATGTTTTCTAGATACTTCCAGACAGATTTCATATACTTCATTTGTATCCCTAAAGCATTCAGAAGCAGCTTTTGCTCTGGGTTGCATCTATGGCCCTCTTTCCCCTGGCACTGTTAAGATACTGACATAAAGAATGACTGCCATATAATGCCCCCGCCAGAACTGGCATAGTACATTAGTAGATGTATGATCCACATATTGTGGAGCTAAACTTGGGACTCGTGAGATAAGCAAGTTTAATCAGGTGATGCAAAACAGTAATTACACTTTTTCCTTTTTTAAAAGGTAAGGTGCAGGTAGGAATGAAGCTAAACAGAGACAGGCAGGAAGGAGGAGGGGGACAAAGAAGCAATTTATTTATTTCATTTAGCTGTTGTTCAACTTGGTTGCTTCAAGTCTTGAGTCCAGGATGTTGATGTATATGCACTGCACCCAGGGTGTACTTGACCCACAAGCCACTAGCACGTGCCTCTGCTTCTTCGTGCATGATAGGAGTTGATGTATCGCTTGTTACTTTTTTCTTCAATTGGACTGTGTAGACTGGACATATCTCCTAACCTTCTGTAATCTGTGAATCAACCACCACACTCCATCCCAAATCACTTTAAACCCAGATTGTGTCAACAGGATCATCTCCCTGTCCCTAACATCCCCACCATCCAATACACTTCCAAAAGCCAAAAGTGAATTCCGCTGCCAAATCATGCCTTTTCACCTCAAAATCCAATGACGACTCTCCATTGCCTAGAGCTGCAACATTCAATTAACATAGTCACTAGCCATCAGCACAGCTTGAGATGTGCTGAAAGTGTTCAATGCCCACAGATTTCAAAGACAGTGTAAATGAAAGAATGGAAATGTCTCTTTAATAATATTTTATATGGATTATTTGTTGAAATAATATTTTCACTACACTGGGTAAAAGAATCTAGCACTACATTTAACTTTTAACCTTTTTTTGATGCAGACATTTAGGTTAGGTTTTAAAATTTCAGTATGTGGTCTGGATTATGTTCTATTAGCTGGTGCTAGCGTGGGACATAAATCCCAGTCTTGTGGTTCACATTTGGTCTCAATCTTTTCTAACACCCTCAACTCTCATGTTTCACATCAGAAGGTCCTTCAAGATGGATACATTTTTCAGAAAGTGTGTTCTTCCTTATTCTTTTCCTGTACCCATACTATTTCCTGGATGACTTTTTCTCTTTCCATGTTGCTTATCGAAATCTTTCTCTTCTTCTAGTTTATGTTTGCTCCACTCCCTGCAAGAAACCTTTGATCTCTTCAAGTGAAAGTCTTTTTTCTTCCCAAAGAGAAGATTCTGATAAGTAATTATTTGTGAATATATTTTATCTCCTCTGCTACAATCCCTATTGTTCAAAACACCTCTCTGTATAAACTGCCACAAACAACATAATGACTTCCCTCAATGACTGTGTGTGATGCCTAAATTGAATGGAGGAATTCTATATAGGAAATAAGTTACAGTTTATATACATGTATAGGTGTACATATGTATAGACATCTTTATGTATGTGTACACACATATAAATATTATTCCACAATTTAATAAAGAAGGGAAGATCAGCATGAAGATAATATGAGTCTTTGGAGGGGAATAAACAATGGAAACCTACAGAGACAAAATAAAAAGACTCAGAACATTAGAAATAGAAGAAACTATAGCCAGCACTTTGTCTATTTCCCTCTTACAGATGAAGGGACTCAGGGAAACTGAGTGATTCCACTCAGGATGTGAGCCAGGTTCGAGGTACATCATTGGATCTCCTGTGCTCATTGTAGGACTTGAAGCTTAATTAACATGAGACAATTAACATGGGTCCAGTGAATGAATGAACGCACGAATGAAAAAGGCAAAGTAAGCACATCTAGAGAACTGAAACTACATTACATATCTGTTGATGGACAGAGGAGAGAGATTTTCACTTTCCCACACAGAAAGAGGAAGAAAAGTTAGGAAGTAATAGGGAAAAATGTGTAAAACATTCTAATTAGCCAACCATTAAATTAGATATTGAACTTTTTTTTTTTTTTTTTTTTGGTCACGGCATCTAGGCCTGTGTGAATTTACAAGAGCAGATCACATTTTACTTCTGTTTGGATGACATTCTCCATGTTGGCTAGTGCTTATCCTGCTTCCCTGTATCTATGCAGAAAAGAGTATGTTTTTTCAGTGATTTTCAAAATAGTAGTAATGAATTTTCATTGATTGATCCCTTTGTTCTTGTCCTGGGTTTCCTTCGTGCATTTATTTGCTGCTTGATATTTTATAGAACACTTCTCCCATATATATTAAATAATAAATTATCAGAGAAAACACATAAGGTATTATTAGCATCCTTACTTTGAAATATGGAAGTTGAAGAAGTTACTTGAAACTGATCCAAACCCCACAGAGGAAAGAAGTGTTGGAGTTCTATTTGCCTTCTGCATTATTTGTAAATGTGACTGCATCCTTATTATTTCCCATTATTACTTGTGAATAAGAAAACACATTGATGATAGCTAGGGCAAGACTCCCACAAATGGAAGTCATTGTTCAATCTCATGATTTTAGCCTTCTGCTGATTTCTTTTTCTGTGGTATATTCTCTTCAAACACAACTTTTGGAGTTTAATATGTGTAAAAAGAAAATGTCCTTTCTCCTAATAATTTTATCCAATCTATTAATAACTAGAATAATTGCTAAGGTGGATGCTCGAAACTTGCTCTTGCTACATTTATGGAACTTTTGTGATGGGGAGGTAGTTATTGATATTTCTTTGGGAATTTCCTCTACTAAATATGTTCAGGTTTGGGAACCCTGTTCAAGTGAATTCTGTCTCTCTTCTAAGAACTAGGAGACTTATAAAAACCTAAAAATTTTGAAATGTGCGGCTTAGGCTTTAATGATTTTTCTTTCTTTCAAAAAGAAGGTGAAGAGAATGCAGTTTGATTTCAAGCAGAATAAATAGGACAGAATTAATTAATAGTTGAAATTATTTACACGAGATCTATGCATCTTTTCATCTATGAAAAGCAATTAGTTGTTATTTAGACGTGATTGATGCAATTTGAAAATGTGATTTATTAGTATACATTGTAACTAATTGCATATATAATGCCCACAATATTTTTTCCAGCTATATTTTAGCAAGGGGGCTTATTTCCAAAGTGATAAATGAATGTCCCAGAAGTTTCCTCTTTCCCTCATACTCTCCCTCCTTTCCTCTCTTCTTATTTTCTCCTTTGTTCTTATATATTTACCCAGTGATGAAAACAAAATTTAGGACATCAAATATTACAGAATACGAGTTGGACATGCATATTTCCATGGGCATGCTGTGTTCTAGCTTCTTAATTTCAAGAAACTTGAGTAAATGTCGACTGTCCACTCAGTTTGCAGTCCTGACCTCCATTCTCCACTTCTCTTTCAGATTTGGTAGGGCAGACTGAAAAACGTGTCATTAAAACACAATCTGGTAGTTCCAAAATACATGGATTTGTGTCATAAAATCCATATATTAAAAGTGAGTATATCATAATAGGAAGAATTAAAAAAAAGAAGTAAATAATAATGAATTCATCTTGTTAATTAACCTGGATCTGACTAACAGCTGCAGCTGAAACTCAGGAATACAATTGTCTTCTTAGGGGAGTTCTGTTGAATCATAATCTTTGATTTCCCCAGTCTCTACACGTTTAGGTATTTCAAGAACATTGTTTCAAGTTTTTATGACAAATTCTCATACTGAGTTATTTAGGGAGAAAAAGTGACAAATACTTTCCAGGTGGGGGGAGAAAATATTGCTTTCATTTCAGGAGGCCTAATTATAGCACCAATTTCTATTTAAGTCCTTATTTATTTTCTAATTCTTTGGGGATTGGGTAGTATTTAACAATGAAATAAGCAGTGCTCCAGTGTCTAATTAGGATTAGTAAGTCATGTCTCATTAGCCCCACTGAACTAGAGGTGTTAATCTTCACCTTGGCATTCTAATCCTGAAATAAGTTTGTGGATCAAGTATTGAAGGGTGATGAGCTAACAGTTTGATTAAAGCCATTGAGTCTTCAGATGCCAGTTCCAAATTATTGATTCAAATGCATCTTTCTGTATAAATGCTTTGGTGTGTCTTTGTGGATGTGCTAAGCAATGGTTTGGAACTAGCCTAAGAGGAAGCCACCATCTTGGTTTTCCTCAACAGAGACAAAAATGTCTTTGCATTTTCCCTCATTTACCTGTTTCTTTCTATGATGGATTTTTTCACAGAAACCAGAGCACAGCAGCCATAAAGCACTCTTGTCAGTGTTCTGGGATACTAAAAGGCTATGCCATGCGTGTTTTCTGGTCACATTCTCTGACAGAGATGGGTTCAGTTTCACAGTGACATGGCAGATGGTAAAACAATTCATCTCCAAATTTTCACTCAGTAAAAAAGTCCCAGACTTAAACAACAACAACAACAACAACAACAAACAATGACTCAACAGGTCAAAAACAAAAACAAAAAAATGTCAGGAAGTTGAAATTAAAAGTCAAGTGTCATCTCTGATCCTCAATCACACCTTTGTAAAATTAGAAAACTGGGCTAGGTGACCTTCCATTTTTAAGATTCACAATACTCTTATTTAAGTGATATAATCTTTGCTTGGCTCTAGGAAGCCAAGAATTTATTCTTCGTTACATCCCCAGTGCATCATACACGGCTCAAGAAATACTTGCTGAATGGATGTGTGAGTGTGGGACCTTAAAATATACTTTAAAAGCAAGTGCTGACAGACTTTATGATAGCTCAGCTTTGGGAAGCTTTTCCTCAAGGAATTCATAATATCACTGGGGAAATTAGCTTAAATAACTCAAACTTAGCAAACCCACAGAAAATTCTGTGGTAAGTGGGGCCATGTATGAGATGTACTGTGTGGCTCACAGGAGCTTCCAGAAAAGTCAAGAAGCTCTCATGGAAGAATGAGATCTAGAAATGATTTGGTAGCTCTTTTGACTCTGGCAGATAGAAATATAAAAAAAAAAAAAAAACAACTATAAAATTAGAGGCATCAGTAAATATGCATATACTTGCAGATGTCAGCATTTCATAATATGAAATCCCATTTAATCCTTCTAATACTATAAGTGGTATGATACTTGCATTTTACAGATATTTGCACTCAAAAAGGAGCCCAAGGTCCCACAGCTAACAAATGGTGGAAGAGGAAGTTGAATCTAAGACTGACTGGTTCTGAAGACCATGATCCTCCACGTATGACTAGCTGCCTGGTTAGAAAGCACATTGGGTCACGGGAGAACCTGGATTCTTCCCTCAATGCTGTCCCTCTTATTAAGCCATCCCTGATGAATTTGAATCTCATGCCCTATTTGCTGGCCCATCACTGCAGAGACTGAGACAATCCTCCTGTTGACCTCTTGAGTCTTCCCAGGCCTTGGTTTTTGGAAGCTTTCTGTTAGTTCTTCTCTCCTTATCTCAACCATTGCTATTTATATTTGTCTAGATTAACCAACCAGGCTTAGCTCTGGGCTTTGACTTCTGGAATGGGATAACATCAGTTTTCTTTCTGCTCACTGGCTTCCAATCTTCTGGCTCTGCCTTGTCTGCTACTCTCTGAGTTTTGTTACAGGTTCATCTTGTCTTGCTCCTTTTCTGGTACAGTCATCTGGCTTCCCCTCACTCTGCCTGAGCTCCCCATCCTGCAATATCTATTCGTTGTGACTTAGAGCAAGCATGATGACAGGGATATGACAATCCAAGCTAGGGGTACAATGTGTGCAGAGGTAAGCAAGACTATTTTGTGTGAGAGCCAGGAGAGGATTATGTGGAGGTGGGGCAGATGGAATGCCATGGAGTGGAAAGATGGCATGGCAGGTATGTTCCATTTCAGATGATAGACCTAAAAAGTCAAACATGGGTGTAAAGATGGTAGTTTAGGAAACAGAGCAATGGTACAAATCTTTGAAAAAAATGCCTGTTAAACTTCTGCAGAAGAAAAACTCAATCAATGACTAGTACTGACAGGGAGGAAAGAAAATATTAGAGTAAGGGCACCAGGGAGGGGCTGATGCTTATTCATTCAGACAGGAGGCAGTAACAGCATGCCCTGGGGTAGAGAGATTGTAGGAATGGAGGTAAAAAGAGGTGAGCAGGGAAGGTATTTTGAAGTAAGTATCCTTAGGATTTGGAAGAAGATTGGCTATAATGAATGACAATTTTATGATTGTCTCTGATTTTGAAAAATATTTGGTTTGAGTGAGGGAGTTCAAAAAAGGTGCCCAAGGGAAGATTTAAGGTCAGTTTCAATATTTTACTACATATTCTTGTCAAGTCAAACTTACTAGTGGACAGGAAAGCAACCAGCAACAATCCAATGTTACTATAAGTTCATTTAGTCTGAAATATTCCTGGATTTTTCTTTTATCATTTCCAACCATGAACTTAGATTTCTTGGAGGCTTATGAGCTCTGAAGAACAAATTTTTATCAAAAATTGACAATAGAATTTTCTGAAGGAATGTTGAAGACAAGAAAGAATGGACTTACTCCTCCTCTCTCTCTGATAGATATTGTCAGGGCATAGATTCCTATTCCAGTGATCATAAACAAGCGCAGTCATGGTCCAAGTTACAATAAAATGGAATTTTCTTGAATCGACAGTTGGAAGTAGAGACACTCAGAAGCTTCACATTTTTAAACTCTATAATATAATGATGGACACCTTAGGGTGACTCCCTGTCTCTGGCCCCTGATGTTGATGCCTTTGTATAATCCCTCCCCTCAAGAATGGATAGGACCTATGCTTTATTGACCAGAATATGGTCAAGGTGATGGGAGATCACTGTAATTTTGTTATGTTATATAAGACTGTCTGGATAGCAGGCATACTCCAGAGTCTGAGCTGGTTTGAGGAAAAAGCTGGTGTAAACCCTTAACTTCAAGAAACTGGATGCCATTAATAGTCACATGAGCATGGAAGCATACTTCTCCCTAGTGAACTCTCAGATGAGGATTGAACACTGGCTGAGAGCTTGACTACAACCTTGTGAGATTGAGGTAGAGCCCAGCTAAACCAGATCAGACTCCTGACCCAAAGGCATGATGAGATAATAAATGTATGTTGTTTTAAGCTGCTAAATTTGGGTAAATTTGTTACACAGCCACAGTTCACTGTAACTCCTTCTCTTTTATTGGATCTATAAACTGGTAATGAGTGCTTTCAGCTTCTTGGTCACTTTTTTGGAGTCCTGTGAGTCATTCTGGGCTTCTCACCATCCCTATGACCAACTTTTAACTGTTCTGCATGGTTGATCCTAATTCTTGCTCACTTTTTTTTTTTACATGCTTCATATCTGCCAACAAGTGAAATTAGACCACATAACCCATGTCTTCTTCAGCATTGAAGACTATAAAATGCTCGCATGAGTTCACTCTCACAGAGAGGAAGGGAGGCAATAGTATTGCCAAGGGCAAGGGGTAGATGACCAAAGAAGTCAAAATGGATGGAGTGCTGAGCTGAGGCTGGGAAATGCCATGTCTTCGCTCGGCTCAGACCCCAGTTAATTCCACTGTTGCCTGGGGCTTCAGCTGCCCAGAAATGACCTCACTTTACAGCAGAGGCACTTTAACGACAGGCTTGACCAGCTCTTACAATTTCCTGGCTGGATCAAATATTTGCTTTGTTTTGGATTTTGTTTTCCTGAGGAAACATTTTTATAATCAAACATGATTTTCTTCACAACATTCTTAGAAAATGAAAGTACCATATATCAAGAGAGGTTTATGATGGTAAATCTGTTATTGGAGTCAACCTATAATTACATACTCATCTTACACTTTTAATGACGCACACATTTTAACTGTTTCATAACCTGACTTGAATCTTAGACCCTTTCAAATGTATCCGCTACCATTTTCCCAAGCTCTTTTCCTAAAATGAAAAATCTGAGTATCTTACCACAGTTTCCAATGGTATTAGGATACTCTAGCCTTAATCGAGCCCCCAAAGCCTTCCACAGTCTGTCTAGTGCTGTTAGATCTCTGGATATTATTTCCTATAAATCCCACCTCTCAGTGTGTTTCAGGTAGTTTACAATATAGTTTCCAGGGGAAATTCATGCTGTTTCCATCTTTATATTTCGGTTGAAGTTGTTCTTACTGTGAGGAATGATATCCTCCATCATTTCTTAGATTTCACTTCAGGCTTTAAGGTTCCGTGGAAGTATGTCTAGGAAGCCTTCATTCATCTAGTAAGGAGGATCATTCTAGGCCAGAATAGAGGCTTGTGGGGATCTGGCTGGAAAAGCATTAGAGCTACTTCAAAATGCTCAAATGATCCATGGGGACCTTATTTTTAAATCTATCATCAAATCTTCACCACAACAACAGTAATGCTAGAAAGTTCTAAGCATGTTACGTAGTTTGCACAGTAATAATGCAATTTAGGTATCATTTTGCATATCTTTGGTTACTTTGGTTAGATGAAATTATCATAAAAATCTGATCGGCATTACAATAATATTAAAATTAACATCTATTTGGGTAGATGTATATTTTAATAATTATTAGAGGAATTTTATTTCTCATAAAAACATTTTTCATGATGATTCTTCAAATGGTTTGTAAGATGCATGGAAAGGTCACAAGAGGAGTACAAGTAAAAAGAGATTTTAGCAACTGGGCATCTGAATAACTGGAGATGATAACAATGACTATATTTTTCATGCCAGAAACTTAACTACATGTGTGGAATGTGAAAGGAAGTTTACTTGGGCCAACACTGGGGGAAAAGTTGGCAAAAATATTTAGGCTCCTAAAGTGGCCCAAGTAATTATTAGCAAGGAAAAGAAAGAATTCATTTTATGCTTTAGTTTGGTAATTTACTAAGAAAAAAGGTGCCACTAGGGGGCTCCCTAATATTCCAAAATCGCTGGGAGACTTCACTATCACAGCAAGGGTAATAGAATAATGAATAAAAATGCTCTATAATTTAAAGTATAATCCCTAGCAACATTAACATTTGCATGTTTGCATAAAACCTGAAAATGGAACTTTATTATTTTAAGGTTTGCTAGAGTTAAAAATGTATTTATGGTAAATAATTTAGCAATGCAAATGTAAATATGCACCTGATAGAGAAAGGCATAATGTGCTTCGCTGAACTCAATTTCTTTGGCTTAATAAAAGGAGAAAAAAAGAACTTCATTTAGTTTCCTGGTTATTTTTCTCCCTGAGTAAAACAAAGAAAACATATTAAATTTTTTACTACCTGAATTAGTCCATCTTATATTATTAATTATTGATCATTATTTGAAATGTGATAAATACATCAATATATCTATAAAGATGTAAATAGATTCCATATTGTTTAACTATTCGACTATATTTGACTTATTGTTCTAAGGCATATACAATGCCAAACAAACCTAAAATTTTTGCAGTAATATTAAACCAAAAAACAATTAAAATATTAAAACCAAAAGCAATTCTAGGAAAGGAAATATTGGATATTTAGCATCCCATCTACAGTATATTATGACTCGTGATTGTCTTTCAGAAATATTTGTGGAATTGTGAGTAGCACATTACATATCTTGTTTCTATTTTCATCCAATGTTGTGGCATGAGTATCTGAAAATTCTGCATAGAACTATATTTGGAGTGTATTGTGTGAAGACATTAGAAGTATTTTGAGAGCCGAAGGATGGGGCTGAGAAAAGGGAATCAATTTCCCTTAGCTTTCCTTTATTACTCTTTTCCTCTTTATTAGAGTATACATTCTCATTCCTTTATATTTCCCAACTCAGCCTTTAAATTTCTCACTAAAATTTTAAATATTGCTTTTCAACTAACTACACCTCCCATGGACCAAAAAAGATCACTGACAAAATTCTGTAGGCTGAAAAATAATTCATTCTTATTTTTAGATTTTTAGGTGTATTTTTTTTACTTCACCATCAACAAAAGACAAAAGAATATGTATAGACATTTACTTGTTTGTCCCTTTCTCTAGTACTTGGGAAAGCAAAGACTGAAAGAATGGATATCAATATTGACAGGGGCTTTCTAAGTCAGACTTTACTTTTTAAAGGAAAGGTGCAGGCAGGAACGAGGGTGAGCAGAGACAGGCAAGAAGAGAGAGGAGGAAGAATACCATATTTATTATATTTAGTTGTTCATCTTGGTTGTTACCCTGGTCTATAGGATGCAAATTGGGGACCTTGGGAAGCATATTATATCTTCCCAACCACTAGTCTGCTGAGGTGTGCGCTAACTCACACATTTACTAAGCCAGGAATGAACATACTATGCCATTCCAGATAGTATGCTGAAGTTATTATGACCTTTTGTTTAACCTGCAAGTTTTAGACTATGATGATTCTTTAGCTAAAATGTTTTACTCCATTTCACTAGAAACTTAATAACCAAACAAAGAAAACCTTCAACTTGGTAACTCCAGTCAACATCAGAAGATCAATTTATTTGTTCAGTCCATACCTTTAGATAATAGGTTTGAAAATATGGGTGGTCACTAAGTCTAGAAACAGACCAACATATGAACGATTTATTAATATTACATTCCATATAGATGATAAATTATCTGTTTCTAGATTTAATGGCCTCTCAAATTATTTTATTTATATATTATATATTATATATATTATAATCATTGTCCCAAGTATGTAGCTATGTATATATATTTTATATATATATATATATACACACTCACCTGAAAATGATATTTATATGCCTGAACATGAGAAAGTTAACTAGAAATTAATGAATTGTACATTAAGCAGCTGTAAACTACGGAAGAATGGAAAAACATTTTTTATTCTGAATATTTTCTGAGTTGGTTTGAACTTTTCCTAGAATGAGTAATGGTATAAGGTTATTAGTATGTTGTTTTATTTTTTTAATTTCACTATAAAAGAGGCTAAGAAATTTAATTTCCTTGGGAAAGCTAGCTAATTCTACATTAAAAACTCTTTAAATATATTTACAGACATATATACATATATAATGTATTACACATGTTTCTGTATGTTTCTGTAACTTTCCTGATGTAGTTATGAATATGTACTCCTGTACAATGGACTGTAACTATGTATGGTTTCTGTCTTTATGGAGCTTGCTGTCCTATTGGAGATACATAAGTATTTATCCAGACTTCAACCACAAGTCAACAAGACTAAGATGGCAGGAGGCAGAATAGCCAAACGCTGCTCTTAACCTTCTTTGGCACAGATCTCTGCATCTGTGCTGATTCTCTGGTTGCAGGAAGTGCTGTCCTCCCAGACTCCTCAGGGAAAGCCTGTAGGACCAGTCCTACTTGTTAGTAACACTAGAGCTCCAGCAGCTAGCTCTGTGTTAAGAGATCAGATTTACTGGAACTCTTTTCTGACAGTAAACCTAAATTGAAAAGTACCACCTACCAGATCATTGGTAACTTTATTTGTTCCAGTTGTTGGCATAAGTACTAAACTCTCTTCTGAAAGCTTTTGCTATGTATTCCTAAATTTTAACGTAGGACATTCAGTATAGAATTATCTTTTCATAATAATTCCCACTCCCTTAAGGTCTATTACAGAGCACTGGTTTCCTTTTAATTTTGGAGACAATGTATACAGATCACCAAATCTAGACTATCTCAAAGATCAGGGAGTAATCAGCAAAAATTGATTTGCAGTGTGGAGTTTTTATCACGTTTGTGCCTCAGGCTAATGATCAAACTAAGTGGATTTAGCACTCTAAGCTACCATGGAGGGAATGACCCTTTTCTTTATCAGTTTATTAGGGTCTTTTCTAATCCCAATAGCGGATTCCAAATAATCCACATATATTGGCAGGTGATGACCTCTCTCCTCTTCCAAACTATTTTTCCATTCTAATTGCCTGATATTAGAGCGCAGGCTTTACCCCAGCAAAATCATGAAGGGCAGCTATATTAAGGTAGCTGAAATCCCACAGATTTAATCCAAAGCTGCATGATCATGATGACTCTTGGCCTTTTCTTCTATTGTTTGTCAGTATTTACAGGCACTACAATCTGTGACTAAAGCACAACTCAGAAAATTACTCTTCAGGGGGTTATGTGTATGGCTAGTTTTTCTACAGGCTGAAGGAAGGGAAAGGTCCCAACTTCATGATTCATTTCCTAATAGATTTTATTTTCTATTCTATATTATGGCTATCTTGGAATAGAGTTTTCTGAAAATAAACATCCTTCTGAAGTAATTTATTTAGAGACACATGGGTGAAAATTCTTCATTTCAGCGTATGAGTCATACACAAAAAGGTCAATGGGTAGGCAGGTTTGCATGTAGACACACCTTTTCCACACACATGACCTTACTGAACAGATGTTACATTCCCTTTTTCATTTTCTTCCTGGATGTAGGGATTCTGGGTTAATTTTGTTTCCAAGCATAGATGGACTAGCATCCTACATGCCTCAGTTAAGGAGGAAAATTTGATGTCTAGACATGTGTAGTCTTGTGGAAAGGAACCTTATTTTGCTCATAGACAAGAGCAGGAGTATGGCTAGCAATATTTCCCCAGAGATGGTCCGATTTAAAAAAAAAATCGATATCAACTCTTGACACATTTTCATTTACATCAGTGCATGGCTTTCAGTCGGGGCACAAATCAATAGGCAGCTTTTAACACTGCCCAACTATTTCTTCCTATTGGGCTCCAGGCAGGCCATTTGCTGTTAACGTACCATGTTTCTGGGGGAGGAAGTTGAACTGTTTTTCCTGTGACTAATCACAACGGCCTAAACTGTAGCATCAATCACATGACATTTTCTTCATCACCATGTAAAGTCGATTGACTTTTTACTTAGTGAGAGCATTTGACGGAGGTGATGGTTGTTCTAAGGGGGTCAAGAGTCAACGGGAAGAAGAAATATTTAGTTCCAAAACATATATTGTGTATGGTTTCTAAAGCTGACATCATGCCAGACAGTCATTACAAGCCTTATCATTTTGTAGGTAGGGTCTCACAGACCAGATGGAGAAGATTTGTTTAAAATTAAAGTGCTCGCTGAGAGTCAGAGCCTTTGGATGGAAAAACAATTAATCTGTGCCTTTCTAGAAGCTGAAAGTCACATTCAGGGTCACTAGCAATTGGTAAAATGTTTCCCCTAACTTCTGAAAGTGCATTCTTTCTCTTTCTTTTCTTCTTTCATTAGCACGGCAACCCAGTTAGGTTTGATGCCATGTGAGATGGGCACCCTCTGCAGCACTGGCAGTCAATGTAATATCTACTTTGTTGCTGCAGCTACTCAGATTTCTAAATAATGAATCAAATTCTTACATTATTCAGAAGGCACGACGGCATTATTAGGCTGAATAACCAGAGACTCACAAAGGTTACACCTTATTTATCTAGGGCAATTCCAAAGCAGAGATGGAACATGTTTTAAAAATAAATGAAAAGATAACTTCCCACATCATATTGCACTATATTGGTATTAGCCCCAAATAGCAATGACAACTTTTCAGTGCAATGCTCCCCTGGGGACACTAGTCTTCTCAGATATTCCCTAAAAAAGGATCATGTGGTAAAATCGATTTGAGAAATAAAGTGTACGGAGCTCCGTCCTGGTGACTGATGGTTCTGATGAGTCTCTCAAAGGCACCACAAATACCTTCAGTAAAGAAAACTTAGTATTTACTGTAGCCTTTCTTCTGCTGCCTAACTATGCTAGTATAGGTCACTGAACTCCGGGCTTAGAGATAACTGAACAAAACCCCTTCTACGTCTGAACTTTGGTGTCCCCGGAACACAGGCTGGTTTTAGAACTTCTACTATTTGATGCATTTGAAATGGGGGCAGATCTGGAGGTGTCTAACGTGGTTAGACTCCTACCCTCGCTCTCAGTGCCTGAAAACCAATGTTCCAAACACCGTGGACATGACCATGATGGGTCGGTCCCCTGTGTTTTAGATGCTTAGGGCGAATCGTGCAGTGACGGAGGAGGAGGGTCCCAGGTATCCTGAAAGGTAGTAATAAATCTGGGTGGCAGTAATTATACTTTCGGAAGCAAGAGTTAGGTGCCCTGGCATGAAGGATTTATATGGTTTTTGTTTCTCCTTCTAGAATGCTCCATTTCATGAACTGAATGCTTATGCTAAGAAAGTCATACAACATAACCTTATTTCAAATTCTGTCATTAAAATGACGTCATAATGTCAACAAGGAGAGCTGCAGCTAGGGCTAGGTAAGAAGTTTAAAACCTGTTCCGAAGGAGGCAGACAACATCGTATCGTTTTACTCACAGGTGGTTTATAGAGAAACCAAGTAAACGAATGAACTATATCAAGCAAAAATGGCCTGCGAGTCAATAAAATCAAGTTAGAGGTTACCAGGAGTTAAAAAGTCGGGTGGGGAGGAGCAGGCAAATGGTTTAAAGAGGACACAGTGAAGGAACAACTAAATTAGGAGTGGTGAATTTAATGTATTATTATATACAAACGTTGATTTACAGTGAAGCACAACTTAAATCTCTATGTCATGATGCAAAGTTCCTTCAATCAAATTAGTTAAATAGAAAAATAAAAGAAAATCCATCTTCTTTTATACTAACTTTATTTTTTGAAACATCTGGCTTTTAAACGTTTCGCATTTCAGAGGAAGCTTACCCTTTTAAATCTTAGCATGTGCCCATGTGCCCCTCCTTGCCGGTGAAGTGAAGCTGTGGGGCCAAGATAAGGTTTTTAAAACTCCAAATAAATTTTGGGGGGAGACTCCATACTTTCAGCAATTTAAGTTATTGTAACAACAATTCCAGATTAAGCGCGCATTCCCCTTAGGTTACAAATCAATAACATACTTTTTAAGAGGAGCGTGATTATGTCTGAGAAAGGATCAAAGAACAATTCCCCAAACCTCTAGTGGCTTCCATCCCTTTCTCTGTCCCCTCTCAGGTTCTTGCGTGTATCTGCAGGTCTTCTCCTCTAGCAGTGCTGACTAAAGCATGATATAGAGAGCATTGACAAATTTGAAGGATATGCATTAATTTTACTATGTATTGACATTGTATTAGAAGCACACTAACCTCTTATTTTATGGATATTAGCTTTTAGGATGACATGAAAATAGGCACAAAGGAAAAGATGAGTTGATTTACAGAGGAAAAAGAAGTAAGTCATAGTATAGGTGGCAGGAAGCTATGGAAAAGTTCAAGAGTGCTGTAAATGGCTTATTTTGAGACCCACAGCTCCACAGTATCAGACAGTGGAAAACATAGTTGAACTTCATTACTTGTTGACTGACCATAGTCTTAGCATCTTATCTAGATATCTAATCTCCAAAGCACTTCTACATGTTTTATCCCTTTTGATATTTAAAATAATTCTGGGATTAAGAGGAGGAAAACATTTGATTTTCATTTAAAAATTTTTTAAGTTATAAAAAGAACTTGAAACTAAAATAAGTTTTCTGATATCACTGTGTGTGGTGTATTGGAAAAAACTACTGAAAGCTAAGGAACTGGGTTCATTCAGATCCTCAGGCCAAGTAGACTCACCTTTCCCTTTACCACTGTGAGCTACCTGCAGGTTAAAGTGAAGTCCTGAAACACGCAAAGCCATAGGAGTTACCTTTCTGAGCATCTGGCAAGGTTTAAATCTGTGGCGCTTAGGACCTGGAGTCCAAAACCAGCCATTTGACTCTTTGCATTTCTCTAAATCTGTTCAGTTTGGAGGTTGTTCAGGATGAGTTCTGGTTTCTGAGAGTCTCTTGGACCCAAGGGAATCCTATACTTAACTTCATTTAGACAGCCACTCGTGGCACCCCCCTGACAGAGATGATTTTATTCCAACACCTTTCTTGATTTTGCTCAGCAATCCGTTAGGCACGAAATATACAGAGGCTGGTCTTGAAAAGTTAATGCAGTTTCGCCAATGGTTGACTTGACTTTTTAATCCTTCCTTCCTTCCTTAGAAAGTTTTGCAGAGCTGGGATGTTCAAACAGAACTGGGATGTTGTAAATGGGCAGGGATGTTCGAACAGAACTGGGATGAGCTAACAGAGCCAGCATTTGCGAACAGAACTGGGATATTGTAACAGAGCCAGGATGTGCGAACAGAACTGGGATGAGCTAACAGAGCCGGGATGTGCGAACAGAACTGGGATGTTGTAACAAAGCTGGGATGTGCGAGCAGAACTAGGATGAGCTAACAGAGCCGGGATGTGCGAACAGAACTGGGATGAGCTAACAGAAGCAAAGGAGAATGCTTTAGGTCCAGGTTGTCGAAGGATCAAGAGTTCTATCACAAGACTCATTTTTAAGACTTTGAATATTACTCCTGAATTCAGATTTAACTAGAACCGCAGTTTTTGCCACCCTTTATCCATTCACTTAAAATTTTGACAGATTTGGGAACCAGTGCTTGATCTCTGGGATACTGCTCATCTTGGTGGTATCTAAAAGGACTCTGAAGGCACCACGGAAAAAGAAAAAAAGTTTGTGCTAAGGACTGAGTGATTTTCCTCTGGCCTCCCAGGGGAGGTGAACGATGCTCATAGCTGTCAACTGTGGCTACATTAGATGGAGGTAGTTGTAAGGTCAACAGAAAAACTGAATGAAAACTTTTGCTTGTTAGGGGGAAAATATGATAAGAAAAAGAAGGCTGCAGCTCAAATGTCTAGCATTAGGAGAGCTGAATAGGCCACACAATCCCTCAAGTGTCCTCCTAGGTTCCATAGCACATTTTAGCTAGAACATTCTTCAGTAGCTATGCTACTTTAGAGACTTACTAGTAGAATGGCTCTGTGTGGCATAGTGTGTGTTTGTAAGGTATGATTTTCACCCTCCTTAGGGGATTAGTAATTAGTTCATTTGTTCTGTTTTATACAAAGGGAAGCCCAATTTTACTATTTTATCTGATCAAAGGAGTTTGTATATTTCTATCTACTCTTTGTGATTTTATTTTTATTTATTTTCATTTGATAAGGAACTATAACTATAATACCATTTTCCCCCTTGGGAGAAATACTATTGTCAACTTAGAAACAATTGTTTCTTTTCTTCCTTTTTTTCATTTTTCTTTTTTAAGAGGAAGGCAGGCAAGCAGGGAGCAGGTAGGAAACAATGAGATGAGGAAGAAGCCTTTGATCTATTTAGATTTTCATTTTTTAGTAGTTTTCCACATCCTGGGCCATGAACCTATGTCCTTACGGTGTATATGGATGGCTTTCCAGGCATGGGTTTAAAACCTGAGTCACCGGGGCAGGCCCAAAACAGCTTTCAAGAGTTAAATGTGGTGAAAAGTGGGGACTTTTTGTTCTCAGTTGTTTTGTTCTTGTGATCATTATTGTGCAGATTTTCCTCAGGGTGCATGGCCTAAAAATTTGTCATAATAACTAGCTGATGAAGTTTTAAATTCATAAACACCTCAGGCAATTTTCTATGTCAACAGATGGTTCTATACAAAATACTGCACATCTCCTTACCTGCACACAACTCGTGTTGTACAATTAGAATATTTTGAGAAAATATTCCTTCTTGTATCACAAAGCTCCCTCAGTGAGATCAAATTAACACTGCATAGAAGATACAGAGTCACGAGAGACATTGCCCATATGTTCTTTCACAAAGGGATTTGACTCCTTATAGCATTAGGAAAATTTACATTGATTAACCAGTAAGCTGTAATGTTGGTTTCGATCTGGACTGAGACAATCGATTTTACTTAATACTCTAAGTTTTGTTGACTTTGGGGTGTTTGTGGTAAGTAGATATTATATTGCCTCTGGGAAAAAACCACACTTGTAATTAAGCGAAAGAGGTAATTTCATGAAAAGAAGAAGAAAACGGCATAGTTTTAAGGAAAACAGAATTCCCAGAAACACAAGAACTATCCTTACTTGAAGTGAAATAAATTACATTATCATTCATCATCTAGTCTAAGAGTAGCCATCTCTCTGCTAAAATAGACCTAGTTAATAAAATGATAAGATATGATCATTTAGAGAAGGATAACAACTTAAGAAATATGATTAACAAAAGAACATTGTGTGGAGCTGACATTCCATAAATGTTCCTTGAATTAAACAAACAAAAATAAGATACTAATGAAAAATATCTATGCTTTCCACTCATTGATTGTACGTTCCATTTGTGTTTTCTACAAATAATAGTACAGAGGAGAACCTACATTTAATGGATAGATATATCTTTTAAAAAATATATCTATAACAATTTTATGCAGTATGTAAAATGAGGTACTGATTTGTGTCAACTACAGATAAAATGATTGCCCAGACCTGGTATCCAAATAGTATGGAAAAGATTTATATTTATATTTCTACTTATATTTAGGATGGAGTTGAGACTCAAATAACGTAACTCCCTACAGTAACAGACTAAAAGAGAAAAGTCATCTGATCACCTCAGTAGATTCTGACAAAATCTAACATATATTCCTGATGAAAACTCTCAGCCAATAAGGAATTGAAAGGAATCTTCTCAATCTGATAAAGTTCATTTATGAAAAACCTAACATCATATTTCATGAAAGATTTCATGCTTTCCCCCTAAAATCAAGAATAAAATGAGGATGTCTGTTCTCACCACTTGCACTCAACATTGCATTGGAAATTCTAGCCAGTGCACTAAGGAAAGAAAAAGAAAGAGGGGAAAAGTAGAGGTAAACTGCCTTTATTTGCAATGCCATACTATCCTCTATGGAGAAAGATGGATGGACACTAAACATGCTACTTGAATCAGTGAACTTTGTTATGTTACAGAACACAGAATGAACATATAAAACTCACTGTACTTTTATAAACTAGCAATAATTCATATGAAATTCAAAGCCACTGCAATAACATAAGCAAATAGAATACTTAGGAAATCGATTTGAAAAAACATATGTGAAATGTACACATCAAAAATTCTAACCCATAGTGACAAAACACTGCTGACAGAAATGAAAGAATGCAACCACAAATTGAGATATACTTTGTTCATGGGTTGGAAAACCCAATATTATCAAGCTTCCAATTCTCCCTAAATTGATTTATAGCTTCAATATCATCCCAATCAAAGCCCCAGTAGGCTTTTTTCTTTTTTCTCTTTTGTAGAAATTATCAAGGAGATTCTGGAATTCATGTGGAAATTCATAGGACCTACACTAACCAAAGCAAATTTGGAAAATAAAAACAAACTTAGAAGACAATTACTATTTGCTTTCAAGACTTATTATAAGGCTATATTAACAAATACAGTATGGCATTGGTAAATGGATGGGCAAATGGATGCAAGGAATAGAAGACAACCCAGAAAGAAATCCACATGAATATGGACAACTCCTTTGTTTTTATTTTTTCTGTCCCACCCCACGTTCAAATCCAGGTCCTTGGGTTTTATATGGCTTGTGTCTTATCCCCTGAGATGCAAAGCTATGTCTTAGCAACTGTTTCTGACAAAATTAAGACAGTTTATTAGAGAAAGGACTATCTTTTCCACAAGAGGTGCTAAAATATCTAGCTACCTATGTGCAAAAAAATTTGGATCCATATCTTGATCACATACAAATATTAACCAAAAATGAATTGTGCACCTAATGTGCTAAAAAAAAAAAACATATAGCCGAAAACAGTGGAAAATCTTTGGGGTATCTCTGTGTAAAATTCTAGAAAATGTGTTCTGATCTACAGTCACAGAAAAACAGATCACTGTTTGCCTTAGGGGTGGAAGGAAGAATAATAAAAATGATGACAAAGATCTATGGAATTATATACATATACATATATATGTGTATATATATACACTCTATTATTGATCTATAATCATATCCACATACATGCAGTCATGTGCTGCATAATGACATTCAGTCAACAACAAACCCACATAAACTATGGTGGCCCACAAACCCCCAATGCCTAGAGACACTGCAGCACAGCACACACTGCCAGGATACTACGAGGACAATGAAAGTCCTGGGTGACCCAGCTCCTCTTCCACGATACCTGCTTGCATTGCTGTGCCAGTGAAATGGGGAAGTATTTTTGGAGAATGACATACACTCTATGACATTTTCACCAGGACGAAATCCTCTAACGACACATTTCTCAGGACATATCCCTGTCACTGGGTGACAATGACTACACTGAGAATCTGGGTCCAATCAAGAGAGAGAAACAGCACAGTGACTCCATCAAAGAAAATTTACTCTAGAGCATTATCAACTGTATCAGAGATTGGAGTAACCAGGAACTGGCTAGTAGGAGAAAAAGAAGAGAATATTCCCAGTCTGCAGGAACAGCCCATATAAGGAGTGCTATCATCTGAATGCTGAGACAGGGGAGCCAAGGAAAAACTTTACTGCCATCTCCTCTCACTGAAGGTCTTGAGACACAGACCTTGTTGGGGAGGGAGCAGTTGGCTGTTGGATAGCAAGGAAATTGCTGTGTTGTGACTTAGGTGCAACTGGATTGAGACCCACCCTCTAGGGTGCCCCCCCAGGGAGCTGTTCATGGGAAGCTTCTCATCGCTGGCACTCAGCTGGGAAAGTGCCTGAGCGTGTGCTGGGGGCACCTTCTGACCACCTGTCTAATGGTCCTGGGTCCAGTAGGAGCCTGGGCCTGGAGAAGCAGCATTTGCTGTAGAAACCTGCCCAGTGTGTGTGGCGGAAGACACATCCTTCCCTCCTGTAACATCTCTCCTGTGCTGCTACTGATGAAGATGAACATGGTGCCATTGCAGAGAAAAAAAAAAAAAATTTAAATGGCCCAGGTTCATTTTCATAGAGCAGGTCCAAGGGATCTATTTGGAGCAGAGAGGCTGTAAACCAGTAACTAGCACAAAGGGATTACAAAGAAGCAGGAGAAAACAGTTGGTGGGGGGGTGGGATAATGGGTAGGCTCATTACCTCGACTGTGGTGATGGCTTCCTAGGTTTACACAGAAGTTAAAATGCATCAAACAGTACATTTGAAGCATGTGCAGTTATCAGCTAGACCTCAGTAAAGCTGTTTCACATGTATATAGCACTCCTCAACTACTCTCCCAGAGGAAATAACTCTTGTATCTATTAGAAGTCTCAGTGGAAGGTAAGAAATCAATCCCTTAGGGGCTCCACCTATAGATTCCCTCTAATTCCAGCTCAGTAGCCAATTTTGACTGAGGATGCTCACCCCCAAATGCCTGTCCAGTGTGCCAGGGATTAAACAAATCTCCTTTACAAAGGGCCTGTCTTACTTAGATTCCCCCAGGACCAGTCCTAGCTGAGACTTGATTCCCAAGAGCAACGGTGTCTGACTGTGGCATGGTGCTCCTTCCTTCATTCTGCAGCCAGGTCTGTTTCCTGGTTTGACAGTATCCTGGGATCTGCACAGAACCCCTTCTTGGAGGATGCATCCAGGCTGCTGTTATGCAAAAATTGAGAGACTACACTGGGTTATCCCAGTGTTTGCTAACTTTCTAATTTTAGGAAGAACTCCCTACCCTTCCCCTCTCTCCCAGTCTTTTATATGCTAAATTTAATTGTATTTCGTGCCTACTCTATACAGGTATTGTGTTAATTATTAAAGCTACAATAATGAACAAGACAGCCACAGTCTTTGTGCTCATGGGATTTACATCTTAGCAGAAATTGTAGAAACACAAACAAATATCCCAATTTACCTGAACGTATGTTCATACCAACATACTATGATGACTTATTTCTCAATATGCCCTATCATTTCTCAAGTCAGAATGACTGTAAACTCCTTGAGGGCAGGAACTATAGTGATTCCTTCCATAGGCACACATCCATGGACTATTCCACCTTTTGAATGATCTCTTGCCAGCTCAGTGCTTCTGAGAGAACTTGGTTGCTTTTCCTTTAGTCAATTTTAAGATAGTCTTAAAGTAATTAAAACTTCCTAAAATATATAACTGCGACCTAGAGTCTATACATTGCTTTATTTCCTTGCCACTGTTACCACCGCCGTTACTACATGAGTCTCAAGATGGTGGCTGGGGTGGGCTGAAGTGAGGTGAGGATATTCACTGAATTAATAAATGAAACAGTTTGGAGCATGAATCTATGTCCAGAACCAGGCTGGTTCTGTAGGCATATGAAAGAGTTAAATAAGACTCAATATCTTCACAGATGTTAACTGTTAAAACTAGTCTACAGAGACCATTTGACTTTAGAACAGAGGTACTAACTACAAGTAAAATGAAGTCAGAGATGAGCAATGATTGGGTTAAGAGCCATAGAAGATTCTGTGGAAAAGCTGGAGTTCACAGGAGGTTTAGAATATTAAAACACTGACAGGAAAAAGGAAAGACGATGGTGAGAGGTGAACAATGGGTGTGAGGTGGATAAGACTTACGAAGCTATTAGAAATGTCGTGGGAAGAAATGTATTTTTAAAAGGTGCAACTCACATTTGCATATTCTATATTGTCGTAGTAGCTATTATTTTAGCAAAAGATGTATTGCTTCTAACTCATCAAACCTGTCATTAAGAAATTTGTTTCTAAACTCGCTTCCAAAGGCAAATCCTTATTTTCTAATTATAGTGCTGCAATAATTACATTGAACTAATGCTTGACCTTGGAATGTATAATGCGCCATTTCATTTCTCCTTTAATTTTATTCACTAGATTTCTCATCCAAATCATTATGTACCCCCAAGTTACAGAGAAAATGCAGCTCTGGCCTCTTGTTTTCAGTAAGCTGTCATTTTGTGCTGCTTTGGGGGAAAAAAAGTATATTCATGAACCTGGAACTAAACAATGCTATTTTAATAATGAGACACAGAAACTCTGCACTTCTCAGACTATTTCGTATGAGTCTCAATAGAGCAGAACTAATGTGATGCTTTCTGGGCAGAGTACACCAGAGAGAAATCATTCAATGAACACTGCAACGAGGTGACCCATATTTGGAATGCAAACTAAAGCATGAAACAGTTTTAAGTTCAAAATAGAAACCTCCTTAGTAAAGTAGACACAGAATGTTCCCTTGGTGCTTTCGAAGGCATCCCAGATAACTCGGCCATAGTTGAGGGGAAGCATTTAGACATCATTTTCTAAGCCATTGACTAGTGCCTAACAGGGATGGTGATCCCTTTTGTAGAGACATGTCTTCCACATCGGTGTGTGACCTCTGTTTCCATGGGTGACAGAACTTCTTCACACATTGCTCTCCTGACCCCCATTCAGTGGGGGTGCAGGAGGGGTGTCCTCCTGATAGGACCGGGGTCCAGGGACAGACGGTGAAACTGGGTTAACTTTTAAACTGAATAAACTACATACACTCCTTCAAAAAATAAAAGCAACCTAGAAGAGTATAGTATCCTGTGGGTCAATACTAGGTACCTGACTTTTTTGGGAAGAAAATAGCTTGTTATTAGTTTCTTTGGCTCCTTCAATTTCAAAACTCATAATCCCTGTCACTTTCAATTATTCCATACCTCTGAAATTCCATCTTTAAAACTCCAGCTCTCCGACCATCACCTTCTTTTCTTCCATTTTACTGATTCCAGTCCTCCCATACCAGAAGTTTACTGACCTCCATGAGGTCCATCATTCCTTGATATTATTAGTTTGACCCCTTCCAACCACCCTTCTTATACTTTCACTCTCTCCTTACACCTTGGATTCTATAGTTCAGCTCTATAAACATTTGTTGTGGCATGCCTTGGTAGCGCAGAGGTTTAGTACACTGGGCATAGTCCACATATATCCCAAGGTCCCTGGTTCAAGACCCAGGGCTGGGGGAAACAAGTGATGAAGAAATAAATATATATAAAGTCCTTCTTCCTCTTATTCCATTCTCCTCTGTCTTCCTGTGTGCTCATTCTCCTTCATTCCTGCCTGCACCTTTCCTTTAAAAAAAAAAAAATTCCTTGCAAACACTCTTAAGTTTCTCGCTCTTCTTCCTTCTCTTCATCATACTTCACCTGGTAAAACTCCAAACACAGTGTGTGTTGTGGATTGCCTTGTGCTCTCCTTCCCCAAATTCACACATTGAATCCCCAGTGTGTAACTGTATTTGGCGAGAGAGCCTTTAAAGAGGTAATTGAATGAGATTCTCTCTCCTCCTCCTCCTCCTCCTCCCCTCCCTCCCTCCCTCCTTCTCTCTCTCTCTCTCTCTCTCTCTCTCTCTCTCTCTCTCTCTCTCTCTCTCTCTTTCTCTCTTTCTGTCTCTGTCTCTGTCTCTCCTGGACACAATGAAAAGATGATCATCTCCAAGCCAGGAAGAAAGTTCTCACTAAAAACTTAAGAGCTTCTGGCATGCCGATCTCGAACTTCTTGCTTCCAGAACTGTGAGAAAATAAATTTCCATTATTTAAGCCACCCACTTTATGGTACTTTGTTATGGCTGCCTGAGCAGACAAACACAGAGTTAGCCAGAATAATGGATCCTCAAAGAGGTCTACAACCTAAACCCTCAAATTAAAACCCCCCAGGTGTGAATATATGTGTATGTGAATATATGGCAAAGGGGAATTAAAGTCATAGATGGAATTAATGTTGCTAACAAGTGGACCTTGAATGGAGAGATAATCCAGTGGCCCAGGGTAATCACATGGGATGCAGAAGAGGAAGAAAGACTCATCCAGACATTTCTGGCTTTGAAGACTGAAGAGAGAGATGGGACGAGCAATTTGCTCTAAAGGAAGTAGCTTTTCCCCTGGTGTCTCCAGAAGCGAAACCCTGCTGACATCTTGAAATCAGCCCAGTGAAACTCCGTTTTGAATTCTGCCCTTTCACAATGGAAGATAACTACCTTGAGTTGTTTGAAGTCAATAAGCTTGTAGTATTATAGGAGCAATAGTAAATTAATATCCATGATTAAACCCAACTATCTACCTACTCTATGCCAGTGACACACAGCTGATCAATGGACAAGTTACACAACCCTGCTGATTGGCTTCACTTCTACTATGACTATATATTAAAAGTGGCCTCTCGATGTTTCCAGACATCACATTTTTCTTGAAATTCACTTCCTTTTTCCAAGACGTGAATATTTCTTCAAATTTTCAATGCTGCCTTTCCTCAATTTACTCTCATCTTATGCTTGTTACTTCATGGAAAGATTAATTATACATATTTTGGAAATATTGCATCTACTTAACATTTCCTAAGTGGTTTCCATTGCTACATATGCATTCTGTCTTCCACGTGTTGAGATGGATGAGTTGTCCATGAGCTAACTGAAAGCCAGTCTCCTCCACTGAGCCCTGGGTTCCATTCCTCCCCATTTCTCAGGGGCCTCCTTAAGGGCTATAACATTTACTTGGCAGCTCAGCACAGACATGCAGAAATCTTAATTCCACTTTTCTCTTCACATGCCACCTCCAAATGCACAGTAAATCCTGTTGTGGTGACATCAAAATACGCCCTGAATCCAATTACTTCTCTCATCTTCACTGCCATGCTAGTCCAGTTCCCCTTAATCTTTCCTCTGGTTGGATGCAATAACTTCCCTTTCCTCACTTTCCACTGCTCTATAATCTTCATGCCTTTTTGAAGATGAAGGTTGGATTTAACTTTTTCTTCATTTATAATCTCCAAAAGTCTCTCAAGTACAGTGGTTAAAAAAAAAAAAAAATACAGATTCTACCATGGGCTACAAAAATAAACATAATTGGATACCCACATCTACTTTTCCGTTTCATCTTCTACCATTGTTCCCTTTGTCATGTTCTTTCTTCTCTTCCTCAAATTAAATAAGCTCATTCCCACCTCAGGGCCTTTATATTTACTGTTGCTTCTGCTTGAAATGATTTCCTTCACTTCACTGGATGGATGCCCCTTCTCCTCACAGATGTTTCAATTCAAATATAACCTCTTTTAAGGAGGCTTTACTGACGTAGTTCAGTAAATCTGAAGTTGTTCTGTTACTTAACTCAGAAAAAACTTTCTTAAAGGCATCTATCAGTAACCAAATTAATATTAATCAATTAGCTAACTAATTAATTCCTTAATTCATTTATCAAATGTGTATCCTCATCAGAATGCATGCATGGCACATATACTTTTAAAAAATTCTTATGACTAACTTTTATGTGTTAAATTTCACTCCAGAGTTAATTTGGTTGAAGTTATACTTGGATAAGCCAAAGTCTTTTTCATGTTATTCGTTCTATCTCTTTGGAAGTATTATAAATTTCTGTAACTTTTGACAATTCTGGCCAAAGTTGACACCATCTTTGTTCCAGTTCTACTTGGATCCTGAGAAAAGGCTATGTATTTCAGTCAACAGCTTATACCTGAGAGCACCTGTATTTTATTAATATCATGCCATTGCAGTGATGAGTCCTGGGCTGTTTTGCATTTCTTACTCATGCTTTGGTTTGGTTTTGTTTCTCTGACTAGAATGGACAAATCTAGAGTGTAGAAGCAATTTATAGCTCTTCAAATTACTACAGTGCTAAGCATGTAGCAGGTTCTCTATGAAGAGTTGGATTCATTCATGGATTTTCAGCGGAGTCAGAAATACTGCTTACTCTACTAGGACTTTCCTTTCCTCCATGTCCGACAGCACATCCTTTTTCTACCTTATTCATCATGCTGTTATTTTTAATCGTCGGCCATGAGCAGGGACATAATCATTTCCATTTCTGATTTACAGAATACAATACTACTGAATGGGAAAGGTATATACTCTCAGAGTTTTTCAATAGAGGCTTGCCTGGTAAAGCTCCAGTGAGACCATTCAAAGGCTTAGCTACTAAAAATTCAATGGGACTCCATAATAAAAGGATATTCCACAATATGGGCTGCAAAACCAGGAATGCTGAGAGCTCTCAATGTGTTCTTTGGTATTAGATAAAATCACACCTTTTTCTACTTAGAAAACTTCTTTAAAATCTGATTATGCGCAGGCAGTAGTCTATTATTTACTGTACAAGTGATTTTTTGACTGGTACAATACTCGTGTTTTGACTAAATTCATTTCCTTGGTTAAGTTAATCGCAGTATAATATATAAACCAAGGGATAGATATTTTTAAGATGACAGAAAACTTTAAATAAAAGATAGGTCTTTGCTTTTTGAAAACAATTCTACTAACCAGTGGTTTTATTGTAATTTACTCCTTCAGAAGAAAATACATTCTTTTTGTGTTCAAGGCTAGATAAAAGGTAAAGGTCAATTATTCATTTATCAAATCATCTTTGCTATCGCTCCTGTAGACTTTATAAACACAAGGGCGGTTTCATATGGTGGAGGGTTGTTTTTCTGGCCACAGTGTCTGCCCTAAAGTCAAAAACATAAAAGTTCTGTATAATGAGATAAGCAAGCTAGCAATTACCCATTGAAAAACGATGCAGTTCAACAACCTGTATGAGGATCTATTTTAATTTTTACGCCTTCCCAAATATTTCTCTTTTGCATGAAAAAGTATAAAAACAACATAACTGTTAGAGTGGCTGGTAGTAGTATTCATTTTTCAAGAGATTATTCAAAATCATGATTTTCTAAAGAGACAGGAAAAGGCTTTCATACACTTATCCAGAACAAATCATAATGGCATTTAGTTCAAGTTGGAGAATATGTGCTAACCTCTTAGGGAGGGGGCAATGAGGCACTGATACCGCACTGAGACCCACTGGCTGTTAAGACCTCATTTTTTCCCTCTACCGCAATTCCTCTAAAAATGCAAAAGCATAATTTAATTTGCTGTGGTCCTTCCTCATATTATTTCAGTAATCAAAAGAGATGCTAATGATAATCAGAAATCACACTATTGTCAGGAAGTTATCTCTCCTTTTATTTCTAAAAAAGTTTTGTAGGGCATTGAAGTAGGCTTCTGTGCTTGAAGGTGGTAAATGACACAGAGGGCTCAATAGAGTTCTGCAGTGAAGGGTAAGTATTTCAGTGTGTCCGTGACCTGATCCAAGGGCTATTTCTAGCAGTTTGTCATTCAGTACAGAGAAGGGTAGCAAGGTCAGGTTGATACATGATCTTTTATGCTGTGAACTTATCACTGCAGTTGAACAGGCCCTACAATTCTCATGAACAATGAACTGTTGTCTGTTGATACTAAAGAGTAAAATAAATAAAACAACAGCTTTGGTTTATTCTCCAAACTGCAATATAAAGAAAAGTCAAAGCTTGAGCCTTTAGCTGGAGAAATTTAGGCCATTTCTACTTCTATCCCTAGAAGTAAAAATCATTTTAGATTTCTCAGAAGAAAACCAAATAAGATCACATGGATGGGAATGCCGGTGAGAAGTCTCCAGACATTAGAATCACCATGATACATATTTGATTCTAGGAGAGAATGAGATTTCCTTAAAAAATGTGTTAGCATCTGAGCACACATTCCAAAAAAAATAGAATCTTGTCAAGGAAAAAATAAATGCCAAAGAGGCAGGAAGGCATTGTGGGTTGGGAGAAAAAAAGGCCAACCTAGGGATTAGGAAACCTCAGTTTAAATTGACAATTTGCCCAAGAGTGAGCTAAATGACATGCAGAGAACTACTACCTCTTCTTACCTGATGCTCAACTAAGCAGATTTCACAAACAAGGTCCTCCACTGCTTCTGAGTCAGCCAAGTGACCAAATGGCTTCTCCCACTCATCAATCCCATAGTCTCCCTAATTTGGTGTCTGACTCAGTGGCTCCAAGAGCATTAGGACAAAGTAAGACTGTCTTACCAGCTTATTCTCCCTCTCTCAAGGTTTAACCCTGGATCACCTCTCTAGCCCATCTCCCTTCACTTCCCACCCGTCTTCCCTATCCTCTTAGCATTCAGAACTATATAAGTTTCTGCTCTAATTACCAGAACTTCTTTTTTTTTTTTTCCCACTATGGACCCATACTTCAGGAGATTCAGCAATGACTTCATTGACCTTGGAGTCTGCCCTTTCCAGGAAGTTTTTCTGACCCTTCCATTCTGAGTCCCAGCCATCCTTTGTTATGTTAGAGTACTTACTTATCCCCTCCCCCACCCATTAGACAAAAGCATCTTGACAAATGATAGTAAATGAATGCATAATGAATGAATGAAAATCAACACACTTTTTTTTTTTGTGGTGGGGGAAGGCTAGATGAGTTGTTGGCTAATATCATCATTAAGAAATCAAGTCATCATTTTTACTGGGAATTAAAAATATCACCCCCTCCCAATTCTGGCTGAATGTCTGGTACAGAATAACTCATTAATTAACAGAATTAATTTCAATTCATTAGAATACTGAGATTAATCTTGAAGGAACAGTTAGTTCCTTTTATTTCCTAAAAAAGGAATCTTGAATTTGACTTCAAATGATAAGTTCCTTTATGCTTGCGACTTCAATTTCCCCTTCCTTCCCTAGCTTAGTTCCCTCTGATCACGGTTTATAACTGGTATCACCTATTTCTGAAAGAAAATCCAAGAGGTAGTCCGAAACAATGGAATAAAAGATTATTCCATGCAGAATCAGAAAATCTGAGTTTGAGTTTGTCATTTCATAATGTGACAGCTTTGGATAATATACTGAGTCTTTCAAACCTCAGTGTCCCCTTCTGTAAATTAGGATATGTCCACCATATAGAATGATGGTAAGACTCCAGTAAGATGATATAGTGGCAAATGCCCTTTGCAAACAGTTAAACATCAAGCAAATACATATTATCTTAGCCCTAAACTTATCAGTTTATTTATAACCAGCTCTTCAATCTAACTTTTTTCCTAAAGATCCTATACCAGCAAAAAAGGTCTAATCTGAATTCCAGCTCCTCTGCCAAGTGGTTAAGAAAGAAACCAGAAAATGCCTGTAGAAAGGACAAAGATCATTGCAGCAATCTGCTCAGCTCTAATCCACAAGAGATAGAACTCACTCTCATTGGGACTTTAGAAAGAGACCTCTCAGCATGGAGATCCACCCCTTGCCTTCGACACTCTCTGTCAGGACCCTGTAACCAACAGTGGGAATTCAGAGTCCATCAAATGTCTCTACAGTGTCTCATGTTCTGAAAACGCCTGTGCGATCAATTCTATATATTATGCCTGATGAGGACCTAGAGAAGTATGTTCATATTATCCTTGGACCAGAAAAGGAAGACAGCTAGCGATTAAGTGATTTGCCTCAGGTCACAGAGGGAATTAATGCTGATATTAATGTTCAGAGGGCCGCCTTGTGTGTTGTCAATTAGGACCTGATTTACCAGTCTTCAAGGCAGGTGACCTTGCAGTACTCTCGAGGGCCCGAGGGGACAAAGAGGGGACAAAACATGATTCTTATTCGCTTTGCCAGTCCCATGTAAGTCATAGGATACAGGCACATTTTTCAGTGGAAAAACTGATGTATAGTAAGAAGTTGCTCTATAGTCAGGGAGGAAGTACAAAGAAGAGAAAGGTGGGTTTGATTTTCTCTCTCGCTGACTAGTGATTCTCACTTCATTTCTGAAGGATAGTGGTTAACAATACTAAAAACAGTCTATATATAATAAAGCAATTATAGGGAGTTATTATCATAACTTTGACTTTTTTTATTCAAAAGTATATGACTGATACACATGAGATAAACTTGAAATGCTAAACCCTGGAAGTAAATAGCAGCTCTCATAGATAGGACAGGATTTGTAACCAGAATAAATTAGTAGAAAGGTGTATGCGTCAGGCATTAATCTCTTGACCACTTATTTTTGGTTCTTTTCAGCGGGTGCCTCATTGTCTTTTAAGACAGGAGTGGCACAGAGATTGCTTTGATCACTGAAAGATGAGAGGAAATGCGACATCATTTCTAGATGAAAGCTTTAAGAACTAGTGTGAGATATGCCTCAAGTCTTTTCCCTTCTGCCACAGTGTCTAGTGTTTGACCATGTTCCATATAGGGCTGCTCTGTCTGCCTGGTTCTAGATGGAGGCCAACAGAACAGAGGAACATCCAATCCATGGCAGCTACGTAGCCTGACAGAGAAAAAGGTACATTTCAACCCATTTGTATTTGCCAGCTGTTTACAATCATAGCATCACCTATACTAAACCTGTCCTCATCAATACAGTTCATCTTTTTCAAAAGCAACAGATAAGCGAAAGAGAATCAAAGATTAGCAAAGCCTATGAAAAGGGGCACATTCAATGGAGAGCCACAAACCCAAAGGGAAAAGTTGCATATTAAGTGTCTGAGGGAAGATAAACGGAGTACTACTAGAGAAACGACCTCACTGGGGTGTTATCAGCCAAATGCTTTCCTGCCACAGATGGTAAAACTGGCTCGGCAGCCCACTCACCACTGGGAGACTTTAATCCACCTGATATGTCAAAATTTTGTTCTGATAAAGTGGGAGACTCAGAAACATTCTTGGTTTATCCAAAAAATGCTGTGATCTTTCTTTCAAAAGCAGCATTATGGTCTTTCAAGTGTGGGGGAGGCAGAGAGAATGGTGAATCGGAATTGAGTGGGCTCAGTCCAGAAGGCGGGTTGCTTAATGTTCAAGATGGAATGGAATGGGAGATTGCATAGCAATGAAAAAGGTTAACACGGGACATTAAAAAAAAAAAAAAAAAAAAGGACTCTGCTTTTAGAGAAGTAAAAGCAGAATTTTGGAGAAAAGGTATTTGTAATACCATAATTATAAAATTTTTAAATTTTTGGACATTTGGCTGGAGGGGAAGATTTAGTACATCACAATTAAGGTCACACATAATCTTGATTAGGAACTCTTAATCCTGGGAGGACACTAAATAACCCCATTAATTTATTCAAGGAATGTTTCTTGAGTCATTACTAAGAATTAGGAATTGTGCTAAAATGCTGGGTGTCCAAAGGCATATTGTTCCTGCCCTTAAGGAGCTGACAATATTGTCAAACAGACATACTAAACTGAAGCTCAGGGAGATGAAGTAATTTGGCCCTCCATTCATACAATAACAGTCTAAACTGGGGCTTGAAATCAATTTTCTGTGATCTCAACATCTCTATTCTTTCCATCATAACTTGAAGTCTTTCACATCTAAGACCATGTGACACTTTTTTTTAAACTTTGTTTTTTTTAAAGGAAAGGTGCAGGCAGGAAGAGAGAGGAGGAAGAAGCACTTTATTTATTTTAGTTAGTTTTTGGTTGTTTTCCGGCTCCACGTCTTGAATGCATGTGGACCATGAGAGTGTGCCTTTTCTCTTTTAAAATTTTTGAAATGCTAATTTAGTGCGTGTGTGTGTGTATGTGTGTGTGTGTGTGTGTGTGTGTGTGTGTGTGTGTGTATACATAAAGGGACATGTATTTATCCTAAAGGGGAAAAAGGGAAAAAGTACTTTTTAATATGAAAACATTTTGATTATTTTGTAAGTTCAACTGGAAGATGGTGTTAGAAACTCTGGCACATTAATGATTTATAGGTAATATTTTGAGAATCCTTTTATTAAGTCATGTGCAAAATACTAAGTTGCTTTTCAGTAGAGTCTAGAAAATATATCTGAATTAGAAAAAATGATAGTTAAAAGTAACAAGAATCTCTAAAAAGACAAGCAATGATTAAACTGACTTTATGTATTTCTACCTGAGGCTAGATATTTTCTCTTTTAAAGAACATTTCGTTCTTTTTCTTCTGGATTTGAATTCCAAGAATAAAAAGGGAGGATTACATATTTGTTTTTCAGAAATACCAGTAATGTATACCTATAATTGGAGGAAAATTTGGCATCTGAGACTACAACTCACCATTTAATACAAGCCAAACAGCTAAATTGATTTTAGCATTCTGGAGGAAAAATTGCACCGTTGGTGCTGAATTGCTTCCCTATGAGCACTGAGCCAAATATTAATGTAGATTTGAAAGGAAACAAAAAGCATTCAAACTCTAACGCACCTTAGGCTTATATATTGGAATTCAATCACTTTAAATTAAGTTGGATTTCTTGAAGCAAAACTGCTCTTATTATTTTTGTATTGCTGCTCTGACCCACAGTTTATCTACCACGTAACACTGTTCTAAGGTCTTCAGATACAATAGAAATGGAAACCTCCATGCTGGAGGCTTCTGTGGGAAGCTCACTCTGGCTAACACGCCACACACATGGCTGTCAGCCCATTTCATAGGACTTGTAAAGACATGACACGCCACTCTGATCCACTCTGTAATCTGTCGCATTAAGAAAAAAATGACTGCTGTTAAGTCTCTTAATCTTTTTCTTTTTTATTATAAAACATTACATATGTTAATTTTGAAAAAGACAAAATATAGTCCAATTGCTAAGCAAAAATCGTTAGTAACAGCTTGGTTTATATCTTTCTAACCTTTTTTCTTTATAGATAAATGCAATTTTATTTAAAAAATTCTATACTAGTGAATTGTTATCTTAATTTTTCATATACTATGTTAAAAGAAAATTCACAACTAATTGTCTACAGCTATATAGCATTATTAGTTGGTTATCCCATTGTTTTTTTGGCCAATCACTGTATTTGAATATTTAGGTGTCTCCAATATTTGGTTATTACAACATCATTTCTTAGGATTTCTGTCATGGTTTTTGGGAAGATAGTGAATGCTTATCTATTTATTTACTTATTGGTGCATTTGTTTACTTTTAGCAAATGCTAAAACTTCCCACCTCCATTTTGGAGGTGGGAATATGATTATGGGTGATGACCAAGAATTCAGTATTAGATCTCAGTTTTGAGAGCTTATTCTACCTCCTACCCAGTGGAAGTCCTGCCCCAGACCCAGCCTGGGAGTTGGACAGGAGGGATGACTGCCTTCTCTGTCCTTGATTCTCTTATTGAGAATGAATCTCTTGCCTGCTCCAGCCCCAATACCAAACTCTGTCTCAGGGGATGACTCTGGTTTCTGCAATGAGAAGGAATGGGACAGCTGTGATTTCACCAGTCTTGCAGCTGAGAGTTTCCAGAATATCTAAAGAGCTCTACATTAATGCCTTAATGGCCTAGTGTCTCCAGGAATTGTCTTGGCAAGATCCAGGGCATCTTCTGAACCTGACTTTTGGGACTATAATTAAATATTTCATCATTTCACATAAATATCCATTCTTTTACCCAACACACAAGCTAGTGATCTCCTGCTTTATGGCATATTTTTTTGTGTGGGCTTGAGAATATAGGTGTGAATCATACGAATAACACAACCTTCACTTTTATGGAGCAGATCTAGCTTTCAGAACTCGTGGGGAATTCTCAGTAGAGAGAGGCTGAGATAGAGGTAGAGAGGGAGATGGAGAAGTGGGGAGCGAGGAGGTGGGGGAGAGAGATTGAGAGAGAGAGAGAGAGAGAGAGAGAGAGAGAATATGAATATGAATGAGACAGAAGTCATTTATTGTATCCAGTTGGAAAAATCTTCTCTGGGGTTCAGTTTCAATAGGTTAGTAGATTATGTTTGGTTTAGAATGATTGGAACAATAGGTATTTCTGTTATCTTTAGCTTTATGAGTTTCATTTTTATGTTCTCCCTTATGCAGTCCTGATAAGCCTTGTTAACAAAAGTTTAGAAGAAAACAGATCACTTAGGATATTTAAACTACACTTTTGTCAACAAGCTACAAACATATTAAGATACACACAGCTAACTGGGAAGCCATGACCTATATATTCTCATGCTTGGAGCAGTATGTGTTGATCAGCAAAGTGTGGAGAACAGAAGCAAAGAGTCAAGGATGACTTATGGGTCATAATGTCATCATTTACATGAGACTGTGACATTCTGATCCATCAAATTCCCAATCTGCAGATCTTTATTTTTAGAAATTGTATCATTAAATTGCTGAAAAGTTTTTCCCTATTCTAATGTCAAGTGTGCATGTATAGAATTTTTTTTAAAATCACTGCCCAGACTCATAACTGTAAACTATAAGAGATCTCAGAAATATTCTAGACTTGATCCTGTGTTGTAGAAATGATTTGAGCAAGACTAAATGGCTGGAGGTTCCTTCGCTTCAGAGTTTGAATATCCAAAAGCAATTAAGTTTATCTAAAGAAAATGAACAGACAAGGTCTATGCCCAAGAGAAAAATTCTTCAAAATGTGTCAAGATAATGAAAGTAAAACTTAATAATTTTTTGCCCAATCAATAAAACCTAGATTATTTAGCTCAAAATTGAAGGTCCACTTCCTATTTCCAACTAACACGTGGTCTCCCCATTTGAATCATTTTTTGAACATAATAAACATTTACCACATCATATAGGTACAATATGTCATTCAGCATGTGAACATATGGTTTTGACTTTCTTCATGCCTAGCTCAGAAATACAGGCCTAGTTTTCTGTGGACAGATGAGTCTTTCCTGGGCTAGGTATCCCTGGCTCTACGCTCCCTTCTATCACGAGAGCGCTTCATAAATAGCTTCTTGCCCTAGCGTCAAGTCTCCTCTGGAAGACTTTCTCAACCCCCTGGATCTCATTTATTTCCTGTTGCCATCTCTGCTTTTCTACCTGGTATTGCTTGATGGACTTTGCCACCATGGACCTAACCCTCTGTCCTTCCTGATAGTGCACTGTATTCCTGGGCTGACTACCCTTATAATCCCAGTTTGAGAGACCCAGTGCAGCTCAGACCTGCCTCCAACCTAGAGGGAATGAGAAATCCTGAAAAGCAGGTTATATCCAGGATGCATGGTGGGTCAAGCTAATACGCCTGGGGCTGACTTTTTAACTTCTTTCATTTCTTAAGGTTGATAGCTCTATAGTCTATACATGCGTCAACTAATCATAGCCACTCTGTCTGCCTTTCTGTAGAAGAGATCAAAAGAAAATGTGAAGTTGTGTTTCTGCTCATACACTAGACTGGTTTTTTGATTTGTGTAATTGAGTTTTGCAAATATTGTGGCTTCTACTTTTCCACAACTCAGGCTCAGTTGTTTGGTAAGCAGAGATGTCCAAGATCAGCCCCTTGACTATTTTTAAATCTAATGGTGTCAGCTGATGCCAAATAACCCTGATGATAGGAAAAACAACACAAAAGATTTAACTTTATTATCCTTCTTTCTTGGTACATTTGAGAAATGTAATTGAAATGCCTCTCTTCTTTTAGAAGATCAGGAGACTATATTATTAACAATCCTATTGATTTCTGGATTTGCATTGTTTTTGAATCAGCTGGTACATTTCTCTCGAGAAAATTGCTTGATGGTAGTAAGGAAAATCTTCTATAAAATGAGCAAGTAGGATGCAGTGCTTCAAATCTTAGTTCATGAGGCAATTCTAGCTATGTGGTTTAAGAAATTTGCTGGGGTGGCTACTTTTGTTAGAAATTTGTTAGAAATGTAAGTTCACATATCTCAGATTGGCATTAAACTCAGTCTGGGGAAGTACAAAAAATAATTGATTTTCTCTGGAAGAAGTGATGATGTCCTACTAAAATATGTAAAATCAAATGATTTTATTTTCCTTTTCAAAAATACAAAACATTGTGAGGTTGAGCTATCTTTAGAAAGAAGTAGCATTTTAGCTTTCCAGCAGCTCACATCAAAAGCAATCTCACCTGTCCCTTTCAACTGAGAAAAGTGCGTGTATTTTGGAAAATTTATGTTTATCCTTAGAAAATTCCTTTCCCAATGCATACAATTTTAGAGGTGCCTTCTAAAGGTCCTTTAAAATGTGTGAGTATTCTGTGAAAAGTAGCTGCCAATTTAGGGCACTAGATCAAAATAGTTTGAAACATATCAAGCTTGATTTGAGCTCTATAAAAAAGAATCTTTGAATTCCCCAAAATCACTTTTCTCAATTTTTACCAGTTTATGAAAGCTGCTCATTATTTAGCAAGATCAAAAGGCACTCTGTTTCCATCAACCTCTATGTCAAAGGCAATTTTTAAGAAATTGGTAATTAGGTAGAATTGTATGGCGAGCACATATTCCTGGTTAAGGCACTCATACATAAACGGCATAAGCGGGACCCTAAATTGAACTCCTCCTGAAGAATCGGTTTCCAGAGCGCAGAGAGAGTACCTTGTGGTTGGGAGGCTTGAAATGAAGTCACAGTGTCTCCAACAGATCAACTTGATTACCTGACTAGCCTTTCCTGCTGACTCCTAGTCAACCCATGATAGCCTGCCTGGCCTTGTTTGACTCTGCTCTAAAATGCAGAAATGGGCAAATTACCCAGGCTCCCTTTTGCAGTAAAATTAATGCAGCATGGAAGTTGACGGCTGCTGTTACAAGGAACTAGGAAACAAAACCTTACAGCAAAATACCTATAGGAGGCCATTAAAACAACAAAGCTCCGAGGTAAAATTCTATCTCAGAAGCTTTAATCAAAGAGCAGCATGAATCTACATTCTTGTTATTTCTCCACCATGATTCATATCATCAGTTCCTTAGGGCACTCAGTAAGATAGAACATTTCAAAAAAGAATCCTTGGACAGACTAGGGGAAAAGTACCAAGCACACCAGTTGCACAAGCATAGAATTTAGGGTACAGGAAGAGGTTGGTAAAAAGAGCAAGAAGAAAATAAAGCAGAGGGACCTTTATAAGTATTTCATAGCAAGTCATCCAGAACTTGTCATTCAAGGCGGCCCCAGACAAACTTAGGCAAAATGTTCAACTTGGCTTCTTTTTCCAGCTGCTTGCCTCAGGCATGTTCCCATCTCTCACCCCCTGTTGAGGGTTTTATTGGAAGAAGCTATGGGAAGAGGCAGTACTAGTGGTTAAAAGCACTCTCTCCAAAGTAAGGCAGGTTTGGACTAAAATACAGATTCTCCAGTTATTTGCTGTGTAACTTTGGGGAAGTCACTTTAGTACTCCTCATTTACTCTAACCTGGGGAAGATATGATCAGCTTCCCAGGATTATTTTGCTAATGAGATGAGGTAGTTATTCAATGCAGGGTCCTAGCACAAACCAGGGGTGTGGTCCAAGTTCAACAAATGGCAATTGTTTTTCTTATTATAAACTGAGTGCTACTGGGTGAACCTGATGCAGCTCAAGTATCCCTGAGACATTCCATCTCACAGGATTTCTAGAGAACTGCAGAACCCTCAGGACTCACAGATGTCAATCAACTTCAGGAATTTCAGGGACTCTGGGAGGCTGGTGGGTGAGTTCACTTTGGTTATGGGAACCTTCCAGGAGTCCTTCAAATAAATGCACAGGCAGCAGTGAGAGCTTAACTTGGATCAGAAGAACTGGGTTCAAATGACAGCTCGACAACTTGCCAACTGTGTGACCTTGGGAACAAAGTCCTTCACACTTTATGGCCTCGGTCTTCTTTCTGGTAACGTGGGGATGAGCTATCAATCACAAGGTTATTAAGGGGATTACCAGACACAAGGCACAAAAATAAGTGCTGTCAATGGTTGGTGCTGTAAAGCA
>RJWH01001370.1:201752-285221 GCA_004363575.1 Solenodon paradoxus
GAGAGAGAGAGAGAGAGAGAGAGAGAGAGAGAGAGAGAGAGAGAGAGAGAGAAAGAGAGAATGAATAAACCTATATATTCTAGCTTTCATTTGGCTACCAGAGGTTGAGAACCATAAAACCTGGGGACACAGCTATAGATATAAACAAATTAAATAGGTGAAACTCAGTGTTATGCTAAGTGAAAGAAGTCAACAGATGAGTGGATAGCACTCAGTGTTACCCACACAGACAAGGGAATATTAGGAAAGAAATCTGACACGTGCTACACGACGGATGAAACTTTGTCACTACGCTGTAAAATAATCCCATCACAAAAGGACAAATGTTATGTGATTCCACTTACATGAGATAGTAGAATTCACAGAGGGAGACAGAAGAATGCTGGTTGCCAGATTTGGGGCAAGAGGAGCATGGGGTGTTGGTGTAGTGAGTATGGATTTCCGGGTGGGGAGAATGAAGAAGTGTGGAGATTGATGGTGGTGATGGTTGAACAACCATATGAAGGAACTTAATGCTGTGGTTTTATGATGTATATTTCATCATAATAAAAACTGAACAGTACATATTAGGTGATGCAATTTATGGAAAATTCTAAAACAAATTAATTCATCATGATGGAAAGCAATCAGTGGTTGAAAAGATCAGGAGGTACCTATCTGCAGTGAAGGAAATGTCCATGTTGTTGAATGGGGTGGTGACTATAGAGAACAGACATTTTTAAAACTTCACATGGATGCATTTTATGAAAAGTAAATTGGGATTCATTTTGGTGGTAATTTTATGAATCAACTTGACCAGACCTTGGTACTCAGCTCTTTGTCCACACACTGGATGTTGCTGTGAAGATATTTTTTAGATATGATTACTATTTCAATCAGTAGACTTTTAGGAAAGCAGTCTACCCAAAACTGTGGGTGAGCCTCATGTAGTCATTTGAAAGCATGAGAAGAGACTGAAGTCCTAGGAAGTGAAGGGACTACTCCCAGACTGTCTTCACTCTTAAGATGCCGCATCAACTCCTGTGTGAATTTCTAGCTTGCAAGTCCGACAACTCTGAGTCAAACTTAAAAACAAATCTGTTTGTCTATCTGTCATCTACCCTTCAACCTATCATCTATCTATCATCCGACCATAATTTATCCATCTATCTATTAATCATTTATTTATCTCCCATTCATTCTGTTTTCCTAGAGAAACCTGACTACGAGACCCATGAAGCTGACTTAAAAAGAAAACAAAATCACCTAGGATTTTCTAGAAAAATAAAGATTCTTAAACTCCACCCTGAACTTCTTGAGTCAGAATCTCTAATGCTAATAGATGAGCCACAGTCGTAGAAGGCCATTCCAGATCATTCTGATCTCATACACACTAACTTACTTAATCTAGTTAAACCATTCACATCGAGAATGCATCTTAATTAAGTTAAATAATTAACACCTTGAAAAATTTCTTAAAGACATCAAATTTTGTGTGCCTTTTCATTCCAGGGTTCTGAGTATCTAATATAAATAATAAAGCCTTTTTAAAAGGAAGTAGAAGTGCCCTCCACTCCCCACAGGGCAGAGGAACATAGTGTAACTATATGAATACTCTGAGCTTTGGTCATCGTTCACCTAATAAATCGTGACTGAGAGCCAATGATACAGTCAGACTCGGTTCTAAGGATGGCACATGCATTTAGAGATGAAGGAGCCAGACCGAATCCCCACCCTCACACAGCTAACACTCTAGTAGGGAGGTCCTTAGAGAGAAGCAAATTATGCCTCTGCCTTGAATATAGGTTTTCATTAAAAATTAGAAACTGCTCAATAAGCAACCTAAGAAAATACCAGGAGAAAATAAAAAAACAAACCTGTAGCTCTTACAACAGGTACTGCTAGTGTACGATTTAATTGAGAGTACTGAAGCAAGATGTCAGCAGTACCCTGCACTGAGACAACTGCTGGGAGTTAGAAGTGGAGGGAAAAAGAAGAAGCCATTAGCTTCTGTCCAGTGTGAAAGTCAACGGGTGAATCCGGACTCTTTCTAGCTCCCCAGCATTCTTCTTTCAATTTTTAGTTGCTACCACTATTAGATAGTCGCATATGTTTTGCAGCGAAGGAAAATTACTGTGAAGGCCTTGTCATTGTAAAATAGGCCACTAATGAATCTTTTTGTCTGTAATGGGCAAGGCAAACTCCAGGAAAAGGAAAAGCCAAGACTCGGGCTTGTTTCACTATCCATTTATCATACAGTTATTAAAGAGACGGTTTACCTCATAGATCTGGTGAGGGAAAATGAGAATATAAATCCCTTAGCTCAATGTCTGGTTCATAATAAGCTTTCACTGGCTGCTAACTATCACCCTTGGTATGTGGATCTCATTGGCCAGGCTCCTCTCTAATCCTCCAAGAGTTGGGGATGTCAAGCCCCATCATGAGAGCCTTCTCAGAGAAGGACACCAAACACATGAATACTTCAATGGCTATTGTAGGGATTAGTGGTGACTGTGAGAAGTTCTCTTGGGCCAGGGAAGGGAAGAGGAAGAGTCAGGTGAGACTTCCAGTGGGTTTTGTCAGTGTTGCCTTTTGATGTAACTGTACTGGTGAAAGGCAATTTCAGAAAACATCTTTTCTGCCATCTGTGTGACAAGTGGCTGAGGTGCACCCTGGTGACTGAGGTGCAAAGCCAGGGGGCTGGGTGTGGAGCATGTAAAGTCCAAGGTTCCAGATTCCTGACCTGGCCAGGGGGTTGGGGAACAACTAAGATGAATAAATGAATAAAAGTGTTTCCTTCTCCTCTTCTTCTCCCTTCCTTCCTCTCCTTAAAAAGACAAAAGAAAAATGGTTGTGAAAACGATCAAAGATTTTGCATGACACACACATGGATAGGGTCATTCTTAACACATTATTAAAGGTTCATTATTTTGAAACTGGATGTTTAGGTTGTGAGAGAATCAAAGCTGACTGTAAACAGGGCACTATGTTGAGATAGGAGAGTCAGACACATCTGAGCTGCAAAGAACATTAGTTAGAAATCACACATCAATCAACACTATGCTGCTATTAATATGGTAGCCTTGATGCACATAAGATAACGGGAAACGTATGCAGAGGTTTGGTCTCAATGGAACAAAGCAGACAGGCAACAGTCCACTTCGGTCTATTCTTCTGCTGTTGTCTGACATGGAAGCTGCTAGTCACATGTGGCTACAGAAATGAAAACAATTACAATCAAGCAAAATGAAGAATTTCGTTCTTCAGTTGAACGAAGGACATTTCGAGTATACAATGTGACTTGAACTCCCATGACCAACATCATAGGTACAGAACATTCCCACCATCCTAAATCGCTCTTTTGTATAGCACTGTGCTCATTCTGTGCAGTGAGAAAAGTAACTTTTACCCACCATTAAAAGCATTTCACAATGAATAAAGAGCTTATTGAACATTATGACCAAATTTTCCAAATGTACTTCTAAAATTACCCATATAATTGCCAGCCTGGAGAAAAATCTACCTGAGCACACAAATATTTCACAGGAAAGAAAGGACAGGCGTCATTTCAGAATGCATTGCTTTACAGGTGCATCAAAGCTGCGTGTGTAATTTTGGAAATGGGGTGGAAACCATTTTAATGTTCCAATTGTAATACATTTCAGGAACGATCAAATGCAAATATCTACTATACAGATTATCAGAAAGGAGGAGGTAAATGAAATTTAAGTAGATCATATTTAAGGAGAGAATTCCTAAAAGAGGAAACAAAGTGACAAATATAAGATAAACTGTTCAGGCATGTCAGAAGTGAACTTTAAATAACTTAGAGACTTTTCCTATAGGTTTAGGAAGCAAAAAAAATAAAGAATTTTTCTTCTTTTGAACAATAATTTTTCAGATATAAAAGTACACAAAATATCAGCTCTTAAAAGATATGCTTTAAAGGAGCATTTTGTATGGAGAGAAATGTTCCTATATTTCTTAGGGAGGGAACAGAATTTTTACATGATGATGAGAAATAGGAGTGGGGGGGATATTTGAGATATAAAAATGTCTTTTAGAAAGTTGACTTTTGAAAGACTTGAATATTCTATTTTAAAGTTTGCCTTAAAGTTTAAGAAGTCAGAGAGCTACCAAGTATCACCAATTAATTTCTTTTCATGTATAAAAGTACATGAATTTTATTTCCGTAAAATTACTCTTTGTCATTTTCCCCTCTATTTTCCTTTGTTCGACTTATAAAATTCACTACCGCTTTGACCTTGATTCTGTGGGCATTCAATATTCTAGCACACCCTTTCACCAATGACAGGAGAGGGACTGAGGTCAGTTCCATTTGGAAATTCCTTTCCCGTGACCATTTAGTGTGTTTCTCTGCTAGCTTGTTTTTTTTTTTTTTTTTTCTATATTTTACTTTATACATCTTTTAGATCTTTAGCTTGCCTCCTTCATTTTAAAATTTCCTTTTAACTATTAAAGATTCACATTTTTCATAACTCTATTTCCAGGTGTGTTCTAAGGCAGAGATTCTTAAACACCGGTCCACGAGCTGGAGTTGAAAGAGACAAAAAAACAAAAACAAAAACAAAAAACCCAAGAATCATGCAAGGTCCACTGATGTCTATGGTATAGTATACACCGTTGTAATAAGTACACCTGCATGATTTTTATGAAATCCCAGTAAAAATATACACTACCCTCCATTTTACTGCTTCCTTCTATGATGAATCAAAGCGTATTGTTGGGGAGCCCTGGGGGAGCAGCAGTTAGGACAAGCGTCTTTGAAGGACACAGACCACAGACCTCTGGGTTAGAGTCCTCTGTCAGGACACTGGTGAGGGGAACAGCCAGTGCTAACAACTAAATGGAAATAAAAGGAAATGCTTCTTCCTCCTCTCCCTGCCTGCCTGCCTGCTTGTCTTCATTCCTGCCTGCACCTTTCCTTCAAAAAACAAAGGATTGTCAAGTGTGATTTTGTTTTTAGATACTTAACACATCAAGTTGTGATACCAATGTATACACAATGTTTGCTGTTAAGTCTGTCATATCTCATTATGCCATATACTACTCGACATGTATAAAAAAAAATCACCCTCTTGTTCTCAAAGCAGCCAGGGAGCAAAGGTAGTTAGAAGGAGAGCAACTCAAATCAGTCCAATTCCAGCGGGACAGGCATTTTCCATGCCGTCCAGTCCATCTACGACATAGGAACAATGGGAAACGGCAGTGTTTGGGCCGGAAGCAATGCAGACCAGGCCAATTTAAGCAGGCGTTTCAGCCAGGTGGGAGGAGGAAAGGTGACTGTGTAAAGATTTACAGTTGTTGTGAATATTAAATAAGATCTGCATTAGGTGCCTGTTGTGACCCAAGGTTGCTTGCGGTCCTGGACGCTGGACTAACTGCTGGACCTGTGGGCTCCAGTCCCATTCAGCACCTGGGCACCAGGCTACTTTCAAGATGGTCAGAATCAGGAGAGTCCTAATTCACTGTCAGGTCTCACCACGCTGACACCTGTGCTCACAGTCCAGGTGAGCCGTCAGGTACACAGGTACAAGGGCTGTACATGGTGCGGAAGCTCTGAGCTGCCAGGAGAGGAAGGTGGGTCCGTGTGTGACTTGGTGAGATGCAGGTTTTCTGGATAAGTGGCGGCTGGATTGGAGACAGCGGGGTGTGCGTGGAGGGCACGAGAGGGGTGAGGGCCTACACTGGTGAAGAGATGAAGGGGTGGGGGACCATGATGAGCTCTTTCTGCTGTGCCCTGCTGTCCTGGTGACAACAGCTTTGAACACGCTGACCCCCACCTCTTCCTTTGCCTGTTCACAGCACTCTAGATGCTAGAGGGAACGCGGGGAAACCGACTTCATTCATTTGATTTTTTTTATAAGTTAGTAAAGTTAGACTAGGAGGGAAAATAGGTGAGGGACCTGGGGGGAGGGACAGTGCCCCAGAGTCAGGGGAGGGGTGACAGCAGCACACCCCAGACAGGGGAAAACGAAGAAATGGACAAAATGCTCATGGCAGAAAGAAGCCAAAGGATGCTGTTCCTGAGGGGAGGGACCCCAATAATCCAGAGCCCAAGCTAGCACAGATGGGCAGATGCCAGCAAAACCAGAGAGCGTGATGCCCGTCTGCCAGCCCACCTTCCCTGCACACTCTCTGTGGCCCTGGCTCTTCCTCCTGCTTGGAATGCTTTTTCCCAGCCATCCCAGCAGCTCCCGCCTTGATGACCTTCCTGTCTTTATTCAAATGCCACCTTCTCCATGAGGACGCCCCAGCCTTCTGTGTAACTAGAGCCAACATGGTATTTCCTCCTGCTTTTCTCCATGTCTCTCATCACCATTCCAAAGCCATGTGTTAGTCCCATACCATGCAGACAGAGTTTTTTGTTCTTTGTTTCAATTCCACTACCGAGAATAGAAACGGACACATAGTAGGTGCTTGTTCGTATTTGTTGACTCAGTCCTGGTAATAAATCGCTAAGGTAGCTGTCGGTCTAGTTCATCAAGTCATCAACCTCCACAGACAGGAACTGTGCTGTTTCTCGCTCACACTTCTCACGAGGACTCATAGGCAAAATTTGACGGGCATTTGTTGAATTAAATTGAGTTGGGCATTAACTTGAAATCCTTCAGCTTCTCCTGGAGGGATCTGCTTGTTTGTTTGGTGGCTGGCAGCTGTGATGTGCTGCCCTGATTTCATGGTCCTGGCACTGACTCACTCGAGAATACGGTTCGAGAAATTTATGGCAATCTGAAAGCCTTGTTTAGGTCAAGAGGAGGTCACTCTAGAAAATCCCTAAATTAATTTGCATAATCCCAGTGCTTAAAATCATTCCGGGCATTTTCATGGATGAAGGCATGGAGTCATTTTTTCATATCGGTTTCGACACCTCTCTGGCCTCGTCTTGGCTCTTTTAATTCTAATAGTTACAAAAGTGATATTTACAGAGTGCCGAAAGCCCTGATGTTTTCATGAAGAATGACTTTTGGAGAGAATACCATTCTTCAATATTTTGTCTTCTCAATCTCATTCATTCAGAGAACATAATGTATTCTGCTGAGGAACTATTACCAAAATATTTTTTTTTTCCTAGATGGATATGTGGCTATGACAATATAATGAATCACAGCAATCTTATCTCACTGAGTTTCTGGATAATGGCAGCTTCCAAAGTAGAAACTTGAGAATTATCTCTTCTTGAATAGGTTATCTGGAAAAGATATTTTCTTCCCTTATGAAAACAATTCCCTTTTCTCCTATCTGCTTACATATCCCAGTTCCAGTTTGGAAGTACAAAAGGAACAACATAGCAGTGTTAATTCCTGGATATTAGCAAATTATCATTGTATATGAGAATACCACTTTTTTGTCTTATGAAGTGATAAGAGGAATAACCATCTGTGGGTATCATAGAGACGAAACGTTTCGTAGATGCCACAAAGACAAGACCTTTCATAGTCCTCGATGAAAAATATCATTGCTGAAACCCTTAGGTTTCAGATTCAATAGTATTGCTCCATAAATCTGCTACACTGATATGGTAAACAAAGTGGGTCATACAAAAGAGTGAAAGACACACACAAAAAGGGGCCAGAAATAAGGAAACTTTTCTCAGGTAACCATTCAAAATCAATAGTTTCTGAGCTAGTCTGAGAGGATTTGCTCTAAGGAAAAGAGATATGAAAGAGGTTCAGTCTGTCTGCAGTGTTAGGTATGAATCTCATTGGCATGTCATTCTGCTCCTCCACCTGACTTCCGTGCTTTGCATTCCTTTGATGTTAGTTTTTCATTCCCATTTCCTTGCTCCCACGTTACCCCTTTCCCACTGCTTAGTTCTCCCTTTGGCATCCAATAATACCTCTTATGGGCGGCACTGATGACTGAAAAGGTAGCTGAATCTTTAAGGGAAAAGATATTTTTAGACTTCCTTAATACTCCCCAAAATAATAAGCACAGAGCACAGATACATTTAGTTACCATTTATTAAATTCCTCCTGTCGGCCACGCAATGTGCTAGAAGCTCAACTTACTTTACCCTGAATCTTAAAAATAGCACCAGCATTTTATAGATGAAAAAACAGAGGCTCAGAGAGTGTGCTTTTCCTAATGTTGTTCTAATAGAAGCAATAAGAGAGTCAACACCCACATCCTGAGCCCATTACATATACATTCATTCATTATTGGACAAGTTTTGACTGAGCATCGACTATAATCCAGAGTAGATTCTAGGTATTGGGGACAGCACAGAGTGACTAATTTCATAAAATGAAGGGAAAATTGCTTTAACTTACTGAATAAGAAATTATACTCTACACAAAAACACTTTTGGTATGTCTTATGTTCTCCAAAATAGGTGACTTGTACAGGATCAGCACAGTTTAGAAGCAAAAGGACACCAGGAGTGTCCTTAGCCAGGAGCAGTGCCATTCACATCCATGGGAGCCTCTTGCCTTCTTGCCTACGTCATCGCTCCAGTCTATCTCAGAAGCACTGCTTTTGTCTTTGCTCCAGTGATTTAGTCAGCTTTTAGTTTCCAGCTGCCTAAGTGTTGAAGAGCCAGGCCATCTGGAATGCAGCAACCTCACAGATTAATGCTCACCACTCTCACGCAAATAGGTTGAGGACAGTGAAGCAGGTAAGGAAAGCAACCAGAGAAGTCCCTGATCCAGAGACCAGCTGAGTTTTGGTCAGACGGGTGGCAAGCGGTAGGACTAGAATTAGAATCCGTATTCGATTTTCAAGTCCAAAAAGCGTATTCATTCATTAAACATCTACTAAAGGCCAGGTACCAGATATGTGAGCATGGAAAATAATTTCCTTTTTCTGAGTCTAAGTTTCTGTTTTGGTAAAATGTCGGGCACAGATAATACCAGACATTTCCAGTGATGGCTACAAACTACTCATTATGCTAAAGATATCTGTGAGTAATGCCTACACTTGGCATGAAATAACACTGAACTCCTAAAGAAACAATGATTTTCCTTCTCATTCATTTTTAATCCTCCTATTTATTCAAGGTGAAAAATCTCCCTGTAATGCTTCAATGCCTTGAGCATTGATTATTTCTACTATGCACACCAAGAAAGACCTAGTTATCAATTTCAAAGAGTTTTGGCAAAATTAGATTAGAATTTAATAAGATTACTTTGTTTGGTTTGTAGTTTTTGATGATTACTTTCCATTTATGGAAAGTGATAACGGTTTCCATTTATACTAGTGAGACAAAAGCTCTTTCTGTAGTAAATAACTTAAGATTACAAAATGCTGACTTAAATGACCTGTTAAGTAATTGCAAAAAAGGTGGGTGGATGGGTCCAAAATCCCAAAGGCTGTGTGTATGCCTCGCTGAAATCTGAGATACATTTGACGTTGGAGATGAATTAGGAAATCTCCAAGTCTTCCCCCTCCTGCTGGTTATAATGTGCTAATATTCTTCTGTAGAATGCCTGAAGATTTAGAAATTCTCCGATGTTGCTGGCTCTAGTCCACCCTCACTTTTGCTGAGCACTAAATATCGGGCACTAGTGTGAAATTCAGATCTGCTCCAAGGGCAGGTGGCAGAGCACCATTAAGACATTAGGAAGAAGTGCAACTAATTTGCCAAAACACAAAATAAGTTTGCAATTTTCCATGTCAGAAGTGGTTTAGGGCAGAGGGGAAGCGGAGGGTTTTGAGGCTAGTTAGATCTTTGCACTTAGGAATGTGTGATTTTTAGCAAGTTATTTAATCAGTCCTACTTCGATGTTCTCATTTGTAAAAGAAAATGCCCACAGGTTGCTATAAGGATTAAATAAGACCTGGAGAACAACAATGCCTGCAAGAAATCAAGTCATAATAGAAGTCATAATTTTCATTCATATCAAGACCAAAATGAGATTTTGAAAATGAGTGCACTCTACAGGACTCCAATAACAGGAGGATAAGGAAGTGGGCTCTGGAATGTCAAACATTAAATTATGCTCATCAACTTTACTGCTGGAAACGCTCATCTCTCAATCTCCGTGTTTTTCCGTTTACCCAGCATCCAAAGGCAGAAATCTGGGATCATTCTAAATGGCATTCCTTTTCACTCAAGGATCGAAATGTAATCACAGTACTGCCATGGATGGCTAAAAACAGCCCAGTGTATTAACTGGAAATTTTTATCATGTAAATAGATACTAAACTTGTTCTTCAGCATTTCAGTAAATCAGTGATGAAGTTATTTTTCAGATCTCAAAATTCCATGTAATATTTATAGCCTCTGAATATATTTAAAGCTAAGCATACCAGGGATAAGAAAAAGTTCCATAAGGGGAGAAATAAATATGCTAAATGTGTGCAGTATATCTGTCCTACGGGGCCCAGGCATGCTTTATGCAGTGCAGAGAGTTTGTGAGTGAAAGCTAAGCTGCATTTCCCTGGTTGTTCTTTTTAACTATAAAGGAAGGTGATAAATTATAAATGTGCCTTAGCCACCCAAGTATGACAGTTTTAATTTTCATTTTAACAATAGGGACAATACCAAAGGCATGAAACTGGCGTGGAATGTGACAAGGCAGCGGAGGATACCGGGAAGGTGAAGCTGAGAAGGTGAACTTGCCCTTCTGCCCGTCGGCTGTTATCTCCTAGATGGAGGGTAGGAGGCCTGAGTTCTCAGCTCATTGCCCCTTTGTGATCTCTGCGCACTAAGATGATTGTCTGGATGTTGCTTAGTACACAGGCCTCGATGCTAAGACTTCTAGAACGTTCTATGGACTCTTAGTTCCTATGTTTTCTGAATAAAACAAATACAACCCTACTTCATTTTGCATTCCAGGTTGTTTGTTTCCCCCCCTTCGTTTCCTCTAGTCATTTATCTGTAATGTTCATGATGTTTCTTGGTTTCCACTTTTCTCTTTCACCAAGCAGTGGCCTACCCTTGAATGTCTCAAGTCTTGCACTGCCTCCCTTTTCTCTGTCATCCTTGTTTCTTAAGTTTTTCTACTTTTAACATCACTGTCTGGTTATATCAAGAGTGATGATCTCCCACCTTTGCAGAAAACCCTTAGAAGGAGATGCCACTTACAGACACTGTGCAATTGTAATTGGGGTTTAAAAACCCAAAGTGGCTTATTTGAACGCTACATTCAAATAAGATCTAAAGTTTGGAATTGACAAACCGATGAAAGGAGTTAGTAAAATGGAGTAACACCAGAAAGGAACACCACCAGCCTTCTTTATCTTCTTCGTTAAAAATCCATTCCAGGTGGAGACTCTGAATGTGGCCGTGACAGACACATGTGTCATGAGAGACGAGGAAGGCGGGAACAGTAACTACAAGAGTGAGTGAAGATCCTCAAATGTTGAGAGAGACCAAGTTTTAGTGAGAGAAAATTGTGTCAGAAAGAATTTAAATGTGTGTGTTTTTTTTTTTTTAAACTGAGGTAACCTGATTTGCAAAACACTAAGTTTCAGCTCTGCAGGTTCACTGGTTATCACATACATGGGAACACACCATGTCCACCACCAAATTTCTAAGAATTCTCCACCGCTGTTAACTGGACCCTCACTACACTTTTCTACCATCTCTTTCCTCTCTGGAAACCTCAGTTCTGTTGTCAATGTTCGTTTTTGTTTTCTCCACTCTTTTGATTTATTTATTTATATTCCATATATGAGTAAGATCATCTGGTAGCCCCAGGCTATAGGTTTTGGACCCTGTGCCTTAGCTGTCTGAGCCACAGAGCAGGGCATATTTTTCCCTCTGGCCCCAACCCAGGTCCTAAATTTCATAGCCTGAACTATAGCCTTTGAATAGCTCCTAGGACAATGCCTGACATGTAGCAACTCTTTAGTAAATGCCGGTGTCTCCTTGGTCCAGGACTCTGAGGCTCATTAGGACCTGAACAGTGGAGTCTTCATAAGGTGAAGGTTCACCTGTACCTACAGAGCCCTTCAAACATACTCAACTGATGCTCCTGGAAGTTAGCCCCTGCCCACTTCTTGACCTGAGCTCTGTTAGTCTCTGCTATTTCTGTTCTTGACCTGAGTGACTTTTTGGCATCCTTCATTGTTTACCCCAAGAATCTGGCTTTGAACTTGACTTCATATTTTCAAACCAGGTTCTTGTATTCTGTCCAAATTCCTTCAAGTCCTGGATGTCAGGTTTGGCTAAGCACTTGGAAGTCAAATCCTGCTGGTGCCTTCGCATCCTATCTCACATAGTCCAGAGGCCTCCTCACCAAAACAGAATAAAACAATAACCACTTGTTTTGACTTTTCAAGACTAGGGTTTCTTTATGATAGAATGTCCTTCTAAAAATGGCCTCATATGTTTTTTGTTTTATCTTGTGTTATACGCAGTGGTCCCAGCAGTAAGCCTGGCCTGTCTGGGCCCTGGTTTAAGGCCAGGCTGAAATGAAATGACAATGCTAGGAGTAGAAAGGAAGATTCCTAAACCAGAGGATAGGAAAGAGGAACATACTCTCACAGAGACACAGCGACTGCTGGACTAGAGGGAGACTGACGAGTGAATGGGGTAGGACTATGGAGAAAACGACAGCGGCTTAAACGGGGGGAGTAGGCAGGGTGAAGGGCACAAAAGGAACCAATCCAGCAGATGCAGAAGAGGGGTCATTCGTAGGCGTCCTGGGGAACTGTAGGTGAGTTGTGTACTCATGAAGGTAGGGCCATGGGGAGACCCAGGTACTCACTCTGCATGAATAGGGATGTCTGCCACCAGTCACAGTCCTTTGCTCTGGGCTGCCCATTTATGACAAAGGTGTTGTACCTTCCAAGCTCAATTTAGAGAATTTGTGGAAAGTGACCTTAATTATTCCTTATCACCTTTAAAACAATGGATACCCAAAGGAATGCACACCTTCCTAGGTTGCACTGAAGTGAATTGCTATTGGAGACTGGTTAAGACAATGGCTCCAAAGGCTTGTCATTTTCAGTGAAGGAATCAGCCTGATTTAGACATGTTTGCCTTCAGAATTTCCATGAAAATGGACAAAACCAACACGACCCAGTTGTTTCTTCATAAACCTCTTCTCTTTAGACCATAGTTTTATAAGAAGCTGGTTTGGACAGTAGAGAGATTTATCCTGATGACCAAGCACTCAGACAGGTAGCAGATGACTCTACTGTAGGCAAAGATTGGCAAAAATTGGACTTTGAAAGAACGTGGATATTTGCCTACACAGAAGCACCATCTTGGGTAGGAACTGCCAAAGACTTTCCTTGTCACTAGATGTGGTCATATGACTAACTTCTCCCTACTAGAATGGGAGTTGAAGGGATGGGTGTCACTTCCAACACTTAAAGAAAATGGATCACCTTCATTTCTATTCCTCCACAGGTAGGAGCACCAGCAGATTTGATAATGATGCTAAAGGTGATTAGAATCACATGAAAGGGACTAAGGTCTTAGAATAATCAAATAGAGAGGGCCTCCTTACAAACTGGGACTGCTCGCTCCAAACTGTTGTATCTGGGAGAAGTAAATTTGTGTTCTATTTAAGCTTCTGTTGTCACAGCAAATATATTCTCCTTTATTGCAAAGCACGCCTTTGTGATTGCAGAATGATTTGCCATAAGGACGAATGTAAGTGTCAACTCTAGAGTAGTTTGAATTTGAAATTTGAGGTCTAGGGACTACAAAGTCATTTTTCTAGCCATTAGAAGCTCTTAGATCAGGAGGAGATTAGTATCTGGGGTATATCAACACCCTGAAATTATATGTAAAAATATAATTAATACATATTTTTTATCTTCATTCACTGGCTTACTGTGGAGCTAAATGAAGGCAGTCCCAAAAGCACTGTTTGAGTCCTCACAGTTCTGTATTCCCAATATCAAGAAGCCACAGGATTCAAATACAAGCCCCTATGTTAGCTAAAAGAGAACGTGACTATCCATGCCAGAAGGGTGCTCTCGTACTGTCAGCCTGGTGTTACTTTTAGACTCAGGAATTTCTATTCTTTAGGAAGTAGAGAATGGCTAATTATGCTTTTCTTGGCTGCCAGGAGTACTCTTGATTGAAAACTGTCTTTTTGTTATTGTTACCTAAATAGCACTAATTTAACAACACTTCCAATAAAATTAACTGCCTTGGATGTCCTCTGGAGCTTATTACCACCTCTACTCTTACTCATGCACACCGCGGTATCCACACAGATCTAGGTGACACATAGCCATTGTCCACACAATACTTAACATAAAAGCACAATTAAGATCTATGAGGCTCCATTTATCCACAGTGCGGAATGACTGTTGTCAGGGTTTGCCTTCTTCAAGTTTTCTGACAGAGTCAATTTCATAAGCAAACTCAGTTTGCCTTTTGACTAAGTATTAAACTAAGTATTTCCTTCCCCTATATGGCAAGTGCCCTTTACAAAACAGAGAGACTGGGGAAAGCTACTGTAATCAGACCTTCCTATGGAGGCTTGGAGGAGAAGGCCTATTTCATATTAACTCAGGAGTTCTATGAAGAACATGGGGATTTGGAAGCTATTTGGGTATCATGGAAGACAGGAAAAGGAATTTGCATTTTATAGTATACAATCTGAAGTAAAAAAAAAAGCTCAAGGGAAGGAGGTAATATCTGAATAGAGGAAATGTATTCAGTAACTACAATAAAAACTGGAAAGAAAGCATTGCCATTTGTGGTCATATTCGTTTATTCATTGTGAGCATGGAGAGGAAACCCCAGAAAGGACAGTGAAGGTATCTTAAGTGAGTTACATGTGAAAACTGTGTTTTGGAGATTTTCAAGACTCGAAGTATTTTACTTGTTCTTGAAAGGACAAGAAAGAACATCCTTAATGAACAGCCTTAATATCCTTTCATCTTGCATTTTGTACTGTTTTTCAAAAGCATGAATAAAAAATCAGAAAATACATATTCTCTTGGGCCTGTCATTTTAAATGAGCATTTTTTCAGGTCATTCAAATGGTGACAGAATGAAGCACCTAAAACTGTTGATGATGGGGTGTAGAGTTTACAAATTAGCCTTGTCAAGTCAGGATTTCGTAGGTATTGTTTCTTTGGGGCAGCATTATTTGACCTACAGAAGAGCTCTGTGAAACCATGTAATAAAAATCTTTTCTGTAATGGGCTGCTGCTGTATTGGTTTTAAGATCAAATGTCAGTGTTCTTTGATCTTGGTTGCTCAGATGTTTTCATTATGTGGAGAATTCAGCAGGTGTGTGATTGTTTATCCGGTAAAGGGGAAGGTGAGCTGGGATTAAACTGTTAGGACATAGCTTCGTTTTAGCCCTGCTGAGTCTCGGTGAATCTGGAATAACTGCAATCTTGCTAAGTACAACAGGACATGGAAAAGCTTGGCTCAGAAGCTAATGGACTGCAGCTACCATCTGTAGGATTGAAAGGAAATGCCTCCAAAAGAAATACTCATAAATGCAACTAGCCATCTTGTTGATTAGCTTTGTGGTGCACAGCGTTCCAGTTGCCTTAATGAGCCAGCACAACCTTTCTCTGGAAGCCAGTAAATAGGCGAATGACCATTTGCTTCTGAATGAGCATTTGCTCAGTGAATTCTAATCTAGTCCAAGCCCTTTGAAAGAAGACACTCTAATCAAATTATCTAAAATGTAGAAAATTATGTCAACACTTTGCAAACTGTAAATTAAAGTAGAAAAACACACGTTCTTGTGCCAGGGTGTGAAAAGGTCACTGTTGTCTAATCCACCACATTTACCTTGATTTCTTCTATCCTATTTACTGTGACTGAGTTCATTGGAAGCTGGCAAGTTCACATTCATGTTAACATAGTCCAAATAAAATGTCAATCTCATGTCCCAAAATGAGCACACACTTGTTATATGTGAAGAAGAAGAAATCTTTGCAAGTGCACACTTGTGTTTCTCTCAGTGCATCCAACCTAAGTATGAACTAGTTTTCAGAAAGGGACTGAAACCCCCAAGCCACCTACAGATTGACTTTTTCTCCTCTTTCTGCTTAGAATTGCATTGTGCAGCCCAAAGACATCCGGAGACTAAGGTGGACTTTGCTGAGAGGTTGTTAGGTGAGAGGGGTTAGAACTGCTCGGCTCTTTGTTTCTCTACACTTTCTCCCAGCAGCTCAACCCTCCAACAGGAACAATCCCGAGTGACCTGTCTCTGGACCAGACATCCTCCATCTCAGCCCCGCGGGATGTGCGAGCTCTGTGTCAGAGAGTCCGTGCTGCTCGGGGTTTTGGCCTGTGCTTGGGTCATAATTACAAAGTTTCTGCCTTGTCTTCATTTATTGAATCTCAGTTTTATTAACTGAATATGCCGCAAACCCTCCCTAGTGATTTCACACTCTTCGGTTTGCCCCAGGTGAGTCCTAATCTCCAAACCTTCATCAAGCTCCCCTTGACTCCTCGGGGAACGGAAATCTTGCCTATTAATCCCAGTCAAAGGTGGAGGCCCTATGCATTTTCTTGAACATTCCTGGTTGCTCTGTTTAACTTGCCATCAAAATATCCCATCATTGCTCAATGTCTATGGTAACATGGTGATTGATATCATTCAGATATTGAGCTGTCTCCTAGTTTAGAGTTCCGTAGAGTACTTACAATTGATAGGTATCTGCCTGTATGTCCCAAGCCTGTGGGGGACTGACAGGCCCTGGTTGCCTGTGTCTCCTCTGGCAACTGAATAATGTTTAACCATCTCCCAGGACGTGACAAGAGATTGGAATATCTACATATTCTCCGGAAATTATTTCATCCTTCTAATTTCCGAAACCATGTTATTATAATACTAAACGATAACTTGGATTTAGTCATCATTTTCCAACCTACTTGTTTTAGCTCAGGGAGCAAAGCAGGATCCATCCCTGAACAGGATGCCATTCTTCTGCAAGGCATGTGTACACCACACTTGGCCAGACTGGGCTGATTCAGACGTACCAATGACCTGTGCACATTTCTGAGTTGTGGGAAGAAACCCAAGGAACCGAGAAAATTCGTGAAGACAGGATTCCCCAGGTAGGAATCCACAAAAAAAATAATTCTACTGAAGGAGCACTGTATTATAACATATGTAAGTTTAAGGTGTGTGCCACTGTGAATCAGCATCTCTACATTATACATTAAATTTGATGCTTGTTTCTACATACCCTTTTTTCTCTGTCGATAAACTCTTCCTTCCCACCCACCTGTTGAATACTTTGTCCCCTCTCCATGACAGGAATTACCTGCTGCTCATCAGTATGTTCACACTTCCCATTGGGCAGACTTTCATTGCATCATATTGATGGGCAGGGGAATCAAGCTTTTGCTTGATTCAATTCTTTCACTTGAGTCAATTCTTCTGTGCTGAGCCAGAGATGGCTGAAGAGGCAATATGGTAAAACCATGAGGACAGTATAAAATAGAAATAATATTCACTTCTGTTTTTTCTATTTCAAGCTCCAGGTACCCTACTTTCTCCTCTTTTTCCTTCTCTGAGATCAGTGATTCTAACAGAATCAGTCATAATCACTGTATTAATAGGTACAACCTCACTATTGGTTACCAATCTGCAGGCTGGACAAGATCGGACCCATTGCAAGTGGGAAAGCTAAAGATGACTTTACTTCATCTCTTTACTGTTCAGGTTGCTTCAAGTGGACAGCAGTGATCAGCAAGAAATTAGGAGATCCCAGGGGACTGAGTGTGCATGAGGCCAACAGGAGTGTCAGTGGGGAGCAGAGAGGATCACAGGGAGCTTGGATTCTTGCATCAGGGAAGTGGGCAAAAGCAAAGGCAAATCCAGCTGCTAGAGGTTTGGCTCTTGGACCTTAGTTTGTGAGTGAACAGGAGAGTTTAGGTGAGAGATGGAAAGATCAAGGCCGCATGTGAAATGGATCATCTCTTGGCCAGCTCTGACCTTCTGCACTGTAACTAGAGAACTCTGTGCTCCTGCCCTGGGGTAGGTGGGTGGAGTCGTAGCTTGTTTATTTTTGATTCAGTTCTTCTTGGTTTCAGGATAAATCACCCAGTTGACACTATTTACAATTACAAGAAAACCTCACAGAGGGCTAAATTGGTGAAATGTGGAAGGGGTATAGGAAGCAATATTATTTTGAAATGTGACCTGCTTATTTTATTTGACTAAAGTCCTTACATGGCTTATAGAGCCCTATAGGATCAGACCACCCTGCCCTATTACCAGGCCTGTCTGAGTTAGCAGCCTGCCTTTCTTCCTTCCCCTGGTCTGCTCTATTCTAATCACACTGGTCCCCTTGCTTGGGGGAAGGCTGGGGTTGGGATACATCAACACTGAGCATGTTCCTGTTTGTCACTGGCCAGTCAGGCTGCCTCATCTTGAGATGCACTCCATCCAGGTGTGAACAGGGTTTGCTCCTTGTGGCTCCTGACAAATGTCACCTCACCTGAAAAGCCTTTCCTCACTCATATATAAGAATGCGATCCCTTTGCTCCTCTCCCTTTAGCATTCCTATGCTCTTGACTTTAGTTTCCCTCCCAACACAGCCCTTATTATATATTTGCTTATGTCTGCCTCCCTCAACCTCACCCCCACCTAGAATGTCAGCTCCAGGAGGGCAGGTCATCTCTTTTGTTACCCCCATTGACTGGTCATATTGGGGAGCCCATGGACAGTAGTGGGTGCTCAAGAAGTATATGCTGAATGAATCTGTGCCAATTATTTCATGGAATAAAATCTATCACACTCATCACTAAATATGTTTGACTCTAGTATATATCTTACTATGATAGCTGATTTGGATAATGGCTACTATATCTTGTGATTTCATAAAGTACCTCATCAATGTCTTCCTTAATTTTAAACGACAATAGGATATAAATACAAATAAAGAATACAGGAAAGATGACGTGTCTTGTAGATAAGGCCACTGGACGCAGTCCACATACATCCCAGGGACCTAGGTTTGGAACATGGGACCAGGTGGGGAGCAACCAAGATAAAAGCTAAAATGAAAATAAAATAAAAGCTTTCTTCCTCCTCTTTCTTCCTTCCTGCTTACCTTCTTGCTTTCATTCCACTGCTTCCATGGCCAGGGCTCCACAGAGCATGTCAGCTCCGCCCTCGCAGCCACAAAGCCGCTGTGACAACAAGCAGGCTCCTTATGTCCTACTCTCAGACATTCTATGATTCAAAGAGGAAAACTCCCCCCAGAAACGGTCCTTTCCCATCTCCCCTAAATACGGATCTCCTGTATGAAACCGGGCTTGAGCTTCGTGTAAAACACCAGGCTACACGGCCCCCGTTCACAGCAGAACTGGAAGCGGCGCTCACAGACTCGCACGGCCCCCTGAACTAATTTGCTCAGCTTCTGGGGCACCAGCAGGAACAGCCCGTGGAAATGAATGAGCAGGTCTGAGTGGATGATACTGTAAATAACCGCCGCCAGGAAAAAAAATCCCAAGGAAAATTAATTTTCAACAGTGGAACAGAGTAGGGAAAACAGAACTGTGCTTCTCTTGCTTGTGATTTATAACATGTCCCCTCTTAACTCACAATAATGAATCACTGCCTCTTCCTCCAAGGAGTTTCTTCTCACTCTGAGTTCGACTCTGCACAGATACACAAGCAAGGACAGGAACTTTCTTTCCACCTGGAATTTCTCTCTTCTATGCGTCCACACCCTTATTGCTTCCAACATTAACAAAAACCCCCAGAAGGGAATTTCTCCAAAGGGATCCTCCTCCCTCACCTCCTACTTCACCTCCTAGTTCTTCAGAATTCTCAGACACATTTATTTAATAGGCAAGCTTCTAACAATTGGATTATGGCATAAAATTCATTTTCTTCTAAAGAATATTTTTTATGATTCAAAGATAAATATCAAAACAGTGATAAAACCCACTGGGAGAGAAAACATGATTAAAAGCAGTAAATATTCTGTAGTTGTTGCTAAGTTTTAAAAGATGCATTCAACGGATCTTAGTGTAACAATCTAATACAATTACGTGATGTCTTACTTGGTAATCACATTGACCTGGGTTTCCAGCAACTCGTACTTCATGCTTATGATGTGCTCAAAGCCAGCCTCTTAGCAAAGTGTTCACAGATGACTTTATCATCGACTCTGGTGGTTATGCTTCTCTGAAGCTGCAGTTTATTTCACGCAGGTGCTTGGTGGCATCTGACACTGTTGACTATTATTCATTCCTTGCTAGAAATAGCTATTCCATTGGTTACTGAGATGCCCACACTCTTCCATTTCCCTCTGACAACTGTGACATTCATTTTCAGCGTCCTTTGAGGTTCCTCTTCTCCACCTGGATCTCCAATATGCTATCTCTCAGGCTCTGTTCTAGGTCTCTCTGTTCTCATTCTAACCTCTGCTTCAGCAACCTGTTCTGTCTGAGGCTGCTGCAGTACCTGTGTTATTTATATCACCTTCTACGACTGATCACCTGAACTCAAAGCTATTTATTGCACACACACTGGTCTTCTGTACTAGGTGACAGGGACACGCCCATCTTAACATGACCCGTGGAATGCATTCTTTCTTTTGGTGAATATTGTGATGATCTATCTTTTTGTCCCAGATGTGGATTATGGGTATCATCCTAGATTTCCAAGTGTGATCATTTCTGTCCATTCTCTTCTCCTTGTTTCTGCTGTTGAGACCTGAATCAGACCACTGTTACCCTCTTCCCTCCCTATACACCCGACCTTCTAAATGGCCTTCCTGTCTCCCATCTTGTTTTCACCTAATACATTCTTCACTTTGCACTTAGAATGATCATTTAAATGAACAAATCTGACCAAGATATCAAATTTAAAAGCATTCTTCTTCTTATAACTCTCAGCATACAGTTCAAAATCCATAGGTTTAATGAACTGAGTGACCCCTGGGTGGCTGCTTCATCTTACCTCTTTCTTCCTGGTGTCTTTCCTTTTATTTTCCCATTCCTAGTCTTTCAGAAAATCTCCCAGTCCTCTAATGCTATTTGCTTTGTTTGATTTGTCTTTCCTGGTACATTCCTTACCCATCTCTATCTGGTTAACTCTTATATATCTGTAAGCTGTAGAGCTGTCCCTTCCTCCAGGAAGCCTTCCTAGAATAAACTACCCCTCCTGTGCAAACCCCACGTGTCTGGACCTACTGCATTTTTAAAAGGAAAGGTACAGGCAGGAGGAGAAAAAAGGAAGAGGCATGCTATTTTACTCAGCTGTTCATCTTAATTATTTCCTGGCCCCACGTCCTGAACCAGAAACCTTAGAATGTATGTGGACTGTACCCACTATGTAACCCGCTATGCCACCAGGGTGTGCCAAGGTCCCACTGCATTTTAACTGCTGAAGGACTTGCAATCAGCATTGTGTACCCAGGGGCCCTGTCTGAACTTTTTGTGATGAAATTGCTGCATCTTGTCTTACAGAGCATAGCGTAGGTTTTGAATAAATATTTCAAGGAAATTGTGAAAGGAAGAATAACATGTATTTGCCAGGTTTGAACTGACTTTACAGCATAGCTGTCTATCCATAAACCATGAGTAACAACATCTTTACTATTTTAGAATTTGGAAGGATCTCGTCTTGCAATTAAATAAACTATCACCCACAATCTACTGAGTGTCACATGCAGGCTCTGTGCACGGGGCATCACACAGGCTGTGATTTTTGTTCTCATGGTGATCTATGAGGCAGGGACTTCAACTTTCTACTCACTACAGATGACGAAGATAAGTCTAAGGACCATGAATTTGGTCAAAGTCAGTTAGCACAGCCAAGATTCTATGCAGCTTCTAAAGAACCCCTCCAAAAAAATCCAACACATGGATGAACACATTCAACATAAATGTACTGAATACTTGTTTTATGTAAAATATCACTAGGGATGTATACATACACTCTCTGCTCTATTCCATTAGGATAAAACTAGGAATACTGAAGAGAGAGACTGTTTTGTATTTATCTAATTATTTCCATCAGCCTGGCAAAACATGTTCTGTATTACATAGGAGAACATGATTAGGCAAACCAGAAACCTTTCCAGATCTTCTGCATCAGATGTAGTAATTTCATTATTGGGCATAAACTGTGAATGCTCAGGTTTTATGACCAGGCAAATCCAAGTGTAAATGCAAATAGAAATATAATGGAAAACCAAATAGCAGATTCTCATCTGACTTTTACGGAAATCTATGCCAATGCTCTTCATTGCAAACAAACACTGAAATACAGAATTCTAGGTCTGAAAGAAGCTTAGAAATAATTTATTTCATTTCTCTCCAATATTTTAAAGTTTGAGGTCCAACGGAAAATAACTAGTAGGACTTAGCAACACTGGTTAAAAGTATCCATGAAAGTATCTGAACTTATGTCTATCCTGAGAGCCACACATAAAATTCTAGGAATAGACCGAACAGGAATGTTTTTATTTTTCACCAGATGATACATTTAAATGTTCATACAAGAATTTTTTCATACTATCCCAAGCATCATTCAATCCATTAATCAACACTCGAGAGCAAACAAATAAATATGGTGTATTTAAACAATGAACCCTGTCATGCAGAATCCACAATATCAAAAAACAATGACATACAGCCATAAGGACCTCAAAAACATGATGAGTAAAAAAGAAGTCATAATTTTATCATGATTTTTTTGTATAAAGTTCAAAAACAAGCCTAACCTAACCTATGCCCTAAGTCAGAAGAATAGTTATTTGGGCTGCGGGTGTGGAATGAGGACTGGAAGGGGACACAGAGGTGTGTTGACAGGATGGTGATAACTTTTGATCTGAGTGCTGGTTACACAGGTGCATGTACTTGGTGAATTTTTATTGAGCTGTCCATTTATTATGTGTGCATTTTTTCCCTGTGTGTATTTTATACTTCAGTAAAAATCTCCCTGTCCCCCAGATGAAACTTGGGCACTCCTATTCTCCATCTGACACAGTCAAGAAATTTTTTTGCACAATGGGAAAAATGTATGGAATATTGTGACTCTTAATTCTGCTAAGACTAACATTTGCTTCTGTCATATCAACAAAAATAAATACTTCAATATTGAAAACATTTGCTAAAGAAACAAATGTGTGTGATGAGAAAACAAAAAGCAATATTTCATTTGGCAAGCATTTGTTGGATTAGGAGGTAGCAAATGTGAAGCTTCCAAAGTGTTACTGAATTTGCTGACATGCTCAGCTCACTCAAGTTTCAGAATTGAGCGGAAGTGTACTTTTTTTAAACTGTAGAAACCAAAAGAATTACAACATTAATAAAAAGATTTCATTCTAAAATGATTTGCATATATCCCAACTCGCCACAGTCATGCAATACCTGACATAGAGGAAACACTCCAAATATTTGCTATGTGAATAAAAATATATAAAATACAACATACTGAGAACTCTTTGGACAACTTGTAATCAATTTTGTTTTCACAGAGTGGTACCACGAGTATCTTAAAGACCTGATAAATAGTAAATTACTGATATTTCTTCACTCAGTAGATATAAAGAAAGTGATTCTGAAAACATTGCTCTCATAACGCTAATTAATATTATTTGTAAAATGTCTTTAAGGGATAGAACATCACTCAGTGATGTACTAAGCAACAAGTCATGCATGATTATGAAATTTTACTTAAAAAGACTTTGGAAAAGTGAAGAAAAATTTGCCCTCCACCCATTATACTCAGAGAAAAAATGAGACAGAATTATTACTCTCTCTGGAAGTAATCATATATTAAATTGGTGTCAAGAAAATCTTAGAAAATATGAGCTTTCAGGGAAAAACACTTACAATTTATATTTTCTCCTTTTAAGTAATATATTCTTACTATGACTCTAAAATCTGTCTAAACCACCATTAACATTTTAAAAGAAAGTTCTCTAGTTCTTACCACACAGAAATAAACAATACCTGACAACAGCATTAGGGAACATAAACATAAAATTACCTGTTATTAAAAACTGAGCACATTTTTCTCAAAAAAATATATTACTCAGCTGTAAAATAGTATGTTTGCCATTCACACTAATGTTTCCACATTATGGTTCAATCTTCTAAAAAGCTGACATGGAAAATAATGGTATAATAAACTAATTCATCATAATGTGCAAAAGAAACCGCTGGAATAAATTGTAATAACCTTTCAAAAACTAGCAGCTTTTAAAAGTATTAATTTCTACTCCAGATAATTGGAAAGGACACCTGGGTGGGTAGGCAATATTTTTTATGGGATTGCTCTGTCAGGAGCTCAGATCGTCTCTGGACTCTGCAATGATCATTTAGCACTAAATGACAGTGAATCTTGCAAATAGGTCTTCCTAGATGGTGTTTGCCATAAATTACCAAACTCCACTCCCCTCAAGGTCAGCCAGATGAGAGGGCAGGTATCAAACAGCCTCTCGGAGACCTAGAGTGGTCCTAGGGTTTCTCATAAATGGACAATAGTTTTGTTGGCTGCCATAAAATCAACTTAATGGACTGACAACATAAATTACTATCAAACTTTGACAACATCCTTCCTAGAACACAGCTGAAGACGGCTTTTATATCAAAGCTGGGGAAAATGGAATACAATATGTTGTGCTCTATATGAGAGCATAAATATTTTGAACAATGCTAAGGGGGGAATGAATTAGTATTAGAAGCCACAATATGTTTTACTTGATGCATTAAAAACAGCATCTAAATAATATTAAAATGGTACTTGCTTTGGAAGTAACATGCACATGTGTGCTTGCGTGTGTGTGTGCATATGAGTGTGTGTGTGTGTGTGTGTGTGTGTGTGTGAGCAAACATGTTCCTGGGAAGAAGGTTGCATGGGCTTGACACTGTTTTTACTAAACTTAAGCAACTAAAAAGAATATTGATTTCTTTCTAGTCTTGTTTTATCTCTGTAGCCAGTGGACCCACAGGAAAGACAAATTGTTGAGCTCTCACACTACCTTGGATAAATCATTAATTTGCTTTCTCTATGATGCCATTTTTTCCATCTGCAAAGTCAAATAACTATTATGCAAAGACACTTTGAAAACAATGGCATTATCCTGAGAAACAGGCTGACACCAGATACACTTCCAAACTGCAAGAGAACCATGTCAATACATTGGTGAAATAATCTATCCTAGAAAATGACCAGGTTTTAAAAGTCAATTTCGTAGAAAACATAGCAATGGCTACACCAATTAATGGGAATTTTGGAAGCAAATGAGACATCACTGTTTAGTTGTATTTTCTTTATTTATCTAATTATGCCATCCTGTGACTGAGTTGTTTTGTTGTTATTATTATTATTGTCACTTGAAGTTACAGTTATTTTTTAAGGCATTTAAAAAAAATATGTTATCTCTTGGAAAGCAAGAGAAATTTCACTATTGATTTGCTAAAAGAAATGCTACAGCGAATATCAGCAAGATCTTTGAATCCAGTGGCTTATCAGAATACGAATATTATATTTAATGTCTAGTGAGTTCTATATACTCTGTAAACTATACAAGTTCCCAGACAGAACTGAAAGCAGTGTGTTTTGTGTGTCTCTCCCATATCTAGTCATCACCCTCTGTCCTGCCTCTCTTGCACTGTCTCTTACATTTATTTCTTTTCTTCTATTCCCATTGTCACTTCTGTCCAGAACCTCATCACCTTAGACCTGAATTATGGTGGTTGTTTCTTTGATCTTGTTCTCTTTCCACCAATTCATCCTGCCTAGTCTTGCCAAATTCATCTTTTTTAAAGCACTATTTTAATTGTGTCATTCTCCTGCTCAAAATTTTTCAATGACTCCTATCACCTGGAGGCCAAAGGCCAGAATCTTTAGTTAGAATCAAAGCATTGGACGGTCTGGTTTCACCTCCTTTTCCAATCTTGTCTCTTCCAGTTCTACTGCACAAACTTTCAGGACACGAAATGCGTTTCATTTACTGCCTGGCCACTTCCACCACAAGACCAGTGGCATTCATTCTCTGCCTAACTCGCCTTCTGTGAGGACTTTTCTTTCTTTCTTTTTTTTTTTATCACTTTAATCCATAGTCAGTGCCTTTGGCCACAAAATGGGACCATTCATATTTTGGTTTTGGAATTAAACATGATTTCACAGTTGCAATACTACTTCATTTTAATTTTTGTTCCTTGTGATTACCAACACTTCTTCTGTAGTTATTTGTAAAGCTCTCTGAAGTAGGGCTGTCTGAGTTCTTAGTATTTGCTAATCTCCCTAGTGTGGAGTTGTGGAATAGTCGGGAATCAGGGAGGAAGGGACAGCACTGCTGCAGGTTTCTGAAGTCTGGCGTGAAAGTGAACACATCCTCATGTGTTTGTAACTTGTGGTACTCCAAACAGTCATTTATGTTTACGAGGCATTTTTTGAGTTTACTCAGTCTGTTTTAATTTTGAAGTCCTTAGTGAAAGTCTAGATTATGAAATATAGACTGAGCATGGGATGTTTGCACTGTTAGAACATGATTTTAGGATATACATGGGCACCCTTACAGTCAGCAAACCGGTGCATATTCATTGAGTTGGTACTGATTTTTTGAATGTTTATTACTAATGGAAAACTCCAGTAATTTCTAAACAAAACTGAAATCACTCTAAGAACACATTCAGAAAAAAAAAAAGAAAAGAAAAGTTAAGTGTGTGGCAATCCAAAGTCTTTTCTTTATAAATCAGACCTATATTTTAACTTCCAGTAGTTTATAGAAAGAACACAGATTTTGGAACTCGACCTGAGTTGGCAACCTGGTTTTGTCCCTTCCCAGGTGTCACAGTAAATGAATACCTTTATGCCTTAAATATCCCACAAGGCAATATTAATATCAAATTCATTTGAGAAACCAGAGGTGAACACTTTTGAGCTGGTTGTTAGGATAATGGATTTAAAGCTTACAAGGCATCTAGTTCAGTCATTGACACATTTGTGAGTGGTAGCTATTACTATTGTTTTTATTCTGAGAGATTTTTTTCTTTTTTACACAGTATCTCCTACCTTTTGTGGAGGCATCTGGCTTCCCTAATAGTTAAAGAACATAAGCATAGGAATCTAAAAGATCTGGGTTTGAATTGTGCCTCTACTGTTAACTAGTTTAACCTTTCTGAGCCCTAATTGTATAATATATGGAGAAAACAAAATCTTCTTGAAGGTACATTCTGAAGACTGAGATTAATCCAATTTAAAGCATATAACACAGACCAGGCACAATATGAATACCAGGTATTCTGTCTGTCTGTCTATCTGTCTGTCTGTCTGTCTACACATCTATCTTTGCATCTATTATACCTTATCACTGTTTCTAAGATCAGTACTATCTTGTCATGCGTTGAAGAACATGAATGTTTTTTAATAGAAACAGAAAAAATTTTCTCCATTGTTTTTCACTACTTTGCAGAAAACCAGTTTTTAGTTTATATTATGGTAATATTAACATTATAAGCATTATTCCTATACATAATAATCACACGGTGACTTACAGATTACAAAACACCTTCACAACTTAGCACTATAACTTAAAAATATTCCTCCAATTGATCATTTGTTGCTGTATTACTTGACCCATTATCCTTGCAATCCATTCTACCATCAAGATACTTAACAATGAACAATAACGATAAATTGCAAGGAATAAGGAGGCTATTTAAAAAGGTTACTGTGCTATTGTTAGAGGCCTATATTTTTAGAAATATTTGACAGTACAAATTGGCCATATGAACTTGAGCAACTGATCACTGACTCTACAATTGAGCAGCAGATATTGGAAACAGAGGTCTCCTCTAGGAAGGCTTGACAACAGACATGGATGGCAGCGATTTCTTCATTTCTCTTAGGTTTCTTGAATACTGTGTAAAATATCAGCTAGGTTAGCTGTTCTCATTAAGATTAAAGTTCAAACTAAGAAAATCTGGCGAGTGGTTTCTAGAACTTATCAGGCAGACAAAAGAAAAGCGCAACTACCTTGAATCTAAATACGCGCATCAGGTCATATGCTGAGATTAATGACTTATTGCTTAAACTCAGTAGGAACGCAATTAAACACTAAGAAATGGAAAGCTCTCAGAGTTTTGTAAAACTGAGGTGCTTTTTTAACAGTCATAATTGTAGCACATACTTAATAACTCATCAAATAACATTTACTTCCTTTTAACAACTATAAGGTCAAAATGAGATATCAGTCACAGCTTAAAGTACTATGAATTCCTTTGAAGAAATTCTGAAGACTGTTTCAAGATGCAGTAGGCTGAATCCTACCGAGGCCTGTTGGATATTCCAGGTACTCTGAATACTTACTATGAGTACATACTTTGTAATCATATATTTAAGGATAGTATTACTCCTACTCTTCAATGAGTAGTTTGCGCATGACCATTCCTTATACACGGTCTATGGCTCACATGTAATAGTTCTGATTTCCAGTGTTTTGGCCTATGTCCAGTCCTTGATTTAGTGATTATGGTCATTACATTGATATTTTAAAACATGATATAACATATTATAAGGGCAATTACCACTTAGCAACTGGTAACAGTACCCAAACCACATTGAATAAGCATTTGTATTAATTAGAACAATGTTTTCCCTAGCTAGCAGCTCCCAGAGTTCCCACACAGGATGGCATCTCTTCTTTTTGGTCTTTAATTCTTTTTATAGCTTCTGCCTTTCTCCCATTGCTTGCTAGGAATCTCAAACCACTTGGGGAATTCTTCATTGTTTCAGTGTGTCTATCTACCAGACCGTAAGTATAATTTATGTTTAGAGAGACTTTAATAATTTCAAAGTTATGTTACAAATACAGTATTTGATCATCATAACAATGCAAGGAGTAACTTGAAGTTAGTGTCAAAACAGAGTAGTTGCCTTTATATCTCTGAATCTGGTCCTCATTTCTTCCCATTACTACATCATTTACTTGGCCTTGGAGTTAAACTTGCATTGGAAATTCTTTCTCACCAGATACTTAATTTTAAAATATGTTAAACTCTCTGAATTTTAGCTTCCATGTTAGTCAATAGGAGATAACAATGCCTACCACACAGGGTTACTTTGAGATTAAAGTAGATTACATATATTAAGTGACAAGGTAAACATTTTAAGATGTTAGTCCTTATAATCCCCTCTGGAGATATTCCCTTTAAAGGTAGTTCTTTCTGGTCTACAGAAGATTTCTGAAGTTACTCTGGAATTTGGTGGTGGACCAGGAGAGCAGAGTATATTTAATGTACTAGCAAGGCAGACAACATTTGATTGACCAAGAATTTATCAATTATCTACCAGATCCCAGCACAGTGCTAAGCACTACAGGTGCACAAATGAAGTGGCGGCAGCCGAGGAGTTTTAGCAGTGACAGGGACAGGATTTGTTGATGACATCAGAAAATTCAGAGATTCTAAGAAGGGCTAGTCTGCCAAATTTAATAGAGATCTTAGCAAATTCTCAAAAAGATTTCAAATAAACAATTTCACAACTTATACATTTCATAGTTTACTCTTAGATGGCATATTCTTTCAATCCACTGCAAACAATGATGTGGTACCCAACCCATATTCTTACATGGAGTGAGGGAGGAAGTACAGAAAAGCCAATCTCATAAGAAATCCAGGAATGAAAGGTTATGGTTAACTGACGTGTTAGATGTTTCTGCTTTGTTTCTATTCTTTGAGTCATCTAGATTAAAAAATACCCTAGGTTAGGACTTACCATCTGACATTTTCTCCATCCTTCTCCTTTAATGCCTGACAACAGAACTACTTGTTGAGCTGAAGTTCAGGCTCTGAATAAGAATAACCACCAAAAGAGTTATGACTCTCTTTTGGGTTACCCTATAAGAAAAGTACTTCCAGGCAACTTAAAAGAAAAAAATCACATTGAAAATATTTTTTAAAAGGTTATACCTTGTGCAATCTCACCATAATTTGTTTTAAACTATAAAAATAGCAGAAAATAAATGTCACCATCACTCGTACCAGCTGGTCTGGGCACCTGTGTGGGAGGCAACACGTGATTGACCATCCAGGGTTTGGAGTCAGACACTTCTGTGCTCATTGACCTTTTTTCTCCATCTTGGGCTGTGACTTAATCTCTCAGGGCCACAGGATTCCTCCTGTGAAGTTAATGCTACTACTTTATAGATTATGAAGAAAATTCATTGAGATGGAATACAACCGTACATAGTCATCAAGAGGGAACCATTTTGAGAATTTAATACTAGCTTGGCCAGTATTCTAAGCTCTTTTTATTTATTAAGTCACTTAACATTGACAATATCTCAAGGACCTGATATGTAATGATTTCTATTTTAGAGATGAGGAAACGAAAGCACAGAAAATAAAAGCAAGAAAACCCCCAAACCTTACCGAGGTCACCCAACTCATAGCTGAGGGAGCAGGCAGGCTCACTTCCAGTCTGGGCTCAGCTGACCACTCCCACATCACTTCACTCCAGCCTAGCAGCTCATTTCTACACCCACTGCCCTCGCCCTAGACACTGGGATACAAGAATGCCACAGATCCTGCCTTTCCAGAAGCTGACAGTCACACTGAGGACACAGGACATGCGCACAAAGAGAGAAGAAGCAAGTTGTGGAACGCTGGAGCAGGGGCAGAGCTACACGCCCTACAGAAGTCTGGAAGAGGAGAAACAATAGGGCCAGATTTTGTGAGGTAGGTCGAACTGGATGCTGGCCTTGGAGGGAAGAGCTATTTCAGAAAGCTGGGGCAGCAAGAACAGAGGCTTTCTCTGTGCAGGCCATGAGACCCAGTGTTCATGCAGGGCAGGGCTTCTACACAGGACTCGAGAGCAAGAGCAAGTTCATGGTCACTTGTAGAATATTTTAAAAGCCCTAAAGCAGAGCGCTCAGAGGCATGAGGAGTTTTCATGCATACACAGCCAATGTCTGCCTTGCAGGGCTCGGAAAAGGCTGAGGAGAGTGTAATGTGGGTGGGAGGAGAGGGAGTTAGATAGCGAACTGCAAGAGGGCATGCAAGTCTTCAGTACACACACCTACATCCAGACACTTACCAGTTATTCCAGCGATGATGGTCTGGTCGGCGGGTGTTCCATGCTGTCCTTTTGTCTCAGCTCTCTGCTCCTTAGGACCTGCGGGTGGAGAAAGTAGTAGAGCGATTTTCCAATTGCTACCACCCATGTTCTTCCTTAGTAGTTGTGGTTCAACATGAGTCAATAAATAAGACTGTGGATGATCAGAATATGTCTCTTTTTTGGAATATACTTCCAATCCTCTATTAATTGATTTTCTAGTGAAGAGCCGTGCTCACATTTGAACCTGGCTCTGGACTAGGTTATTGTTACTGCTCTTTGACTTGAGATGGACTTGCAGATCGGAGGTCTCCCTATGTCCTTTTAAATAATGTTCTTGTAGCAGAACCTTGGTACTGATCTGGCTTGGCTGTTGAGATTTTTAGGTAAGATGGCTAAATCTCCTTTAAAATGCTACATATCCTCCAAACAGGCCTGCTGCAGCCACGTGATGATTACACATAGCGATAATTTTTTAGGTATCAGAGACTACATCAAGCAATTGTTGCTGCTTTCTAGGTTGAATGTAGATTATCAGGAGATCTGAGCAACTTTCTCATTGTAGAATTCAGGTTTGGTCCTAAAAATGAATGTCATTTGGAGGGACAGAAGGAAAAAAGAGAGGGGAAAATGGAGCAGAATGCAAAGAAACAGAATTGGAATGCCAAACTCATTTTTGTAGAGTCCCATTTCACTGTTATCTCAGGCTACTCTTGAGAGAGTGTATGATACCTAAACAGACTGTAGGAACTCAGCTCTCATACATCAGCATCACTATTATATATTTGATAATAGTAGACATAATGATTATTCTAGTCCCAAATGATCAGACTATTCTTTTACTTTAGTCCACTGCATGCAAGTATATTTAGGCTGCAAAGCAAACACATGAATGCACACACACACACACACACACACACACACACACACACACACACACCCTCTTTTAGGAACAGGAAAAGACCTTATTTCGCACAAATCATTGTCAACAATTCACTTTACATTCCTAGTATTACCCAGGTCCTAGAGAAATCAGAAAATGAGTAGAAAAAAGTGCAATTCTCTCAGGACCTGGCACATATCAGGAGGTCACACCTACTTATTATCCAGAAAACTGACTGCATTGCTTATGAGAGCTTGGCAAACTCCTCGGCCTGCTGACCTCAGTAGAAAAGAAAACAAAACTGAAAACAAAACCAAGCCCCAAGTACTCACCTTCTCAATGTTAGATAGACTAGAATTATTTCTGAAGTTCCCAAATAAACAGAAATGATTACTACAATGAATAATTAAAATGCTAAACTCAAGAGGGCACCCCACATGCATTACACAGTGGAAGTTGTCCCCGAAGGTAGTACCTCAATTAGTTCAGTTTTTTCAACAGAAGAAAAAGGTAACAAGCAGAAATTGCAGGTACTAAGTGCAAAACAAGCTAAGTTGCCCTCAAATTACCCTTTCTCAATGAGCAGAGACACTGATCATTTTTAGATTCTTAACATTTGTACTCAGTCCAGGACAGAGCAGAGCAATGCATAACAGAAAAATATACTGCCATCAGCGTTTTCTGTACAGCTGTTCAGCTTTATCAGCTCTAGCAGAGTAGGTTAAAGTAAAAGATTTGTTATAATAATCAGTTGTTTTAAATGAGACTTTTAAAAATATTTTATAAAATTTATCAATATATATATTCACTTAACCTACAAGCATTATGCATTCACCATATGTCAGAATTTAAGCCAAATATTATAAATTGCTCTATAAGAACTAGTCAAGAGTTATTTAAAATATACACATTTATATACATTTATTTATATAGTCTTTTAAAGTTTATATATCAACATTTGCTACTCACAAGGGTATTCCCCTTCATTCTCAAAGTTGTAATTATTTTAATTATAAAATTATTTATATTTTTCTTCCTCAGAGACTCCTCTATGGAAAGCATTCTTTTTTTTTTATAGAAAACATATTTCATTTTGCAGGAATAAGTGCCATTACAATTGTTAGGGTTTTTCTTCAGTGCGATAAGTCTAAAACAAAGACTGGTTTTTGGAAATGGTTTAGTAAATAGTAACTATGGTTTTCCATCAAAGTCTATATAGTAAACAGATTTTTTTTTTTTTTGCTTTGATTCAGTATCAAATTGACAATCATGACCCAAGAAAAGGTTATCTTTTACTAGCTACTACTCTGTGGAGATAAATTTTGTCTTTCATTAAAGCAGAGGGAAGATTCATTAGAAATGTGGTACAGTGGTTTCAAAATGATAGATCTCAGATCTCCAATTCTACTTTTAATGATTGCTTGCCTGAGTCTTGTATTTAATTAAAATGGTTATTTTAAATGCTTATATTTAATTTAAACATAATTAGCCGAACCTCATAGTTACTGCCTCATCTATTTTGAAATTAATTAATTTATAAAATAGCTCCAAAGCACTGTAAAATTTTAATATTAAAATAAATCAGGATCTGTTTGCATCTTTCGTGAGCCTCAGTTGTGCACCCGAAGTGGGTCATTTGTACGAAGTCTGATTGTGGGGTCTGTACGTGGCTAACATGTCTCCGAACCAAGTATTTATAAGGCACGGATGTCCCTTCATAGGGATGATATATAAGTTAATCTAAGCAAGCAGTACAGTTGAAGATCTGAATGTCCAAATTGTAAAGGGATCTAAATTTTAGAAATTGATTTTGGACTTAACACACTGAGGAGAAACCACTATTTCTGGCAGATGATTCCTATGTGTAACAAGCAGTGGAACAAAGCTTCCTTTGAGTCAGTCTGATACTGTAGCCAGCAAATATTTGTAAGGAAAATGTTCTGGTTTTAGCTTCTACTGAAACAAACGACATAGCCTATATGCACGGGAAGGGAGAGCAGGCAGGGACACAGGAGAGCAGCTCCCAGTCTGCCGAACGCAGGGGTGCTCCGCAGCACCCACAGGAGCGATAAGGAATGGGACTGCTGGTGTGATGAGAAAAGACCTCCACGTGCATGGTGGACACAGCTGACAACTTGTGTACATCTGTTCACTGACAACAGTGCCACCACTTAGCAGGTGCTCTGCAGCAGACACTGAACTCAATGTGGAAAGAGGTGGTCTTCTCGGACACATTGTACGGATGAACGAAGGCTGGGGGAGACTGAGGCAGCTGCCCAGAGCCCTGCATCTTGCTGTGGAAACCCTTCATCAGAGGTGCAAGGAAGGCATCTCAGCTTGCTTCCAACCATCACCACCAGCAGCCCAAGACATTCCCTTGCGGTAACTGTCAGGTCATTCAAAGGGCAAGGTACATATTTGCCTTGATTTTTTTTTTTTAGGGAAAAGTGCAGGTAGGAATGAAGGTGAGCAGAGGGAGGCACTCAGGAAGAGAGAGGAGGAAGAAGCACTCTGTTTCATCTAGTTGTCCATCTTGGGTGTTATCTCTCACCCCCGGGCTGCCATCTTGGGTCCTTGGGATGTATGTGGACCGTGTCTGACCGATACTTCACCAGGGCGCAACTGGTTAACTCTTCATACCAAAGATCTTTTGCTCTCAGTATCAGTATCCTCATACCAACATATACAGAATTTCCTGGTATTTTATTAAAACCTGGACTTCTTACTCTCCAACGAGTCCCTATAGTTGGAGGAATCTGTTCCTGCAACTCTCCGACACCACCTCAAGCTTTGTGCCCTCTGCCACCCTTTAAGATTTTAATTCTAAGCAGGCTATAAAATCAGACTCAGCCACTCAGCAAGTGAGGTTGTGGACTGCTTCTCTTCTTTTCACACTACTACTGTTATGTGGCGTTCCAGGATGCCTTCAAGCTATATGCATCTCGATTACCTCCGCCGCCATCTGCTTCTGTTTCTTTCATTTCTTCTCCCTGGTTCCCCAAACAATGAATGATGTCCCCCTCAAGAGCTCCCACTCAGGAGCCGAAGAACTGAAGCAAAAATACAAATATCTTTCTTAGTTAGAGAAAAGGCTATTCGATTGCGATCCAAGTCAATTATCCATTATTTTTTGGCTTAACATTTCAACCATCAATCATTAACTCTGGGCCTCCTCAGAGGTGCTGAGGGCTGGAGCCCTCACAAACTAATGATAACAGAGAGGTACAATCTGAGGAATAAGTAGGGCTAGACTGGCAGCCACATCTGCTTTGTTAATCTTGCTAAGGCCTTTAAATACCATCTGCTTTCTCTTCTTTTCTGGCTACCATCTTTCCCTAGGCTAGAAGATTTTTAAATGACTGGGGAAAAATATACAACTTGAGAAACAGTTTGAGATTTTAATTCTGTATTTCATCTTCCAGACAGTGAAATGCAGTTAGCCGCAGCAAGTGTTCCTAATAGATAAGGAAATTGTTGCTTCACATATAATTACAGAGTCTAACGGCAGACATCGCCAACCCTATCATCTTCGTACTATTAGAAGTGCTAGTAAGTCTAAAAAGAATCCATTCTGAGGAGGGTCAGAGTTACTTTTATTTTACTTCAAACCAGGGTTATCAGGGAATAAAACTGATAATTTTGTCAGGGGAAGAGTTTTTGGAATAGAAGAAAAAAAATTAAAGGGTAAATGAAACTGACTGTTGTGATTGGCAGTGAGTTCAGGCATTTTGTGTTCTTTTGTGTTTGCTTTGGAATGTTAAACAGGTTGGATTCTTTTTAAAAGAAAACATTTTATTCAGAACATTCTCCCATGAAAGCCCTCTTTGACAAAGTGTCATTTTTTGATATATTAGGACATGTCCGTCCACATTTTACATTCAAAAAAGGCAAGCCATGTTTTAACAACTTTTGACAAGCATGGGGAATTAAACTTCCACAGGATCGACTCTTAATGTAATGCAATGGACTGTCAGATTTTCTACTTTGTACTTCTTCCTGGAAGGTCACAACATTTTTAATTATATCAACTTCTGGTTGGGAAAAAAAAATGTAAGAAATTAAAGATGAATAGAGAATAGGAAAATGTCAATTCATCAAAATATGTTGAGAAAGAATAAATTACAGATAATTAATACATTACAAACTAGTTAACAGATCAAAGAACTTTCTAGAAAATGCATCAAAAAATCTCAAAAAAAATCTAGCTACCTCTTCATGAAACTTACACATTACTACCAACAAATTTCAAAATAAAGTTATCCTTTATTTTTGGAAGCAGGTTTTACCTACTGGAAATCTCACTCAGATACCTACAGGTATGGTATGTCACCAAACTGTTGTGTATCCTGGGTCCTGACTGTGACCTGCATGACATTCTTCTGATGGCTCTGCAGTCTCATTTATCTCCTTCTTCTCCTGTCCTCACTCCTCCATTCATTCAGAGATTCTTCCGATTCTTCCTAATGCCAGGTTCTTGTGCCTTTGTCTAGATTATGATTCCAATGAGCCTGGCTAAGTTTTGGTCTAAGATTGGATGTCACTTCTTTCAGGAAGATCTCTCTGACAAATCTCTCTTGAGGTATCCTTTCCCTAGAATGCTATTCTCTCCATCAAAGTCCCTGTCATCCAGTGAGATCATTGTCTCCTTACTTGTCTATATTCTCAACAGACTATGAGCTCCATGAAAATTATGATGCCATCTCTATCCTGTTTACTATTAAATCACTATTACTTAGACTAGTGCTTGGGATATTTTAGGCCCTCTCAAACACATTGTTAAAAAGACTAATAGGCACAACCTGGTGGAGTCAAGCTTAGACCTGCTACCCCTCTGGATGATGCAGTCCACATACGTCCTCAGGACGAGGGTTCACATCCTGGAGCTGCAGGGTTGGAGGAAGAGACGGACAAGATAAACAGCAAAATAAAATAAATAAAAATGCTTCCTCCTCCTCTCTGTTCCTGTTTGCTTGCTTCATTTCTGCCTGCACATTTGCTTTAAAAAAAAGTGAATGACTTATTTGAGTGAAAAGTTCATTTATTACCAATCCTCTTATTTAAACCTTTGGTGAAAATACCAACTGTTAGATATAACCACTTAAAATATTGATGACTTTGAGTTAGCTTGTGTTAATGCTACCATTTGATGATGTCATTTAGCTGGAACAAGTTTCAAATTTCAGGTTAAGAGTCTTTTCACACCACCTTTCTCTATAAAGTCCAAGGTGGGTAATACGAGTTATTGAAGGATGTTAAGTTCTGAAAAGCTATGCTTGGATTTGAGTTTAAGATACAGAGAGGGCAGGAAGGAGTTCTAGAGAACAATGCATAACCTCTGGAGATCTTGCTTTATATCACTGCATCATCATAATCTGATAACTTTTAGGAGGATGCTGTGCCTGGACAAGGAGACTATTTGAAACCAATACTCATTACTGAGTCAGAAATGAAACTGGAGAAGAAGGTATCTTATGAATATTGCTATTACATAATCAGGAGCTGTAATAATCAATATACTCTTGAAAGGATCTTAAATCTAATGAAGCCACTGTGGATAACTAAATTATGATTATGAAAAATTCAGGGAATTAGTTCAGGGTTCTTTGCATCCAAAATTCAAATAAATAATCAAAGTGAAATTGCATTAGCTGACCTCCTTGGGCCACCTCTGGAATACAGGAGGCATTTATTAAGAATATACAAAATAGAAGCATGACACAACTGCTTCATATTTCACAAATGTCATTGGCTAAGGGGGAGGCTGGCTGGGTGATGAAGGAAAGGATTCAGAAGAAAGAGAAGGAGGTTCTTGCAAAGAGATAAGTGGAACTCTTATTTAAAAAATTGCCACATCAGTACTCTTCTTAAGTCCAGATTAAAAATATGATGAGTTTATGGAATGTTATCTCCCACAGCAAAAGTAATAGAAAAACAATTTTTATTCCCACATAAATTACTTAACACAGCTGCCACTGGTTCTGCAGATTAATGTTGGCACGGATGGGTCGTCCTGTATAAAAGAGGTTCTTTCTCTGTATTTTTCAGTCGTCAGTCTTCAGTATTTGTCTCTCTAGTAAATACTTATATTTTATTTTGAAATATATTGAAATAGCTCACCAGGCACACACATGGTGGTGTTTTTATGGGGTTTCTTCTGGACTCCTCTGGGCCATCAAGTGAATGGAATCAGAATATAATTCCAAAGACAGTAATAACAATGAATACGTTATAGCAGAGTGTCTATAGTCTCATCAAAGAAATACATTTGTTTTATTGAACTCTATTTAAATCCAAATAACTGTTCACCCCTCCCTACTCTTTTCCCAAATGCTCCTTTATAGAAATTCTCATTTCAAAGGAGTGCTTCAAATTGATTTTGAGGAATTTCAGTTCTCCATAACCTTTTCTGGCAATACGCCTTTTATGAGATCAGCAGAAACAATGTGAAAACACCTGTCACAGTAATTTCAAATGTCTATCATCTATCAAATTACACATAAATGATCTAAAGCTGCCTTGGGGTCCTTGAATGAAGAACTTTTTCAAGAAAGTCCAACAAATGCTGTTGAAAATATAAATGGGTCCCTTGTAAGAAAAAGACACTTTTAAGATTGGTGGAAACTTACAGTTGTCATATTTATCTTTAATCAGAATGAAGAGAGCATTTCTGAAAGAGCTAGTCTTGCTTTTTTATTCACACAGAGCATTATAGATACATGCACGCCTACTCACAGCTATAGACAGCATTCAGCTTGGCTCCCGGTGTGTGTCTGTTAGCAGCAAAGCCTTTACTCTTACTCAGTGCCTACTCCGGGTAAGGGATGAAAAACAGTGACACTCTCCTCCCATCCATGCTACCCCTCCAAAAACAAAGAAAGGTATATTGTTGAACATGCACATGTTTTTAAAAAAGCACAAAGAAAGGCTCTGGATTCGACATCTATTTTTATGTCCTACAGATCAATTCTTTTGTATGGTCTTCACTTACATGCTAGTAAACCATGGTTTGCTCCACGATGATTCCACTGTGCACCCAGAACCCAAAATCCTGCTCCAAAGCCTTCTTCTGCTCTGTGATTTAGTGACAAACTCTACCCAGGTCTTCAATCACCTGTGCACGCCTGCATTTCCTTCACACCAGAACTTGAAGGTTACATTGTATTTTCCTTTCCCAGCTCCCGCATCCTGTCCTCAGCACTGTACTGCCATTCTACTCTAATTTGTATGCAATAGTATACATTTTAACATCAAGGAAGCAAGTATGTGTCAAAATAATGTTTATATTTATTATCTAAAAGAATAACACTCAGAAGAGGTAGGCCTTTTTGACATGGGACTGCAATTTGAAAGAAAATACTATGCATGGAGGACAATGGAAAACATAACCTTTCCTGCTAAATGCCCATATACTTTAGACTTTAACCTATGGGAAAATAATGACACAGTATTATAATCACGCCACTGCTGTGAAAGGTTTGACATTTTTAAAGAGTGTGTGCAATATTCAGGTGGGATCAAATCTGACCATGCTCTGCTGTTTTTGTAAAGCGACTTCTTCTACAGTAGTGTGGTGAAGGGCAGTGATCTCTAACCCTCAAAAGACAAAAAAGAGCTCTCTTCAAACTCCCTTATTTCTAAAACCATGGTGGCACATTACAGCTCTCTGTCAGCACTCTTTTGGTTTCACAAGAATAAAAACAAAACACTGAGGTCTTTCCTCTGAACTTCATTTCTAGACTTATCTTACTAACAAAAGACTTAGTCCTTTGAGATGTGTTCTAGTTTAAAAAAAAAAGAGAATTTTTCTTTGTAAGATTTGATTTGCTATTTGAAAGCCTGTATTTATTTGGTGCCTAACGTATAAAAGTGTATGAAGAGCAACAAATTCTGTAAAATCATACTTTTTTATGATCTCTATGATAAACCAAAAAGAAAGAAGGAAGAATCCTTTTCTGTAACTGGGCAAAACTGGCACATTTATGCATCCTTATGGAAAGAAGAAAAGAAATCTTAAACTTTGTTTAAATATGAAAAAAAAAAAATGGGAATAAGTCCAATTTGCTTTCAGCATTGTTTCTAGTGGTTATTTATTTACCACAATTGTGTATTCATTGAAGTTTTGCAAAAACACTTACTCTTACTTTTTTCCTTTCTTTTATTTAAACATATAATGATAGGCAGCTGATTGCAGTGCTTCCCTCAGCTGTTTTGATTTTGAATTGCATATACATGAACTCAGGTTGCCTCAAAATAATAAAAGAAAATAATGCATCTTTCCAAAAAAAAAAAAAAGCTTTTTTGAAAATATTCTGTCACTGCAAAGATGGGTTTTAGCTAACCTTTGAATACTTGCAACAGAACTGAGGCGTCCAAAAGGGAATGGGGTGGGCGGGGGCAAGTGGTGGGGGAGCCCACTGGACACTGGGGAAGAAAACTTGGTGATATGATGAAGGGCAGGGTGTGTCGACATATAGCTAAGGAGTGGGGAACTATACATAGAAAGCTATTTTAATGTGTGGAATAATTACTACAATAAAAATAAAATTTAAAAAATTATGGAGTGATAGAAGTCAGATGCATTGAAAAAAGATGAGTTTTGGAGAATGGGTGTTGATGTGAGAAATGGATTATAGCTCAAAACCAAATCCATTTATCAATCAGTCCTGCACATGGTTGACAAAAGAATGACATAAAGAAGACATTGTTAATGACCGGAAAGCAAAACAAAATCGACTGCAATTATGATGCAGGCAAAGTCTACACACTTCAGCTGACCTTCTGAATCAAGAGGGAGAGATGAATGCTGACAAAGGAAAGAAGGCACACATGTCCCCTGCCAAAACGCGGTTACTGGAACTGCCCTATGCAGGGTCCCACACACATGAAAAAGGGGATTTGGCAGTCGGAAGGGGTCCCTTAAATGAAGTTTAAATTTTATGACTTGTTTAAAAAAATTTTTTTGGGGGGGCAGGGTCAGGCTGAAATCTTTCAGAAATAAGGTTTAGGAGGGCAAATAAACCATAAATATTTAAATACTATAGGACAATGGCTGATGCAGGTGTACTTTTTAAACTATGAAAGCTGCCTATAAAACCTGTCTTTTTAGAAGGATGAGAGAAGAAAGGCTTTTCAAGAATAAGGGTGATCAGTATCTTCTTACAAAATGTCATGTCAAACAAGAGTCCTTGCATTTTTGAAAATGAAATGAGCGATATTTACCATATTTGTGACAAGTTATTTGACAGCCTCTCTTTTGCCTCCTTATTTCACGTATTTAGCCATTGCCAGGGACTGTGTGCGTTGTGCAGAGCACCACCTTTTCAGGTGTGAGACACAGCGAGAGACTCAGGGCCTCCCAACCCTGGGTGTGAGGAGAGAGCCTCTCTAGAGTGCAATCTCGGGGAAGGTGGGATTTTTTTTTTTTTTTTTCTGCTTTACTAGCTGTTTTATTCTGGCTTCTCTAATCTCGCCTGTCAGACAGTAAGCAGACAGGAAATATTTGTGATATGAACAAATGAAACAGACTGGTTCAGATCTCACCATCTCTGACATCGGCTGCTCTACATATTGACCAATTCATGGAGATGCCAGCAGGAACCTGAGACTGTGTCAAGAATTAATCATGCCATCCTCACAACGGCTATGTGATAAAAGCATTATTTCCCATTTTAGGGTTAGTAAGGAAGTGTGAGAGTTAAAATGAGGTAGCTAAGTAACTTAACATCTTGAAACTCACAGAAGGCAGAGAGAAAAATTATCTCAGTTGAGGTTCTAAACCTGAACTTGTACTTACTAGGCTAACACTTGTTGGATCCTGGTGAGTTGATGACTTCACTCTATCCACAGTCCCATCTTGTCTTATCTCCTAATCCCTAGATTTACCTAAACTCTTCTCCAACTTGGTGGAACCCCGTATTGTGCCTGATGCAACTGTGCTTCAAATTCCAGTCTTCCCAGGGCTGTCTTTCTGATGGTGTCTTAGCTTGGGCTGGTATAACATCAACCTCCCGTTGAAGGATGAATTAGACATCCGTCTAATGTCTATGAGACATGTCTATGAACTATGAGACATAGTTCTCATAGTTCTGGTCTCATAGTTCTGGATGGTAGCACAAAGGTGTCAGCATGTTAGGTAGACCTCTCCTCACTTGCAGACAGCTTCTTTCACACTCTGTGCTCACATGGGTTTTCCTTGCTGTGTGAACACAGAGAGAGAGCTCTTCTGTCAAGGACAACAATCCTACTGGATCAGGATCAGACTCTTATGAGCTCATTTAACTATAGTTACCTACTAAAATCTTTGTCTCCAAATACATTCACACACATCAAGCTATAAATTGTTGTGTTTTTTTTGCGGGGTGGGGGGGCACAATTCAGTCCATAGCAATGTCCTTTTGAGCTAAACTCTGGGATAGTAATAGCCAAATATATTCTCTTGCCCTGCTTTTTTTTTTTTTAATCATGGTGAATCTCAAAATTCACTGTTGTACTTGTAGGAATCACTCACTCTTTTGTCACCTTTTGGATTCTTGCAGTGTTTTGGCCTCAGTAATTTAGAGATTAAATGTGCATAACTTGGTCAGATGTGTATTGAATGTGAAGAACTAAAGTCAAGCTGCTGATATAAACTTTCAGCTACAGTCTCTCAGTCAGTGGTTTATCTTCCTAGAGTTTTCATCCTGGGCATTCGATGATCAGAGTGATCAGAGATTCTATCACAGAGGGAAGTGCAAACTAGGCCTCATATATTCTCTTTCCATTTAGGCCACTTGAAAAACCTGGTGAAATTCACAACACATGTTTTTAGTGTTTTTTTAAGTCTATAGAGTCATAGATACTCCTGATTCCTAACAGGACATTTCATAAATATCAAGTAATCTAACAGAATTTTCAATGATCATCACATCATTCGTCTACATGAAACTTCGAGAATCTCTATTCCGAAAAGACAATAACCACAGTGTCAAGACAACTCAGAACAATTCCTCGAGATAGCTTAAGTAGTTATGGGAATTTTCTAATCAGATCATAGAATCAGAAATCATATTCTGACATAATAATTACAAAGCTTCCTTAACACAAGAGGGAGAAAATGAAACCTATCACAATATCTATTTAGTAACAATAGCCTCGTTCTCTGAACTTGTATTAAGCTTCTACTGAGGTAGCAATGAATCCTGTAGGAGAGCTCAAGTACCTGACATCATGCCTGGCATTAAGATTGAGAAATGCTGGTGTACTTAAGACTATTACAGAGATGAATAAAGTGTCAAAAAGTCCTGGTGCAGGAGGATGAACATTTTAAGTGAGAATTTTCTTTTGTTTCCTTTTGGCAAAAATAGCCCTACTGACTCATGAAAATTCTTTCTTCAGAGAACTCAGGAAAGTGTGTGTGTGTGTGTGTGTGTGTGCGCGCGCCCGTGCATGGTATGCATATCTACTGTCTTAAATTTCAAAGTTCCTTTGGAGGGGAGATGGTCCCATATCTATTTCATCAGAGTAATCACATTAAAGACATAATAGTGGGATCTTTACATATGATTAAAACTAGTAACATATGTATGTAACCACAGTAAATGCACAACCTTTTATTTAAAACAAAATGAGAATATAAACATCATATATTTCAGTATTTATAGACATTTCTTGGAAATGTAAAAAATTAACAATTTTGGTTTTTCATATGCTTCCTGATGAATGTAAGACAAAAATTACTTTATAAAAAAAGAAACTGATCTTCTCTTAAGCTGCTATCAGGTACTAAATTTAGACCACAATACAAACTTCAAGCAGAAAAAGTAAATTTCTTTTGAAATGTTTCCTTTCATCATTGAGCAAAGAAAAGAAACTCCTTTTGTTGTGAGCAATACTGTGATAATTAGTGTTATTTGCTTAATTTTAATTTCTCTACAAAGTTAAACATGTATTTCTCTAAAGCTGTAGAAGAGTGCTCGTTAAGGAACAGAGAGAATGAAGGTCTTGCTTTGGCTTTCTCATTAAAGAGCTCTGAGAGAGGTTGATTTACAGTGGTGGACACCTTGAACCTATATAATGTCATGATGCAATGCCCCTTCGATAAAGTTAATTTAACAGGTCTGAAAGCTTGATCAGACCACTAACCCTGCTTCTGCCTGAGTCTTCTTGTTCACAAAAGGCAAGATGAAAAGTAAAACTATATGAGCTCTGAGGTCTTTCCAGGTTCTTCCAGTCTATGTTTGCAGGTAATTATTCCTGTGATTAGAGCCAACAGAGTTCATGTCCCTCAGCAGAGAAGACAGTATGGATTATTCCAGGTGCCGCTTGTGTTTCACAAGGCTGCAGTGGGTAACCTCGTCATTATTACACGGAGCGCCTCCGGTAGCTTCCAGAGTTAGTTAAACTAGCCCAACAGAAAACCACATTTTATGATTCCTTATTCTCCTCTGAAGTTCATTACTATTAATGGTCTTTTGCTAACTACTTCAGGGTGACGCTTAACCCATAAGGTGACAACATGTCCCTCTCTGGGAGAAGATTTATTTGATTCTTCTCCTATGCTAAGCCATATGTCATGTCTTGTTTCATCTTCTGGAAGATTAAGAAATCTCTGTCACAGCATTTAGCACAACTGGTAGTTACAATTCTATATAATTCTAGCAAATATGTTCGCCCTCTCTAGGATGTAAACTCCAAGACAACAAATATTAGACTGGTTTAGAAATTTTTTTTTCTCAAGGGAACAAATGAACGTATCTTAAAGACACAATTAATTCGAGCAGCAGTGCCCTAACCATTTCAACACAATTTCCAGCTCCCCAGACACAACTACTTTCAACTTTCTAGCTAAATATTTTGGGATTTTTGACTATCTGTAAATATCAGGATTATATTACTTTTCCTTGAATTTTCACTCTTAGACATTGAATATTGATTTCCTTCTTAGAAAATTTTAGTTCTCTTTCATTCCCCCATTATACTTACTACATACTTTCTGTCATTCCATTCTCCCAATCGTTAGATCAATAGTGATTATTATGACTACTATCAATACATTATAATTATTATACAGTACTATTATCAACTGGGTCATAGAATATACTGTGATTTGTCCCTTACTGAATAAATCCCCACTGCCCTTGAGTTAATCATCATCTGTTTAGTCGGTTGTCAATGTTTTATCACTATTTCAATCCTTGCCCTTTTCTAAATGTCAATCCTCTCAATATGTTCAAATATATTAGGTTCTGTCAATTTCCCTGTTTTGGAAAGATCTCTTAGAGCCTAGGGCCTGGTTCCATTCTAAATTAGTTCCATCTAAACTACATGACATACTGAGGTTCCCAATGCCTTCTCTTGCATTATATCTTCTGTTTCTAAATCTACAAATCCTATGTATTCTGCTCTTCTGTTTCTCTTCTCTTCGGTGAAGTACATACTCCAAGAACTTCTTAAAAAGGGATATGTGTAAGGTAGAATTTTCTAATCCTGTATGTCTAAAAACATGTCATTGTGAGGCATGTCTATTTTTACAAGTGATCAATAATTGTACCACTTAATATAGATTCTAAATCAGAAATAATTTTCATTCTGAGTTTTGAAGGTACTTAGTATCGTTTAGCTAACCAGTATTTTGATACAAAATGGATACTTTACCAATTTGTTAAATCTGCATTTTCGATCTTAAATTTCTTAGGTTTTTTTTTTTCCCCAGTGTTTTAAAATTTTCTAATAAATGTGGCCTACTTTTATTCATTGTCATGAGCATATCATGGTCCCCTCAGTTGGAAAACATATTCTTTTTAAAAAAATATTTACTGATTTACAAAATATACAAATCTTTCAGTAAAGGTTCACCAGTTCCCAAATATATGACAACACATCTTTCCCACCAACCAATTATCAAAATCCCTTCACCACTGTCCATTGAATCTCACCATCCTTGCTCCCACCCCTCCCCTTTCCCACTGGTAACCTATTGCTAATGCCCTAAGGTTGGTTTTTGTATTGACTGTTTCTTTGTTTTGCTTCTTTATACTCCACATATGATTGAGATCATCTGGTATTTGTCTTTCTCCTTCTGACTAATTTTACTTAGCATAATCCTCTCTAGTTCGTCCATGTTGCTGTACATTTCAGGATTTCATTTTTCATTTTCTGAGCCTTTTCGGAGTGTTCTGGTAGAAAATCCATTGTTTCTGGACTTTTCCCACTGCTGGTTTAAAATTCAGCATTTTGAGATTTGTTCTGTCAGCTTTGACGTCTATATCTGCTTTTCAGCTTACATGATTTATTGCTATTGTACCTTATTCTATGTTTTTGACCTCAAGTGTGTGCCCTTAAAATAATCCTTGTTTACTTATTTCAGTAGGGGTTCCAAAAGTAGTTATTGCACCATAATTACCTTGCTCAACAGTACATCCTCAGCTGAGCACAGTACTTGGCACTGGAAAAACCTCTAATAAATCTGTGAACTGAGTGAAGAAGTCATCACCATGTGTAATTTTATTTATCTTCCTCATATGCATAAGACTCTACCAATTGAGCAAATTCTCTGGAATTGATTTTATGCAGATGTGTCCAATATAAGATATTCGTTGCCACCTTAATGTAACACCATGTAGGGAGCTCTTTACTCTCCTAGAACATTACTATTGTGATGATATCTTGTTGACGCTAATGCACCATCTAGATTGGAACTGAGTACTAGTCTCCAATAACGACAAAGAACTTCTTTGTGGCTGATACTGACATCTGTCCTGGTTTCCACTTAACATGTATATTAGTTGCTTGAATAGATTCTTGGATAGTGAAGGTCAGTTTATTGTTGCCCTTTGAACATGGGGTCATCATGAATAACCTCAAACTGCAGCTGTGGCCAAAGAGAAAATGACTTCAACTGTTGATAAATGTTCTTGGTCTAGACTTAATGGTGCTCTAATAACATTAAATATAGAAAATATCAGACAAAAGAAAGCATCAACTCACAAAAGGATTCCATTGCCTGTATCCTGATATTCTTTCCTCTGAAAGGAATTTCTTCAATATATGCATTCCTCCTTAATAATGGTTCTCTTCTTTGTGAGGATGGACATACTTCATAGTAATATATTTTTAGATAAAAGATTCAACAAACTTGTGTATTCTCTTTTCCATTCCCTTTGCCTAAGTTATTTCAAATCACAAAGCAACAATTATTATAAAATAAAAATATACTTAAAATTGATCATGAATATCACAAATCCAGTCTTATTGGTTATCAATACACAATGTTAAATATATGAAAATAGTTCCCTTGTTTTATTAGAGAGAAACTTAAACAGGTGGCTATAAACTATATTTGTTTACAGTGAAATACATTTTGGGTACGGGGCAGAGAAACAAAGAAATGAGAAAGAAAGAAAGATGACATGAGAACCAAATATGTGAGGATGAGTCTTGAGTCTTCGAAAATGAACAATGGATACTGGCTACTGGTTAATGGCAGAGTTTTTCTCTCCAGTTCCATGGCAGCAATAAGTTGAATGAGGAGATACAGCATACAGCTGGTACCAGCACCCACTTGGTCAATGCCTTGCAGCATCCAAAGCTGGGGGTTCACAGTAACTGTGGGATGTATATGGAGGGGATGATTTTCTAGGATCAAGTGCCAACTTTGAAGCATGCTTCCACATTAGACTCCTTCATTTCTGTGAGTAAAATTTAATTCTAGTTTCATTTGGTTGATCATAAAAGCATATGTATCTTGGGAAAGCAGGTACTGAAATCAGGTTCTCCCAAGGATTGTAACCTTGAGCTCTGTTGGCAAATTCTTCCCCAGAGCAAAAAGTGGAGTATAATTTTCAATAGCACCTATAATTTTCAATAGCACCTATAATTTCAATAGCACCTATATTATCTTTTCTTCAGGAAAAAAACAGTTTTTCTGGTATTAAATTGAAAATTGAATTTGTCATTGAGTTCTGATATAAGACATTATATTAGATAATATAATATGGATGTTATTCTGGACAGCAGTTTCAAAACTTGTAGAAATGTTTGCCACAGGGTTAATTTTCTATCACCTTCAGTAAATGGAGAGTACAGTATTACAACAGGTTTTTGAAGTCGCTTTTGTGGTGATTAATGTACATTTATGTATTTCTAAATAACTCTATCATGATTATGATTTCAAATATTATGTGACAGACACTGTTATAAACATTTTTTTTCATACATGAAGTCATTTAAACCTCCTAACTGCCTTAAGAGATTGACACGTATTAACATCTCATCTTAACACTGTCTCTTAACGCTGTCTCACAGAGCGGCGAACATCTTGCCCCACGTAACACTGCCAAGTAGAAAGATCACAAGACACAGGTAGAACCTATCTATTTAAAGGGAATCCCACTTTTGCAGGGTGGGTCTGCTTTTGAAAAAAAATCACTTCTTTCAGCTAGGATTATTTGAAGAAGTTGAATAATGGTAATTTCTAAACTAAACTCCAAGACAAGAGCCAACTATGTTGTAAAATGTCAAAAGAGCATACTCAGGAGCAAGGATGACATTCCAAATTTGAAAATTTGGAGGGTTGTCTGTAGACTTAAGTGGAGGGCCGTTAATTATTCAGCTAGAGACCTCAGAGTTCTACAGTTTGGGACAATCAGTTCTAGGGTAATAGCTTAACCCTTAGGGCTAAAAAATAAAGATACATAAATCACTCTGATGTCAATAAAATATATACACTACCACAATTTCTCTTAAAGAAGTTATATGAGGATTTTTTTTTAGCCACAGAATATAATTTTACTAGTTTTCTCCAAATGCTATAGCCATAGTATCATATCTAAGTTGTTTTTCTTTCTTTTTTTTTTTAAAAATAATTAGATAGCAGCACGGATGTGTCTATTATTTATTTTTTTCATATTCCATCATACTAGTAATACCACAGTCTTTACTGAATTAGGACTAAACAGGAAATGTTATGTTTGCCCATTCATGGCACACATTCAATCAGAAAGCTCTGATTAATCACTAATGTGTGGGACTCTGGTGATCGAAGATACCTGCTTCTTATTCCATCAGTTTCAATGGGGGAACAATGATGACCATTTAATATGGTTAAAGCTAAGAAAGAAATACCTGTATCACTCAATCCCCTAGCTCTCATCTCTCCATTCACCCATCCATCCATCTGTGATCTATATATTGCGCATCTATATCTCTCTCATCCAACCATCCACCCATCTATCTATCACCTATCCATCTGTCTATCGGTCATCTATCTTTTGCTTCTTGAGAGAGGGATAACATCATGGGAGCTCAGCGGAAGGAAAACAGTAACTCTACTTAAAAAGTTAGGGCCATTCTAATAGATGAAGTAATATCAGAATCACATGTTGAAAGATAAACAGCAAATCAAAAGATGAACCTGGTTAACAAAAATATTAGCAGTGAAAGGAAAACCTAGCAGAATGCGGACAACTGGTCACATACTGGGGTACTGCAAGGACTGTGGTATCAGCATGGATATGAAGTAGTGTAGCATGCAAGTCAAGAAGGTAAACACTGGCCTCACTCTTCCTGATTTGAATCCTTGCATGGTGCTCTGGATCAAGTTTCTTTTCAACTTCCCTGTTCCATAATTTCCTCATTGATAGAATAGGGAATGAAAAACAGTACTAAAACTTAAGAATTTTTGAAATAACATTGGAAAGTCCTAAGTATACTTCCTGGCACATATTAAGCACTCAATAAATATTAACTATCATTATTATTACCCCAAAGAGATAACTAATTCTTAAATAATCAATATCACTATTAAGGGCTAATTTTCCTCCACATGGTCTTCATACCAACAGGAAACATATTTGTCAAAACATAATACGATTTATCTTTTGGCAGAGAAATCATCCTGAGAGGAACAATTTCTCATTTGAGCTGGAAAATTCTGAAGTCAACCCTCTAATTTCAATTGAATTTGACTTTTCATCTTACATTGACTAAATTTAGGCACTAGAGTGGAAGAAATCTGAAAAAATTCATTTTCTAAAAGTTGACTTCTTTCAGGTGACTAATATTAAACAGTTATGATCACTTCAATAGATACCACTGGAATATACAATGAAGTTTTCCATCTCCTACCACTTTTCATATGAGACCTTTAAGTTATTATGTTCTAAGTTCCTCAAAGAAAAGGTTGTTTGAATAATGTTAACAGATGGGCTCATTTTTCAGAGCCAAAATCTAGCAGAGCAGACCAAGTTCCACATTTAGGTTTTTTCTAGTTTCCTACATCTGGCCATTTGAGAAAGGGTGAAAGTCATTTAGTGGAAGAAGCTAGCAGTCAAAATCAAAGAAATGCTAAATACTAGAGAAAATAAGATTTGAGCATGCGTAGAAATCAAACTGTGGTGTTTTAGATTATGTCACAAAGCAGGCAAATGTGTGAAGTATTAAATCCACAGGGAATATTGGGGTCAGTCTTGGGGAGTACCTGTCCCTTCAAACATGATGCAAATTAAAAAATAAATAAATAAAAAGCATTGTAAAGCCAAATGAAACATTATGTGGCCAGGGTCAAGATTCTGATGTTGTAGGTGTATGGCCTCTTGACTTTGCTGAGAAGGGAGAACCAGTGTGGGGCCGTCTGCCTTTGTTAATAAATATGAAATTGGATAGCATACTGACGGCATAGTTTTGTGTACCCTCGTGCAGGATAAGGGTGAATTAAGATGGTGAGATCTATATTCAATTAGGAGAATTAGTATTAAGATCTAAATTTTCTAGATTGGCTAAATTGTTATTCTGATCTCTTAAGTTTTCCCTGTGATTTTGAGTGGATGTGAGATGAATAAAGGAGTAGGCATATTATTTCCCAATGTGTCCTTCTACTTAGTGAAGATTGTATGAGAGAATGAGACATTTTATCCTTTAAATAACTTCTTTTAGCTTATGATGTGTCTCTGTATTTTCTCTTTTAGAATGACAAATAGAAAATGCACCACCTAATTCCAAAGACAAAGTCAAAGATTCAGGGAGTGGCCCTTTTGAAAATTTCCTCCTTTCCTGGACTAAACTACTAACACAACTCATATCTATCCCAGTCCTGTTTAGTAGGTCTGAGGGTCCACAAAAATGGAACCTAAATTCCATGAAAATTGAGTATTATTCTATAAAATAAGTCACTCTATATGGATTTTAGCATGTTGATGATAAGAAGATACTATCTGGGAGTAGTTTTTTTGGAATTGTTAATATATTTAGTGACATTTTATTTCCTTAAAGAGATTTAGTACCTTTTGGGAAGCAGAGACTAAAAACCTGGCAAAGTTGAAAATAAAAAAAAATGAAGAGGGAGAGGACTAACTGAAAGAAAAATATCTGAAGGGCAAACAAGTGCAGGTAAGGCCATTTTTTGGTTGATTGTCAACTTGAAAAGACAAAGTGATTTTAGCTGCTGGACAGATAACACAAAGCCCCAGGGCTCTGAGCAGCTGGCCAAGGACCAGACATTTACAGTTGAAGAGGCTTCTCCATTCTGTGGAGTCAAAGGAAAAGTTGTTCCCTTTCTCTGAGGTTCTTCGAGGCTGGACAAATGAACAAATTAACATTAGGTGCAATGAGTAAGAGAAAAGCCTAGATTTAATAGTATCATACATCTGGAGAATCTGCATGGTGGTCATTTCTGAGGTTGCTGGGACATACACACACATTTCTTGAGTTGAGGCATGGAGGTCTCTCAGAGGAGAGAGGAGCAGGTCTCCATAGGGCAAGAAGGAACGATTCTTCCCTACTCTTATTTTAAAAATAAAGAAAAATAACTTCCCTTTCAACATTCTATTAGAGAATAGAAATAGAGACCATTTCTTGATTAAGAGAAGGATGGAGTCTCAGGGAGGGGCAGATGGCTTCTTTGATTAAGGGAAGGGCTACAGGGTAGAAGAATAGGAGCTTCTCCTTTGCCTCTGGTACTGTTCTTTACTGTCCTTGGTTCTTAATGTCAGAGTGGGGTATTTATAGCAGAACAGTTTTGAGAAACCTGGGGTATCATATTTTTAGTCTCATCAACTTCACAGAACAGTCAATGGAGAAAGGTAGAGGGCAAGAGTGATGTAGGAAGTTTTTATCAGGTTGTGTAAAAATTTTAGGACAGCTCTATAAATGCAAAACATTCAATGTACAATGAAGTAAATCAAAGAAATGATTGAGTTTACTTGGAAGTATTCTATACTTAACTCTGCTCTGTAAGTCATGTGGATTTATAAAGAAATGCATAGCAATTAATTAAAATATCTGATACTGAAACACCTCTTCTGTCTTAGTGAAGGGAAATGTACTATGAGATACTTTTAGGTTGTACACTAAACTCTCGTGGTCACCTGAGCCTGGGTACAGACAAGCACATATCTACAACATGTACATTCTTGTCCCCATACCCCAGGAGTAGCAACCCTGAGGCTGTGCCCTTGAGAAGTGAATTGGCCTATAAAATGCTGTTTTTAGGATACACAAACATTTTATACATTTAAAACATCACAAATAGATACCTTGGTGCTTCTAAGACACAGAGAAAGAGTCTAGAGGAAGAACTAAAGGAAGAGTGGCAGGGGTAAAAAATACTAAAATTATAAAATGCAACGACATTATTATCATAGTGATAAAAATAGTAATACAGAATGTCTATATTTTATCCAAACATATAAATAGGCATGTAAAAATAGCACATCATGTGCCCAAATTAACTGGGGAGAAGAGCAACGTATCACATACAAAACTCCATGTGGAAAAGAGCAATAAACTAAGCATTCAAGTGCAAAATGACTTGCTTTTCTAAATGGACACACACGATGCTAGCACTGGATATTGGAATAAAATAAATGCAACTCTTCTTTCTGGAATTAGTCAAGTCCTTGTTAAGTCAGCGTGGCATTTCTAGAGTGTAAATCTCTAGAATACTGTTTCTATACAATATGCCACCCCCAAATTGTTCTGTGGTCAAACATATTTGAAATACAAAATATATTTTTCTTTTGGAATTTTATAAGATACACAAGAAAATGAAAAGCATGAAGAAGTCCTATCATAAGGTAAAGTTCATCCTTGTTTTATACCTGAAGTTCCCCATTGTAAGGACAAATGACAATTAAAATCAAGAGACTTCAAGAGCCCCTGTGGCTCAGTTGGCTGAGATGCTGGCATGCAGGCCACGTGCAGCACAAGAATCCAAGTTCGAGACACAGGGCTGGAGTGAAAAACCAGAGAGAATGAACAAGATAAATACAAATATTCCCTTTCTTCTTCTCTTCTTCCCTCCCTCCCTTTCTTCCTTCCTCTCTCTCTTCCTTCCTCTCTTAAAAAAACAAAACCTCATTCTCTTTAAAGCATTCTCTTTAGAAAACTGATCACTATGTACTTTCTATTTGTTTAAAATATATAAATCTTTTTGAAAATTAGATAGGCCCTTTGTCAGCTTTATGAGAATTATCTTTCTTAAGGACCTGGGCACCATCTTTTGAAAAGCAAACGTCAAGGAAAACAGCACTTCCACCTCCCAGTTTCTGTGGCAGAGTAGGAGCATGACTTCTGTGGGCATCTTTCTTCACTTTGCAAAGCTAGTCCTGTCATAAGGATAGAGGCATGAAATCCTCTGGAGAAAGTCAGTAAGTGAACACTCACCCCAATGGCCAGGTAATGTGTGACAAATGGTGTTTTAAAGTCCTCTTGAAGACTAGTTCTTGTTTATCTTGAAAAAGTGTTATGTCATGGGTTGTATCTGCAAGCTTTCTGTCTTTGTAATCTTTTAGCGGATAACTGTGATGCAAAGGATTTTTATTTCATGCTTATTCAATGATAAACGTGTTTTCTTTTTCTACTTCCTTTGTGGAGAGGATTTTTAGGTTAATAAAGATTTTGTTTTAATTATTCTTCCCCAACACTTGATGAAACAAGCTGCCCCACACCCTTTTGAATATCCATTAAAACCGAACACAGTACGGAAAACATTGATTTATAGTATTTAAGATTTTATAAAATTACTTTAACTATCTTAAAGTTTCTAATTACTTTAAGGGTAGGGATTTAAAATGTTTGCCTAAAAAATAAAAAATAAAGTTTCTTGTGGTATCCAAGTAAGCCATTCTCATCTGGGCTTCCTCTTCTGAATAAAGGATTTTTCAACTCTTTCAAGGATGCTATATAGCCATTACCATTCCAGATACACAGGAGAGAATTTAGTTTATAACTTACAAGAGATCTTTAAAACATGAAGGCTTAATTCTCTTGTAAAACTCCAGTTGATAAAGGCTACTGACCTTCACCTCCTTTAAGAACAGAACGATGCACATGCTGACTCTTTTTCCAAACTACACTCATCAATGCAGTGAGTGGCCTGATAATTTCAATTACTAATAGACATCTCAACTCAGTTTGTCTAGTACTAAATGTGATCTTTTATCACAAGCCTGCTCTTCAAAATTTCTTCTCTCAGTTGACAATAAATCCATTCTTTTCATTATCTGGTCAAAAAAACTTTGGCGCCATCCTTGACCCCTCTTTTTCACCTGTGATAAGGAAACCTTGTTGGCTCTTCTACAGGCCACTCCTCCCTTCTCCAGTGCTGTCATTCAAGAGTAAACTGCTATCATCTCTAGTCTGGGTATTCCAAAACGATTTTACGAGTTTTTGTGCTTTTCCCATTGCTCTTTCCTTGTCCAGTCATTCTCTGCATGGCAGCCAGACTAGTCCTCTTAACTGCGATCTTTCTTACCTCATCCTTGCTATGGAACATGTGAGGCATCTTTCACTTTGGAGTTAGGCAGTGATGACCCCCTCTGCCTGGAGTAATCTCCTGCAAGGCCATATTTCTCACCTTCTTTAGGTCTTGGTCCAAATGCCACCTTCTCAACGATGCCCCTTTGATCACCTTATTAAAAGTTGTCACCCACTCTCAAATTTTTTATGCTTTTGATACCTGTTATCCTGCTGCTTCCCTCAGCGTATACAGTCAACATTTTCTGATATACTAATTTTCTTTTTTGCTTGTTGCTATTTTTTGACTCTCCTATACTCCTTTCTAAAATATAAGTACCATGAAGGTAGGTATCATAGCCAATTAATTTTTGAACGCATTTTTTAAAAATGTGATTTGAAACCCGCAATAGGTGATACTAAGGTTTGATGCATGGGAAACATTCTGAAGCAGATGGTTACCTGGTTCATTTACAGGTTAATGAGCAAGGTCATAAAATCCTCTCCTAGGAAATTATAGGCCTAGAGTACATTTCTAAACAGTGTAGCACATTCAGAGGAAGCTGGTCTGGAGGCAGGTTAATGAAACTGAATTTAGTGGATTCACATAGACTTACTAGTTCATAAGTTATTTCAGGGAGGAGGAGAAAAGAAAAACTTGAGAGCTATGCTTTTCTTTCAAAGTAAATCTAAAAATAATCTACTAACTAGGAGCTTGAGTTCATAAATCCCTACTGACAAATTAGTATTACAAATATTTTAAATATTGACATTAACTTTCACACTTAAGCTTGCAGCTTAAAAGTAATAAATGAAATTTTCATTAATTTTACTGAAGTAACTGTGTATTATATTATATAGGTTAAGATAAGCATCATTGTAAGTCAATATTGGTCTATAATGCATTAAACTCACCACTAACAGATTGAGTCTATCCTTTACTTTATACATGACCCCAAATTTTCAACCAAAATAGAAGATTGAATACGTTCAATTCTCACATGTTATAATCAGAACTGATGGTTGATCAATTGGAAAAGTTGGATAAAGAGGGAAATTGACAAATATACACCTTTAGACTTTTTTTTAATTTAAAACTAATTTGAATACAATAAAGCAGGCTATAAAATTAATTGAATCTCTATATGAAAATAATGAGCTAGCAGAAAGAGAAATCGGGAAAACACTTCCATTTACAACCCTATCAAAAGAGAATTGTTACCATGGAATATATAGCAAAGATGTGAAAGATCTGTACAATGAAAACTATAAAACATTGTGAAAATAAATAAAAAACACACAAAAAAGGAAAGCTATTCTATGCTCATGGATTGAAAGATAGAATATTGTTCAAATCACTCCACTGCCTAATGCAGTGTAAAGATTCAATGCGATTTCCATCAAAAGTCCACACTCTTCACAAATAGAACAAAAAGTCACGAAGTTTTTTTGGAACTGCGAAAGAAGCTAAATGGTACAACCAGTTCTGAGATTGGATGTATTGTGTTCCTTGACTTCAAACTATACCAAAAAGCAACAGCAATTGAATTGGAATAGTTCTAGAAGTAGTTCTAGAATTAAAAAAAGACTCACGCATCAGTGGAACAGAATTGACAACCCAGAAATAAATCCACATGTATATGGATAACCAATCTACTACAATGAAGTATACAATGGAGGACACTCTCTTGAAGAAATATATTGGGAAAACTAGGCAACCACATGCAAAAGAATGAAACTAGACCACTCTCTAACGCCAAACCAAAACCAAAAAAATTCAAAACAAATTAGACTTGGATGTAAGTATAGTAACTATAAAATTCATAGAAGAAAACAGAGGGGATACACTTCTTGACATTCACCCTAAATTAGAGATGTCTTTGGGAGTTCAACTCCAATGTCAGGGGAAACAAAAATTAAAATAAGCAAAGGAGACTCTATGAAACTAAAAAGTTTCCACACAACAAAAGAAAATACCATCAAAACTAAAAGATATTTCACTGATTGAGAGAAGAGAATTTTCACATCATATATCCGAATGGATTAATCTCCAAAAATATATAAAGAACTCACAAAACTCAATAGAAACAAAATAAACAATTTAATTAAAAAATAGGCAGAAGAACAGAGAAATGGAGACCTCTCCAAAGAAAACATACAGATCATCTAAAAGGAAACAAAAAGGTGTAAAACCTTTCTTATTCTTAGGGGAATGCAAATAAAAATAAATACTATCTCGCACCTCTGAGAATGCTATCCAAAATTCTGGAAACAATAAATGTTGGTGAAGATATGGGGAGAAGAGAATCCTATGCACTTTTGGTGGGAGTGTAATCCGTGTTAGTGGGAATATACATTTCCATTATAAAAAGCAGTACAGAGATTTCTCAAAAAATTAAAAATAGAAATTCCATATGATCTAGTTATTTCACTTCTGAGTATCGCCTCAATAACGCAAAAACACTAATCTGAAGAAAGATTGTACTTTGATGTTTATTGCAGAATTATTTACAATAAGCAAGATCTGGAAACAATCGAAGTGTCCATTGTGGATGAGTGGGCAAAGATGAGGTACATACACACAATGGAATACTAGTCAGCTATAAAAAGAGATGACATCCTATCATTTACAACAACATAGATGGCGTAAGTCCCTTAGAGGGACTTATACTTAATGAGAAAAGTCAGTTGGAGAAAGTAAACATCATATGACACATATGTGGTTACCAGAAAGGAATGGTAGGCAAATTGGGCGAAAGGGGTCAAAGGGAAGGATAGAATTGAACTGCCACTGGCAAACAGTACTGTGTATATAGATGTTGATTTAAAATGATGCACAAGTTAATCTCGGATAGCATTTAATGCAGTGTTACATCAGTAAGAAAATAGACATATGAATTGTATTTTGAAGCCCTTTTCCTAACAACCCAGAATTAGTACAGATCCTCCCTCTCTGAAGCTAAGGACCTCACCTCCACAAGGCTGCCCATCTGCCCAGACCAGTCTCAAGCCCCAGGTCTCCAGGCTATCTCTGCTGTTCAGCATGCTTATAAGTGAAGGAATTCCCCTGGTCCACACCCCAGATTCAATATTCTCTAGAACGACTGGCGAAACTCAGTAAAACACTGTGCTGGGGGCCCAGAGTATGCATGTCCCTTCCAATTGTGCCATCTCCCAGAACACCAAAGTGTCCACAGACCTAGAAGGTCTCCAAACATTACAGTTTCAGAGTTTCTAATCTCAGTTTCATTACATAGGTATGCTTCATTGAATTATGGGCTATTGGTGACTGAACACCATTTCTGGCCCCTGGATATTGTGGATGGGGCTACAAGTTTTAAGCCTCCAAGCACAGGCTTGCTTTCCTAGGCACCCCTCTCCCTATGAATCATCTCATGAACAGACAATGTGACAGTCAGTCCTATCACTTAGACAATTCTAACAGTTTAAAGAGCTTTGTGCCAGAAAGAGAGAAGGATAAAGGTAAAATATATTTTTATTAAATCACACGTGATTTTGGTCTTCTAGTGAGCATGTATGTTCCACAGTGTTCCTTGTACTCTGTGCACTCCTTGAGACAGTTTCTTATGTCTAATTTTTCTTTTTCCTTTTGATGTAGGTTCTCCAAAATTTTTAATAAAGGACTGACTGCCGGAATAAAGCAAGCAAATTTCATTTTAGTAGTCTATACGATTGCTCGCTAATAAAAATAGGATATCGCTAGACAGTTCAGTAGAAAATGAAACTATCAGAGCAAAGTATGATAATTCAAATGACAAAATTCACAAGAACTAAAATCTGGGCTGCAGAAACCCAGGTAGAGTCTAGGTCCAAAGTGAGCACTTACGCATGATGTGTGGTTGGACAGGTCACATCACCACTCTAGGTCTAAATACTCTTAACTCGAACACCTGGGAAAAATAATGCCCTTCTTATCATAAAATACTCTTGCGAGGGCTATAGCAGGTAATGTACTAAAGGATCTGTAACTTCAAAATGGTCCAATGAGGGCAATTAATATGTGATGAAACATATAAGACTGACTTCTGAATAGCAAAAGAATATTCCTGAAAATGCATAGAAAAAACAGTAGCTTTGCATTTTCTTTCATCCTGAAGGGGGCTGACAGATCGGAGTTGTACACATAGCTCAACTTGACCTTCCAGTTCATCTGGTTTGAGAGGCCTGCGGCTCAGGAGCAGAAGGGGCACTGTGGAGTGTATTAAAAATTGCCTCTTCTTCGGTCCACTTTGGGTCTGATGCTGTAATCAATGGGCAATGTTCCTGTATAAAGGCTGGAGGACACAGTATATCACATCCAACTCTTTCCAATAACATTATTTATTGTTATTCAATTCACATTTCCCTCAGGTTTTGGCAAGATTATAGAATTTATTCTTCTCTATCGTAACCAGCCAAGTAAATCACCTTGCAAACCTCATTGTCACACTTTTTCTTACCCAGCACTGGTGGCATTATTTCTTTGTCTCTCAGTGTATATTAAAATTTAGCAGTACAAGCTTCCATTTTATAATGTGGCAATTTAGTATTATTGGTTCTTGCCTAATATTTTCTTAATGCAAAGTGTTTTGGAAAAGCAGAGCACATCAGGGTTTTGGACCATAAAACCAGAGACAAAGTGATAAATACTGTGAATGAAACATTTTCCCTTGTAGACAAAAAGTACCAGTTGGTGTTAAAACAGAAATAATACTACCTTTGCTAAAGGGTCTTAAAATACTTCATTAGAAATACAGACACACAAAGAGGTGTATTAGAGAAACCTAGTGGACTCCCCTCAGGACAGGAATAGCGAAAATGACTCATTCCCCTGCTCGTGTCAAGCATCCAAGCTCCTGAGATCTCTTCAGGTTACGCTGTGCTATAGCTCAGTGACTCTGAGGCTATTTTAACTGACTTTGGTCAGCAGTCCTTTTGGTTAGAAAAAAACACCTCTCCATTCATCCAGGTTACTTGTTTCCACTTTCTAATTAAGGCAAAAACATTGGTGATAACAAGGTGATACCATGTGATAGTATATGATACTATTACTATACTCTATTGCACTAGTCAGTAGCATTACTAGAATATATTGTTATTTATGCTTGACTACAGCACAATTTTAGCATCTCATACTATATATATTCTCTGCTGTATTGTACTATGCTATGTCATTTTCCAAGGGAATTTGTGCAAATATGTACTTAGTAGCAGGCTGTATGAAAGAAAAGTCTGTGTTTGAATAGTGTGTCTGAAAGTATAGACACTTTATGCCAAAATACTGTTCTTAAAAGTCCAGGTCATCAAGCACTTCAGGGTTAACTAAATAGCCTATAATACAATAGATGAGGGTGGATTAAAGCAGAGTGTATCATATCACAAGGAACAGCAGCAACTGAAAACTCTTACCAACTCAAAACCACATTGCCGAGACCCTGGTAACACATTCTTTGTGAAAATTGAAAACTCTGGTGTTATGCATGCATAACAGTGCAGACAGGCATGAAAGCGAGCAGAGGCAGGCAGGCAGGAAGAGATGAGAGGAAGAAGCACTAATTTCATTTTATTTAGTTGTTCATCCTGGTTGTTGGTGCTGTCCCAGGGGCACGAACCCGGGACCTTGGGATGTATGTGGACTGCGCCCAGCCCCTCCTCCACCAGGGCATGTCTGTGTAAGCATTTGCATGAGGTTTCTGACTGCTTCCCAGTGGTTCTGGGTTTCAGTTCTTGATAAACTCTGACAATCATCAGTTTTAAGTTTTGAGTACCCAGCTTTAAAAACAATTAAAATCACTATGAGCAATTAACTCCAAAGTACTTTTTGCTGAGGGGGCAGTGTCCATGCTTGGGGGTTGGAGGGATCTTCATTGTGGGCACCAGGCGCTCTCCTGGTCACTCACTGTGACTCAGGGTGCCCTTGGCTCTCAGCACTAAACGCCAATGGCATCCATCAATCTCCCAGATCATCAGAAAGATCAGAGTTGCTCATGATGGTGGCTGGTGCTGAGATTCATTCTCTTGTGAAAACTCAGGGAGGATCAGAGCAGGGGCCTGGCGGCATTGCACCAGAATATGCCCTTCTCTCATCATGCCTTGGTGACGCTGAGCCTGAACCCAGACCCCATGACAAGCTATGAGAGGTTTCTTATCTTTGCCCTGGAAGAAACAGCCCGACTGCCATGAACCCAGATGAGTTTGTTTTCTCCCCTGAGCTGCAGCTTCTCATTTTTGAGAGGGTTGAAAACAATGCCTGTGTTAACTAGCTTATGATTTTATAGGGTGAGCAAATTAGAAATCATGGTGCAAAAAGACACTACTAATTTTGTCATGTTTAAAGAGCAGAGCTATGTTCAATTCCCAGACATGGTGACTACAGAGCTATAGCAGAGCTGCAAGTATATCCATGAGCAGTGAAGCCAATGGATATGGCAACAGGCAAACAGAGGGGAAAGGGTTAAAATCAACAAGGATTACAGCTGGGCTAGCCAGGTAGAGTTCATTAGACATGTGCATGTGTGTGTCATGTGAGCTGCACAGATTTTCAGAAGTCCTTCATTACTGCTTTCCTATGTTCTGTATTTTCAGTGAGAACATACATTTTCCTGTAGTCCATTCAATTCAAGTAAAGTTTTCTTAAATATGCCAAACTTTGGGACTGCTTTTGCTTTGAGAATTATTAAGTATATATTTTAATTTAAAAATGTTCATGCCTAACTCCTTCTAACTAGAAAGTTAGGGAAGTTACTGGAAAAGAACATGTCTGTCTCTTATAAAATGCTTTTTTTTTTTTTTCCAAAACTGTCTTCCCTGAAGTCTAATTTTCAACATTGTTTTCCTCTGACCCAATTTCTCCTTGTTAAAGCTTCTTCTTCCTACATTTTCCCCTTCTTGTAGTCTCTCAGCTTTTCTACTGAGTATTGTCTTTCTTTTTGCAACTCACTAAGTGATCCTAGAATAAACAATTTGGTTTTCAAATTCTACACACTCATTTTAATAAAAAAGTTAAGAAGAAGGTGAAAATACTTGTTTTTATTCTAATTCTTATTCTGAGATCCTTTGTAATAGGGAGTGACATGCTCAAGTATGAATTCAACTTGGTTGGAAATATAATTCTTGGCATGCCTTGGTGGCCTAGTGGATAAGTTTGCTGGACAGAGTCCACACACTTCCGAAGGACCAAGGTTTAAGACCTGGAGCCAAGGTGAACCATCAAGATGAACACTAAATAAAATAAATAAATGTTTCTGCCTCCTCTCTCTTCCTGCCTTCCTGCCTACTCGCCTTCATTCCTGCATTTACCTTTCCTTAAAAAATAAAAAGAAAAGAAAGAAATTTAATTCTTTATCAATTGAAGAATATAACTTAAAATATCCTAGGGACTGAATGGAAATCAGAAGAGAAAAGAGGAAAAAAAAAAAAAGGAATAGGAGGAAGGAATAGAGAGAAAATAGGAATGAACGTGAATAACTACATATGTTCTCGAGCAATGATATGTGGTACAGTTTTGTTCTCCTTTCAAGGGAATGTAGAGAGAGAATTCTCAAGTAACAGTACACAGTGAACTTTGATTGCATTTTTAAAATCCATGAACACTATCATTCTAATAAGATTTTTACATCAGGTCCACGTTGTACATGGTGTCTGGCTTCTCTGTCAAGGCCAACAAGGCAAAATTCATAACATTATACGATGTAAAAATGTAAGCATCATATGGTGGCTGGACCAAAAGGAATAAAATGCTAAAAGTGCTAAAATGCTTAAGTAAAATATTCATTTTTAGTAGTAATTACTAGCTGAAATTAGGAAATACAATTTCCCCATGAATAGAAGGGATTCTGTAGTTCTAGTCATCTGTGTGCCTTCTAGGTATAGCCCACATTTTCACTGCGTAATTTGAAAGAAAAAAGCCTATTGTAGTCTTAGAACTCAATTATTTGAACAGCAGCAAAGAAATGCATCAAAAAAAATCTCCATCACAATTCACCCCTTAAGGGATCTTAGCTTATTTTAGCCACTGGAGCAACTGCTGTAGGTTCTGAGAAAACGATGGCTATGAAGACTATGGGAGTGTCTCTGGCTTAAGCAGTGGCAGTGCAAACACTAACTAATATGACAAGAGCTGGATTATTAGGGGCTATATTAGATGGCTCATTGTAAAAGTTAAACTGACATTTCATTACATTTCCAGAAGGCCAGTGGTCCCTCTGATATACTCGTAAGAACGTGAGCTGTATTCTGTACCGATACTGCCAGGTAATTCAGAGCTAGATTTAGGATGAATGAAGAATCGAGGTCTCTCAGACAGATGGAGTAACATGAACACCAAAGTCAGTTACATTTGGGGACAGCTCCCTCATCACCTGCTGGGAGGTGTGAGTGACCTCTGGCAACTGGAGGACAACTTGCTACTGGCTTGGGGTATCAGGTGTAGTTATTATAAAATTCTGACTTCAAATGAGACAAGGTGTACATCACGGTATCTACTATGCTTTTCTCTTTGCTCTGCTCTGTGTCTGCACCCATTTGCCCCTGGCAGCCTTGATATACTGGGGCAGTTTTCAGTCCTCCACCATCTCTTACTCTGTCTTATCTCAGGGTGAGCCTTAGCCCTTTGCTCATCCTAATTGGAAAACATACTGCCTCTGCTCCAGCATAGTGTGATATTTAAGGCTTAACTGCAGGTATGAGAGACTGAGAGTAGGAGAGGCCATCATCCACTTGCTCTGGACTTGTGCTTATTACAAATTGAATCTCAGGTCATAATAGCTTTTGGGGGCAATTACATCACACTTCAAACTCATTCTCAGTTAATAATGAAATGAATGCCTAAAGCCTTGTATATGTATTTCTTTCAAGTTCCTCTTCATGCATTTTTTTTTTAATTGGAGCATAGTACTTTACATACATTTCCATTTCATTTTATTTCCCCAAATTGGGCTTAGTGTTGTAGCCAGTATAGATTTTTCTGAATCTGGATTCCAGTTTCCTTTGTCAAAGTTATTTCTCAGTTTCATGCCATCTGAAATCTGATTTTCAGGATGCTATTGGTTCCCACAACTCATTTGTTAATAATATAATGAAGGATAAAAGTGTACCAGCATTATACATGATGCCTATATAATTTTCCTTTCTATTAACATAAGAATTTTTTGTCTCATTAAAATATTTCCTAATATTATGCCACATTCCATTAAAATAAAGATTTCATTTTTTAAGACAAGTGTTTATATATGTCAGGAAAAATGTGTGAAAAATCAGCTTTCATTCCAGAATTGCACAGAAGTCCCATAAAGTTATTTTCACGCTGTAGCGGTATGGAAAATACTTGGAAGAACAGACTAAGCTAGAAAAACCAAAGAGAACTCAAAATAGACTGAATACTCAGTGGCTTTGGGATTACGGAAAGATAATATAAGGTGATTGCCAAATGGCTAAAACATAATGAATGGGAAAAAACACCCTCAAGTGACATGGGTGCATGGTTTGTGTCCCACATTGTTTTGCAGCCTTAAAGGAAATAGGAAAGACATAGTGTGATTTTTTGAGGACTGGCAAGGAGAAAGTGATCATTCATGCAAGATCTGGGTGTGGTCTGAAGCTGCCGCTCACTGATCTGGGATCATAGGGTTTTGTGTTAATAGTCTCTATTTGCTGTAAGCCAAGCCGTTCACTTACATAACCAGGCTCCTTGGTAGACACTGACTGGATGTTAGCAGGAGTCTTCAAATCCGGAAACAGCTTCTCCCCATGGCGACAGGTCTGGCTTTCTGCAAGGGGGCTATTCCAAACCCACGATATGTTTTCCCAAGGGAAGCTCCTACCATTGGGTTAGGCTAAGTAGGGGGACATGGAAACGGTGAAGTTTTATTGCTCTTTTCTCACTCTTCTCCCTCCAGACTCACAAGCACTGCTCTGATTTAGCGCTCCTCCTTTTGAATCCTGAAATCATGACACCAACATTTTTGTTCTGGAAGGCTCAGTGGGAAAAACAAGATGGCCTTGGCAGTTATTTCCTTTTAACAAGTATATTAATTGGATCACAGTTGCTTTTATACATAGAAAATTAGCAATCGTACTGACTATTTCAATTGCTTTCTAATTAACTTAGACATGTTTACTTTGGTGATTCCATCAAAGAAATCTAATCTCTAACCTCTAAACATTTAAACAATAGCAGTGAACTCTAATTATATTATTTTCTGTTTCTGACACCTTAACTTGCTCATTGCCATAGGAAACTGCGACTTTTATGCTAGTTAATAGGTCTAAAAAAATTTGTTTTATGGAAAGGGATAGGTCGGAATGAAGGCAAGTAGGCAGGCAGGAAGAGAGAGGCAGAAGAAGCATTTATTTTTGTATTCATTTTTAATTTAGGTGTCCACATTAGTTAATACCCTCTGCCCTGGGCCATGAAACTCAGTCTTTGGGATATATGTGGACTGAGCCCAGTGGACCTAACTGCTAAGCCACCAGAGCATGCCTAGTTAATACATTCTTTTAGTCTTTTACCCAGGTAGTGATCTTCTCACCTGCAGATTCAGGCTTTCTCTGAGGCTTTGTTTTCTTTATAACATTCCAACCTGGGATATTAATTCCTATACATGCATCCCAAGATATTTCAGTATAAAGTAAAATTCCAGTTTTAAAGTGCTTACAGTTTCCCAGGGAGCAAGCTGAGACATGTGCACAGGGCTAGGTTTATGCAAAGAGAACTATTTTGCTGTGTAGGAGAGGAAGGTCAAGTCCATCGTGTAACATGAAAAACCTCCCACCATTTTATCTCCATGACCTGCCAATCCATCTCTGTCCCTCATTCGGTCTTTGTTTACATAGAATTAATTCAAGCAAATCAAAATGCTTGCTAACCTGCCATGTTCTACATACCTTCCTGCCTCTTCGCCTATAAACAAAATCTCAAATTCTCCTTATGGATGAGTAAGATTTTCATTCCCTTTTCCTGTATTTATGCCTTTGTCCATTCTGTTTTCTCTCCCCAGAACTGTCTCTTATTTTATCATTGGAGGGCCAGCTGCCCTTTATCTTACCCCATTAATTGGAGGTCATTTTTTCTTTCTAAGAACACCTAATTCATCTGTGCCGTCCTTAGAGGATTTATCACTTTTCTAAACTTTTAATTTGAAATGAACTTAGGTTTAGAGAATTGCCTCCATTATACTTTATTCATATTAATATGTGAAATTGCTAATATTTTATGTAATGTTAGTACAATGATCAAAATGAAGGGGTGAACACTGGTACAGTACTTATAAACCTAATTGTTGATCTGTATTTCACCAGATTTTCCTGCCACATACTTTTCATGGTCTGGGATCAATTCAGGACCCCACGCTGCATACAGCTGTCATGCCTCCTTAATTTCCTCCAAACTGTTGTTCTCAGCCTTTTCTTATCTTTCATGACCATGGCGACTTTTTACCTTATGATATCGTTACATTTGAACATGAGTGTTTTCCTGTCTGCTGCAATTTTCCTGAAATTTGTCCCGGAGACACGTTTTTATACCCAAGAGAGTCTAGCCCATGATGGGAGCTCTATGATTACTGCCTAACCACGTGTCAGAAACCATTAGAAAGAATAGTAACTAAATCTCCGTAATTAAATACTGGTACTGTATGCTATTGTCACTTAAAGTTGTTATAATGTTAGAGAGCAAGATGGCAAATCTCTAGGAAAGAAAACAATGCTATTTGTAGGTACTATATCTGAGCCCATTTTCTCTAGGCCTTCAGAGAAGGAATCATTAAAGCTCCCGATCCATGAGCTATTCATGGCGCATGGACACCTAGCGGCCAGCGGGAAGGGCCAATATCTAGCCAGGATCTAGCACGACCTGTTTCTGGGTCTTGAGACCAATAGACCTCTCTACTCTGAGGCTGGAAAGTTCCCTGGACACTTGCACAGAACTCTGGGCTAAAGTAATTACTTCCTACCTCACTTACACCTTAGCTTAGGTCCTGCAGCAAAGAAACTCAAGACACAGAATTCCAGTCTTCTTCTCTGGGACCCTGAACCAGGGCTGGTACCATTTTGGATTCTCCCTGTTTGGTAACTGATAAATATGTCATGATGCTTTGAACCAAAATGTTAATACTTAGCTGCCCTCTTTTTCCTCCAGTTGGCTGCATTTCTCTATGGATTTTCCCATAGCTATAATGAACTGATGGCCCCTCTGAAGTTCCATCCTTCCTCTATGAAGCCAGCGGTATGCTCAGCTGACATGCCAGGCATTTTGTATGCTGCCATACCTACTGTTGTCCTTGGCCAAGAAAGCTTCTGTCCCTTTTCCACCACACCTACTGCTAAGTCTCAGCTTCAGAATTGTGCCCATTCTTTTTGTGACTCCATTACTTATGACCTAGTTATTTCACTTTGCTAATAATCTCAAATCATTGTGGTATATGCCATCAGTTTATACTTCTTCACTATTGTTGTAGAGGTGGCATCTTTGCTTCTCCCCTCCTGCTGAACTTACTTGCTTTGGTTTGCTGGAGGGTCTGCCACAGAGGCCTTGATTTGAAGGAGCTGCAACTACTGACATGTGAAGACACCATTCTTCAATTTTGCTCTACATTTTAGTAGATTCAGGTCATTCACAAAGATTCAGAATACTATCTGTCAGTTTCAAGAGAAACTGGACTGATATCTGCTGGGTTCTAACTGGAACACTACTGTATACATTTTCATTGGAAGGTCTTACCACAAAGAGAAAAAGCATGTCTATTTGGGTCCCACAGAGGTGTTTTGACACTAGGCTTAATAAAGCACGAAGAACTCATTAATAAGTAATGTTCCACTATGTTAACAAAGTTGAATGCACTGGCTAGAACCTGGAGTAAATGAAATCATGTATGCAGCCCTGTAGCTTGTTAACTTGCTGTGATCTCTTCACAAAGTTTGGAAGAGTCCAGAGCATCAGTGCACACGTAAAACTAGCATTTATAAATGCAAGCACCTCCAGTTATGATACGACTGCTAATTTTTTCACTCCTGAGAGCCCAAAATAGTGCATAATCTTTCCTTGATGCTGATCAGGAGGCATTCTAATGATACATTTAATCTTTGCTAGCAGGAAGATTTTACTCATCAATAGGTTGACATACAGTAGATACACTCCTATTGTCTCATCTCAAATCCTTTATCTTCTTATTTACAGGGATACAAGGGAACTAGTGAATAGTGAACTAGCTACTAGGTGCAAGCAGGCTAGTCTAGTGAGCCAAAATTTGCACGAATGAACTTTTTAGTCTGACTCAGAAATCTTTCACAATACAGTACTACATAAGTTTGACTCGATACAGACATACTTGCATTTTTACTATTCCACATGGTTCTCTTGTTCTCTCAAAAACAAAATTTTGTCATGGAACACTGAGTGTTCAGGAGTGTCCAGAGACAGAAAAAAATCAACTTCTCAAAAAAAACAGTGAAAGTATGTTTTCAAATGCATACTATTATGCTCCAAATAATCTTTTCCTGGATTCTGAAGTTGCATGATTTTAGTTGGGGAGAGACTTCGGGGTTGCCCAGCAGAGGTAAAAGCTGTCAGAGCAGGGGAGAGAAGCTGTGGAATTTCAGTCCCTGGCATTCTCCCTTTGGTTCTCTGGTGCTGAAGTCAGCTGCTGCTTCAGAAGTTCTTCTCATGATTAAAAGCTGATGGACAGCTGTCAAGCGTCAGTTAAGCATGACTCACTCCTGCTGCGCAACCATCGTCCAGAGGGACCATCTCCTGTCCCACACTCCTTTGACTGCTCACACACTCAGTTCTCTAGCGGGTTTTTCTGGAAAGCCAACCAACATGCAATAAAATACAAACAATTCTGGGCACTGTTTTGATGAAGCAACTTGTTGGGTGGGTTGAATTTCAACTCAAAGGTCTTGCCAAGCATGCCCATATGTACACATTTGCTGCATCTTGCCAGACCTTTCATGTGGCTATGATGACAAAGCTATTAGATTGCTAATTAAATCTTGTTCCAAAGTTGCAGATTTAAAGCAATCATCATCCTGAGAATGAATGCAAGCTATGAATATTTTCACAATTCCTATGTGTTTATGTAGATATACATAGTTACATAATTATACTGTTTTATACACATACACACATACACATATATAGTATATACTAGTTTCCTCATTTTCAAGTTAATGGAAACAGTGACAATGAAGGAATAATTAGGGCTCAAAGTGGTCCATGAAAAGATTTCATTTTTGAGAGAATAAGAGATGTCATGGCAGAATAGCAAAAATGCAAGTATGTCTGTATTTACTGAACTTAGTACTGTACTATGACTCACCTCCTTTAATTCCAATAGCCCAATGATACTGGAAATAATGTCATCTGCATTTTACTTACGATAAAGCTCACTCAGTGAAGGTAGCCAAGTTCACACTGATAATAAGTAGCAGAACTGGGAACTGGAATTTAGACAACCTTTTCCAGAGACTACACTCTTAATTGCTATTCTATAGGACATTGCAAGATATCAGGAAATTTAGTCAAAGATGGCTCCATTGCTAACCTGGAAAAATGGAGTTTGTTCAATTCCCTTGAATTAAGATGAGTTTAAGGTTAGCCTAAATATTTAAATTACTCTTTGGCATGATTTAATATCTAACAGGCTACACAGATATTTTAAGATGCTGTTTTCCATAGTGCTGGTTCTCATGGCCAAGGCGCAAAACAAAAAGAATATTTTCAATCTGTGAGCTGACCAACTCAGCATTTCTCACTCAGTATTAAGTGTCCTTGACATTTGCACAAATATATATTGTTATGAATAATTTTCTTCTGAAACGAAACAATATTCAAAATTCAGTGTTGAAAAAAAATGCTTGCTTGTTTTTGGAAAGAGGGAAAACTTATTTGAATAGCTACTAAGCCCTTTAGTAGGTAGGAAGTTGTGAAGGAAGAAAAGACAGCATTTCCTGATGAGCTAGGAGCAGCTGGGATTTTAGGCAACCTACTCTGAAGAAATAGAAAAGCAAAGCCCTGATTAGGTCTAACATATATTCTTTGATCCCTATGAAGAATCAAGCACCTAATTTTCCAATGTCAAGAGACCAAATCATTTGGAAATAAACTCTGTTGTCAAAACACAAATACAAATTATTTGTACTCTTCTGCCTTAGTTGTTGCATGCACTGAACTAATTTACATATGAAACACAGAAACAATTTATAAATCATGTCAATCCATACACATCTTTCTATTTATATTTGACTCTTGCATAATCTAATTTCATATGCTTCTGTACTGAATTTCTCCCCAATACATTGAAAGCTCCTTGTGGGAAGGAACTGTATTTAATACGTCTTTAGAGTGGCAGGTAGAATGTTTTAAAAATAATTCTACTTTCCACAATGAATGATTATGCCCAGTCTAAACTCCAGACAAAAAAAAAATGTGTAAATGCAAATACTTATTCACAATAAATGTTGTGCCCTGAGGCATTATTTCTAACTCCAAGTATTTGGATATTAAATTATGTGATATTGTCTGTCAAACCAAACTTCCAATCACATTACTTTTATCCTTACCAATTTACATAATGTGTGAAAAGACAACTGAAGGAAAATGTATGTTCAATTTTACTCAGCCCAAGACACAAACTAAGACACTCAGAATATATGTTTATACTGAGTGGAAGTATAATTCCCTTGGCTGTGAGAGAACAATTCATCTATGATGTGATTAAAAATGGAAAAGAAAATGTTCCTTTGGGAAAAGAATATGTAAAAAATGTTGCTGCCTTCTAAATCACATAAATATTCATAGGAGGAGGGAAAAGGAAAAGGAAGGAGATAGAAATTTCCAAAGACATCACTAAGGGCTTTAGACAAAATGAATTCAATCAATCAAAACTAACCATAAATCAGTGATTTTCAGTATTGGTAATCTGAAATATATTGCTTTTGTATTTTCTTAACATCTTTTTTGTTATTGTTGAAAACAATAAAAGATTAATCAAAATGTTTAATGCTAGAATGCTATAATTAGCCATTATCTTCATAAGGACCAGATGTAGTTTTAAATTATTATAATTTTCAATTAACCTTACTTAGCATAGAAGACTTTAACTGAACTGTGTCATGATACCAGAACAGTTAGAACATCCAGTTTTTAGCTTCTAATCTTATAGGATTTAAAAGTGCATAAGAATAAATAAAAACTAGGTGAATTATTCATTTTCTTACATTATTTGCTATTTGACAAAACCATCAAAAAACTTGATAAGTTCACACAAAGTACTCATTAAGTCTTCTGAACCCTACGTATTTACAGCTGTTTTCCATAATCATCCTCATCAGTCATTTAGAACTATGTACCTAATGTAATGCATACTTTTTAATTTACTTAAAATTTAAATTATATCTCTATAATAAATGATATGCCAGAAAAACACAGGAAAATTCTATTCCATGCAATGAGAAACCCCACTTTTAACATTATGTAGAATCATGGCTATATTCTTAATTTCAGTCAAATTTAGAATCTATTTACAAGAACCCAGTGTACAATATTTTAAGATGCATTATAATACTCAAACTAAAAACTGTCTTAGAAAATTTATATTTTGTTTATTTTTTGCAAATAAAATTCTCCAGGCTTAGTGGAGTTTTTTTTTAATACTTTTCTTTGTGCCCTGTTAAATCTACTGAAATTATTTTCCAGTTGAGTTACATCATTTTCCCTTATGAGAGTTCAGAGACTTTTCTCATGACTTTATATCACTTCATAAGGACTCTGAGGAGCCCAGGGCCCAGATGTTACTTAAGCTATTTTCTAAACTCAGCACTTTGCTATTTGTAATGATCTCCTTACACAATTCACTGAAAAATAATACAGTTGTCTTTTGTTTATATCATATACACTAATTAGTAGGTAAGTAACTTCATGGTTTCCTAAATAATTTTATTTCTTAATAAAAACCCTCAAAAGATCATTTTAATATTAAAATATAGTTATTTCTACCAATGCTATCAAATAAGGGGACTTTTTCAGGGTTTAGTTAGGCACATTCATTAATCAGATTACTTTGTGGAATTAACAGGTATGGGCAACTTTCCTTAATTTATAGGAAATATTTTAAGAATAAGCAGTGGCGAACCTATGGGTTGGGATTTTAAAGAATGGGCTCCTACTTTAGTTTTATTATGAACTCGCTTCTTGAACCTCGACACAGATTCTAACCTGAATGAATTACTAACCCTCTTTGGGACTCAGTTTTCACACCTGTAAAATGTAGGTAGATGGACTAGGATTTCTGGGATCACTTCCAGCTTAAACAGGCTATAATTCTACAGCATCGGTAGTTAGGGATGTGCATGCATATCAACATAAAAATAACTCTTAAAGTGGCATCAGGAAATGAACTAAATTGGAAATGATTACAGGTTATTTTTAAAAATATGTACTGAAATTTAGATTTCAATCTTCATTGTTCTGGGAACCCAGTCAGAATCTTTACTAAAGAATCTATAAGCAGAAGCTTTCAGGTTATGTGCTAGAAGTCAGTGAATTTTAAAAGTTAATATATTCTCACCTGGCATTTTGATCTTTTCAAACTAATTTAGCACTGTTTAATATCACTGATAAAGGAGTACTGCGATCTGTGACTCTAAAATTTATCAATAGATTATAAATAAGCCAGGGGAAATACACTTAAATCTAATATAGTTTTTTATTCTTTATTGCTTGACCCCCTTTGAAAATTCCAGGGCAGTATTTGGCTAGCACCTGCTAATTAGGTTATCCATAATAAAACTAAAAAGCACTAATGCTAAAACTTCATAAATGCATACTATTGATGGCTTTAATTTGTGGAAACAAAAATAAGTGCCTCAAATATTAATGTTTATTTTTGGAAGTTTATCATTATAAAAAGAACATTTTGGCAAGAGTCATTTAATATGATTCTGCTCTCCTGGTCTAATTCATATAATCCGATTTGAAGACAAAGAGAAAAACATCTCTCAGAAGAGCTGAAACAATCAATATCAGATCTTACTCCACTCCTCCAAATCCCTTCACATTTCCTTACCTTTAACCTATGTTTCTTTCTTTCATACCCTTTCATAGTCTATAGCATACATAATTCACTTACTTGCACTTATTTTTTATTGCCTGTGTGTCCTACCACACGTTCCAAGAGAATGTCATGTTTTGTTCATGGATGCGTTGTCTTAGGATAGCCTGGCACTTTGTATTTTCTAACTACATCCTCATGGAACAGTGAAGAAATGAAGTTTTCATTAAATTATGATGTATTGGATATAGGTCTTAATTCTCATCCAAATCTGTACCATGCATCAGTACACACATTAAGTCAGTGTAACTTATAAAGTGCATTTTGGGCTTGGCTGGATATTTATTTCCTCTGCTATAAAAATCAGTCATTAAGTGTGGCAGTACTGACCAGGCACAATCAATGTGTACTTGTCATGGCATGGTGCCCATACACCTTAGTCATGCAAGAAAGGCAACTAATGTGAGAGTCAAGTGAATTCCTTGAATGCGCGCTTGGAGACAGAACAGTTCTTAATTTTAAGTATTGACACTGATACTCATCTTGTCTAGCTGATTTTAGCCAATTTGATGAAATCACCATCTAGAATTTTCCCATTCAAAGTATGAGACCAGTATCTCAGTGACCTACATTATAGTAATGTGTGATTGACTTAGTCCAACTTGCATTCATACTGATATGATTATTGTATTATCAGCAGACTGAAGATGACATTTGAGTCACTTTTACTTCCTCAAAGTAAATAAATTCTCGCTCACAGAGTTGAAGTGTAGCAGAGAGAAAGAAGTAAGTTAGAGAAAATTTATATAAATTACAAACTGCTGTCTTGGAAAAATGCTATATACTATAAATTAGCTTCGTTTATTTTTTCTGAAATAATAGAGCACAAAAGCCAATTTATTAATTTTTCATGTTTGAATCTTTTTCTCCCTTTATTTTAATAGTGACACATGCTGGTATATGACATTCTTCACAATTTTAAATCAGAAAAATAAGCTTTCTTACTCATAATTTTTCATGCTCTGTAAAGTTTGCCATTATCAACCATTTTGCATTTATTATAAGTAGGTATTACATTAGGAAAACAATTCAACTGTATTCCATTTCATTCTTGAGCCTAAGCAGCTTTGCATTATAACGAAGTTGAGTTAATGGGACTATGCTTGAGGATGTGTTAACCTGGGGTTGGCATTGCCTAGCTGTTTCTTACTGTACTGAGGAATCTGCAAAATGAAGGCAGGAAACCTGCGGTGAGAAGGATAGGAAAATTATTATAATCTGCATTCTTAAATTGAACATGAAGTTTTGCTCAGCAGAAACCTCTTGACTGCAAAAACTCTGAAATTATTTCCTGCTGTTAGGAATACCTGTTGGGGTGGGGAAATCCAAACATTCTACTTTTCTTCAAATCAAGTAAGTTTAATGCATATATTGACAGTGGGTGGAAGAGCTTTCTTGTTTTTCAAAAAGAGAAGCACCTGGTAACTGTCATTAGTCAAGTACTTAACTTTTGGTTAGTAGATGTTTTAACTGTCTTTGGTATAGAAATATTTTCTCTTGAAAATTAATTTCCATAAAAATGTTTTCCTTTATAATACAGGTCACTTTTTTAGACTGAATCCAGCGCCTAAAATATCAATTATTGGTATTTCTTGGGATGTAGAAGTTATTTGCTGAACAAACTCCTATGGTAGCCCTTAAAATTATTGTTTATTCATGATTATATATGTCCTTATGTATTACACCCATCAGCATTCACTATAAAATTTTTCTTTTGTCTTAGCTAATGCTTTTTGACCCTAAGTTTCACCACTGCCATTATTCTATTTATTTAAAAATTATTGAGGTAAAATTGACATATAACATTATGTTGGTTTCAGGTATACCACATCATAATTCAGCATTTTATACTTTGCAAAATGCTCACCACAATACTTGACCACAAGTCAAGTTAACATCCCTGAACTTTATTTTTAGGATTTAGGTTGCATCTGCTTAGTATTTCTTATTCTATTCTTTCAATTCCTAGTTTTTGATAACTTTGCTTTGCATACAGCTTTGCATTTGATTTTGCACTGTTTTGGTCTAAAGATATTTCCTTCTGAAGAAAGAAATGTATTTCTTTAATGTACAGGGAGGGAAGACGGGATAAATATATTTTATCATACTATGTTGAGTTTTTTGTTAAAAGTGTTGAAAAGTCCTCATACATAATCTTTCTTCCATGCTTAATATTTGTATGTAGATCAGAATATTTAATAATGTATATATTTTTAAATTTGTACCTTTATAAGTTTATAGATTATATATGTGAAGTTTATAGCTTCATATCATGAGCTTGATCTCTATCTTTTGAATATTTATTATTTTCTTACTATGAGTGATAGAAATTCTTTTCTCTCCTTCCCTATTCTTTACCTAATGTTGGGCAATAATGTGACCCTTCTTAGTGCTTTTTCTTAACTCTTAATATTCTTATACTTCTATGACTTGATATGTCAGTGTAAACGGTATCTGCTGATTTCTAGATATCAAGAATAAAGCAATCAGTTACCTGTCTCCATGCACCATCATCTTTCTGTTATATCCTCCTAACTTCAGTTGTTTTAGTACCAAAGGAAAATATAGTTTTCTGCTCTTCTGCAATCCTAGTCTTCATGCTCATTTTAGAGTTATTAAGCAGTTAAATACATTCAATGCTCACAATGACTTACTGTGCAGTAGTTTCTAAAATTCCCTCGGTTTGATGAAACTTGTTCTCTAGTAGTTGCTTTAAAAGAACCTTATGATGACAACATATCCTAGTCCTTATGACTGGGGATATTTGACTCTGACTCATACCTTAAGAGGCAGTTTGTCTGTTCATCAAAGTCTTGTTATCCATATTCATTCCTATAATGACTGTGAATTTATAATCTCCCAAAGCACACTGTTCATTGTTGGATATTTCAACTGTTACTCGGGTTTCCTTTTTAAGTTTTGCTAAAATTGGCCTCCTTTAAAAATTTCTTAGTCTGATAGTCTAAAATGTCTTCTACCAAAAAATCTCTAAATATTTCTCTTTTCCAGGATGAAAGTTACAAGTCATTGAAGAAAAATTCTTAAGTTCAAAATATCTCCAAGTTATCATTTAGCAGACTTAAATGATTTATTGCACCTTCCTTGATCTCCTTGTGTCTTCCTTATAGGGGTCTTTTAAAGCATGCTGGAGTTATCATTTTAAAGCAGGAAAGGACCATTGGTATCATCAATTCAAGGACCTCGAGATGAAGAGACCGAGGCCAAGTTGATAAAGAGGTTCTCCAAGCTCACCTCCCTACAAGGAAACAGTCTGACCCTGAACCTTGATGATTCTCTGGCCACGGCTTTTTCCACTTCACTGAGTTCTTCAAAAATACAATGATCGTCTTTAGTACAAATGAGAACATTTAAGATTATGTGAAGTGATGTTTATGTTAACTAACCTTGTCATGGAATCATTTCACAATCCATCTACATGTATCAAGTATATATATGATACATGTATACACATATGTGGTGCCCATATATGCACACGTGTAACGCGAGCAGCTTAAATTTATACAATTACATCAACTATAACTCAAAGTTGGAAAAATACAGTAATCAAAACTGTTTAATTAATTTAAAGGTCTTAATGCATGCTCTGTCACATAAGATAATTTATCTAATGTCTGCTTGATAATTATCATTTCATTTCTTATTCCAACTATGTGCAGAACATCACAGGATAGCTGTATCAGAGAACTTTCAGTGAGTCTGTTGTTCATTGACATAAATTGTCACTTTCATTGTCTCTTTCTTGAAACTGAGAAACTTCAGACAAATGGAGATTTCATTTTCTCACCCAAACCCTCTAAACCATCGTTCTGAAATCAAATTACACAGCTTATGCTTAAAACATAAGGGCCAGATTCTATCTGCAAATACACCACCCACTCTCAAACAGCAGAATTTGGCCCTAAAAACCCATTAACAAATATTGTCATTAAACTAAAGAGCTAATTACTTTGGATTCAGACAGAATGAACAAAATCATAGGCCAACCACAGCTGGTAGTAATAATGGTGAGACTAACCGTATGTTACACTGGAGATTTAAAGAACAAAGACATATTAACACTAATGTAACCAAACGTATAAAATTATCCTGCAAATGGACAAAACCATTATTGTTAGAAAACTATTGAAAACATATTGGAATGATATGATACAAGAAATAAAGAGTATTTCTAAGGAATTAATCATCATTTAAAATGATCCATCTTTAATGAGGAGATCCATTTGAGAATTGTATGCTACTGCAGTATTCCATAAATAAAGATTAATATCTAAAATTCATTTTAATCAACTTGGAAGTATTATTTTCATGTTCAGATCAGTTTAATATAAGAGGCAAGAAAACTTGATTTCATGTTATTTTAAGAGGGTTACCTTCTAATTCTATAAAACACAATTTCTCAAACAACAAAACATTTTCCCAACCTTTTAAGATATTTTAAGTTTACATTCATAATATCTCTGTAGAAAAGGTTTTGTAAATCTCAAGAAGCAATAAAAATAAAGTATAATTTAATTAAGAATAATTATGAATTATATTTCATGAACATCATATTCATTTTCTTCTTATGCAACTGTTGGATTTTAAATAAATTGGGACCATAATATGGTTCATATCATAATATGGTTTTGCAACTTGTTTTCTTTTATAATATTAGGAGCATTTACAACAATAATTATATTTTTTTCTACCATACCTTTTAATGACTTTCTAACTTCTTAAATTGAGAATAATAAACACATTTTAATCATTTAGGGTGTCTCACAAATATAATTATTATACCATTTCACAATACTCTCCAGAGATTTCTATATATTTAAATCTCCTTTCTCCTACACTGAATGGTCCCAGACGGTTCTGCTGGTCTATAGCTGTATCTTCCTTTTCGTTCATTTCCCCTCCACATCAGGTTTCCACACAAAGCTGACGAAGCCTGAAATAATCTAACTTTTCGCTTTTCATTTCTAGATTCACAACATGAAAGATGCTTTGCTAAAAACTAAAGTAATGAATGACTTTAAATTCTAAAATTACATAGATACGGACAGGTGTTTTCTTTACTCCATCAACCTTCCTTTTGAGGGAAAATTTCTTCCTCCCTTTCTTATCCATGAAATTATTATTGAAAACACATATGAATAATTCAAACATCAGACTGATGTTTACTGCTCTTTGTATTAAGCTTTTCTACAGCAAGTTTAGGAGAGAAAAGAACATTATTACACTTGAGGGGTCTAGACTAGAGGACCTCCAAGGCCCTCTTATGCTCTAAAATTTTATGCTTCTAGGCTCTATAAAGTCTTTGTAATGTATTATTTTGTTGTGTATTTGATTTCCTAAATGTGCAGGCTGCCTCGCTCAAGTTACCTAAAACTACACTTTAAGTTTTCTTTAGGGAGCCACCATTTAAGATAAATACGTTAATGATAATGAACTCATTTGAGGACACAATTCTATTCTCTCTCCACCTGCTCCTATATAAAGACAAAATCAAAGAGGAAAAAGGAGAATGAAAGAGAAGGACAGAAGAAAATCTCCATTTTCCTGAAATTGGAATATTACAGGAGATTTGCACTAAAAGCTTTACTAAATCATGTTTGGGGATTTTATCTTGTATACTACGTTTTTGAGAATTTGACAACTTTGTGTACAATACACTATAGGATTTTATTAGCAGGTAGGGCATTATTGCTATTGAGGACAATTTTAACAACAAGTACATGTGGAATGAATTATTACAGTTAATCCAGTAATATACAGCTTTAATTTTGCCTTTAAAAATTTTGCTTTATTTTGTACATATGACTATATCATTCTTATTGTGTAATATTAATATACTAAGATGTGTACCTAATTGGCACTACAGGGATATGCTTCTATAAGATTAGAAGTTTATTTCTGCCTTTTGACATTTTATAGACAAGAAATTCTATACACCATAAACAAGTGCATCAAAGACCAACAGAGAAATAAAAACATTTATGACCTGGAAATTCAATCAAAGGGCTTTGATTAAAAGTTTTACTCTATATTATAAAAATTATATCACATTGACCTTTAGGGAATTGTCGCAATTTCAGATCTGAATATGTCCCTGTAATCACTTCTTTCACTGTAATAAAGAAAAAGAAAATCCTTTAACAACATGAAGTTGTAAATAATAAAGGTGAAGCTGCTAAAGGGGATGTAGGAAACAGAAATATAATAAAACGATATTCACGGACTGTGCATATAAACCATCACATATAAATCACGATAAGTGTTTATCTGCAAAAGAAAAGCAGTAACTATAGATGTACACATCACAGCCATTCTTTTGAAAGCTATGCCTGAATTTTCAAAATGAAAATCCTAAAAAAATTGCAGAATTGCTTAGTTAATTCTGATAATAACATTGCTTTCATTTTCTAGATATTTCTTGGAATTAGTTCTCATAGTATAAACATCTGGGTAAGTTAAACCATGACATGGTACAGAGAAATAACTAAAAAGAACAGATACAGGACTGTCCCTGAAGAAGAGAAAAAGGAAGCCCTAAGAAATAGCTCATCTTACTGAACTTTTAAAGACATTATTAAAAAGAAATGATCATTTAATTTGGGGGTGTCCAAAAAAGGAGCACTTATTTAACACCTCTGTGCATCAACCTTACCTTATTTATTCTTATGACTGAAGGAAATAAACAACATAAAAATTCATTTGATATGAAATTTGTAAATTAGAAGCATATTATTTTGCAGGCCAATGTTAGTGTTTCCCAAAGGCCCAGAATTACCTTCATCAGGATCATTTGGGGCTGAGCAACTAAAAACACAGATTGCTGGTATATATCCCAGACCTAGTAAATCTAAATCTCTGTGAAAGTGGCCTAGGAATCAGCATTTGAAGAACGCCCCTTTGTCATGAGACTCTTCTGCACATTCAAATTTTTTTTATGAGGAAGGAAGCAAGAAGGTGGGTGGGCATGCATGCAGGCAGGAGGAAGAAACATTTGCTTACGCATCATTCATCTTGGTTGTTTCCCTCCAGCCCTGAGTGCAATCTCAGAACTTTGGGCTGTGCATGCACTATATTGGCCAGAGCTGCAGACTCAGTCACTGAGCCATTAGCGTGTTGCATATTAGAATTTGAAAATGATGGTATGTCATGCTTTTTGGCATGAAAGTGACACTCATATCAAGACTGCCACTTTACCTTGTTTGCATTTATATTTAAATGCCATATAACACCTTTTACACATTGAATTTAATCCCCACCTCCTTTTTTGGCACTGCTTATACAAGACTATTCTCCTCATAGCCGATGCTTGATTTTGTTTATTAAAGTATATTAAAAATTCACTTTTGATGTGGTTCAGTTACCCAAGAAGTGAGTTTCTTCCAAAATCTACTTACCTTCAAATCCTTAGGCTTATTCAGGAAGTTCTGAAGATATATGATGGGAATTTTCAAGAAACAGTGGATTCTCTGCTTTAATTTCCAAGCATTTCAGGGCAGGCCAGGAAGACTCCTGTGGTGGACACCACAAATGCCATGGAGAAGGAAAGACAGGAACCAGGACGCCTCCGGGTACCTGCTTATCTCTAAACAGAACAGGAAAAGCAAGTCGTTGGTCACTTGAAATTCACAGAGAATCTGTTTTGGAGAAGGTTATTTTCAGTAAACTAGCAGTGTTACTAAATTTAAATTTGGCCTGGGTTCGCTGCTCCCTGATTTAGCACAGTCATCATTTAAAATTTCATGTCATTGTGAAGTCAGAATTGCACTATATTGCTCCCTGACGAGGAGTTTGATTGAATTCATGTTGCTTTAATTGACTATTTTTTCTACACATTGCATCAAGTGGTGCAACTGCTAATTTTATTTTTGATATGGAGGTGCTACATTTCAGTGCTAAATTTCTAAGTCAAGGTTGATGAGGTCTCTTAAAAATCTATTTTTACATCAGACTGTATCACACCCTATAAAAGATAAAATGTGATACTTCCACGAAATCCCCATGGATTCATCTGGCACATTCACTCTATGTTTTCTTTCACATGAATAATGCTTGCCAAGATAATTAGACATAAATAAAAATAATACCCTTTCTAGTCAATATGTGTTATCTAATCATGGAATCAAAATTCCAGCATCTTTGCTCAGTGAGTTAAGCAGACGCTAGTAGTGGTGAACAGAAAAGAGAATAAAGCATCTATTTCTAAAATTGGTAATTAATCACACACGTATTCTTCCAAAGAGTAGAGGAGGCAACATATACAGATAATGGCAAAGTCAAATGCAAAGTGGCAAGAATAATATACATGTAAGGGAGAGTATATTGCAAAACAATAGAATTTTATGCAAAACTCTACTGCGTGCTCACCCAGAAGCTGTTGTCAGCTTTCTTCTTCTTTGCTATGTCTCACCAAGAACTGAAAATCAACCGCGTTCCTAGTCTCTTCTACGGAAGAGCGGTCATGGGTTCCATTTTGGCCCATAAACTCTAAGAAATATGCTTCGTAAGAAATCCAGGCAGAAACTTGCCTTACTGATACATAGAAATATTAGGGTTCCTCTTCTCTTTCACACAATTGCTAGCCCTGAATGAGGGTGTGACACTTAGAGAAAGAGCATCCTTGTCACAGGGATGTAAAACACAATAAAAGTCCAGAGAAGCACAGGGATGAGCTCCGTCTGATGAGCAGCGAGACAACTCTAACTGCTTCCTCTGGAGTTACTCCACTTATTGAAACCATTAGGGTTTCCATTGTTTGCTAGCAGAATCACTGCAGGTTGACAAAATACTCAAAAATATCTACGCAATCTAAGTATTCATATACATACATGTGAGCCTGTCATTCTGTTCATTTCCACTCCGCTCTCTTCCTATCTGCATTCTATCTTTTCTCCCATGATTCAGGCTTAACCCCCCATGAAATGTTTCGTTTCTTCTCACTCATATTGAGAGAACCCTAATTGAATTCCCTCCTTCCCATTGTATTTGCATGTGTCTCATCAAGTAACAGGATGCTTTCATTTGATAATGGCCTGCCTATCTTACCTTTTTAGCCTACCATTTTCCCTTCTACCTACAGACTTTACTTATTTATGACTAACTGAATAGTTGATGTCTCAACTTGATGTTTTGAAAGCCTCTCAACATGAGGACTTGGACTCATAAAAACCTTGCTCTCAAACATAGTCTTTCTCCAATATTCTCTATGTTTGTAAACAGCACTTTCCACCATTGATTGTATAAGTCAAGAATGCAGTCTTCAAACTTAAAAGAATCAGAGTATATTTGATCTTTCCTTTCTCTCAACTCCAGTATCTGATCATAAAATTCTTCTGATTTTATTTCTTAAATACTTTTCAAATCTATCTCCTTTGCCCCGTTGTTTTTCAGCTCCATCTCTCTCGAGGACAGTGACCATTTCTGTTTATTTCACTTTTAAGGATCCAGCACTTAGCAGAGTACTTTGCACATAATAGACACTCAAAAATATTTGTTGAATTAAGTAAACAATTGCCTAGCAGTAACTTTTGTATTATAAGCCAACTTATAAACTATTCATTTTTCCTGTATGTTTTGCTTTCTGAATTTCTTATAAGTATATTGAAGTCAAAGTAGCAGGGGTTCTGAAGGTACTCAGTTATATTAATAATACTAGTCTGATTCTCTTTCAAAAAACTGAAGTTCATTCTTTTTCTTATATTTCTATATTAAAAATGAACAGGGGCAAATATATTATTCATCTGTCAAAAAAGAAGTAAAATAGGAAACTTATTTCTGATAACAATTCTACAGAATAGCCACTATTAATTACAAAGGAACTGTTACTTATGTGAGTATGTGTATGTGTGTTTGTGTGTATATGTGTATATGTGTGTGTGTAAAGGATAATCAAGTTTCTTTTAGATGAGCTGAGTATGACCTAAAGGCAAGAAACCTAAGTGTACATTTCCAACCATAGACAGAAAGTACAGACCTGAGTTCAAGAAGGAAACTGGAAATAGAGATAACTGGAAATATAAAGATTGGTCAAAAGCTGAAAGTCAAAGCTGCTGAAGGGGCCAGTGGAGTGAGGACATAGAACCAGCAGGATCTGCTCTGAACACAGGATTTGTCACCTTCTTTCCCAAAGGAGCTGCTCTGCCTGACAAGGGGACTCTTCCGATAAGCTTTGAGTTCGTGGGCAAACAAAATGTTTGCTAGTTTTCACTGTCATGTTTTCAAATGTTTCACATTTTTCTTTTGTCTTTGAAAATATTTAAAAAATTCAAAGCTTTAACTATTTAATAGCTGAAATCATCTTGAGTGGAGACTATTTTGAAAAATGGTTACCCTAAGAACACATTAACTACTAGTCGCTGGATATTTACCTGCAAAAGATGAAAAGAACTTCAGTGATTTAAAGGTAGATAGATATGACATTTTCGCCGGTGCTATATACTGACATGGCCCAAAATAAAAAAACTCTTTCTTAGAATGGTCTAAAATAAGAACACGTAAGCCTAAAACATGCCGAAAAGCAATGACACAGTGTGACTGTCAGTGTATCGAGCTCAGCAGGAGGACACAGAGATCTATGTTTCTCAGGGGTGTCTGACTGTGTCAGCTGAAGCCAGATCATGTTTTCCAAGATGGAGAGATGGCACTGGAACTAGAATTGAGGGGATTCAGAAGGAGGAAAGGAAGGCAGTACAAGAATAGACAATGCAAATTTTGTACCTGAATAAAAACTCTTGAGCAGGCTTAGCCCTCTGCTTAAAGTCTAGCTAAAGTTTGCCTAAGGCATATTTATATAAGAAGTAATTTCTGGGTTTCTAGAGACTTGCTGTTCAGTGACAAATATCCT
>RJWH01001370.1:285321-393198 GCA_004363575.1 Solenodon paradoxus
GAGAGAGAGAGAGAGAGAGAGAGAGAGAGAGAGAGAGAGAGAGAGAGAGAGAGAGAGAGAGAGAGAGAGAGAGAGAGAGAGATTGAGAGAGAGAGAGATGCTATTTTACAATTTTTCGTTAGGGTGTTAAAAGATATTTTAGGAAACTACAGATTTGTGATTTAATATTCAACTGTTAGTCAAGCAAAATAAGAAATTAGGGTGTTAAGCCAGCTCACTCTTTTTTCCCTATGACAAACTCCAAGGGAGTAGGCTGAAGTTGCATTGTTTAGTTTGCTTTTCTTTATATAAATGAAAAATGAGCTTATGTGCATGATGGAAGGGCAGAATCTTATGCTTTCCCTCTTTCTCATGCTTCTTTCCTATGTAAACGAAAAAAAGATTTTTAGGTGGAGGGTATTTTACTTGCTAAACCTTTCTGTTTAATATGTTAATTTCTGAATCTATTGATGAGTGGTTGTTCTATGCATGAAAATGCTAATATGTTCTATAATTAGCATGCAAACCTTTTGTATTTCTTTAAAATTTATACTTTTAATTAAGAGATTGCCAAATCGAGACATAGCCATTCTATAAGGCCCGTATTGAAGTTTTAAAAAATACGGAAAATAATGATGCTAATAAAAGTTTTAAAAAGGGGATATGAGGCTGCTGTTTATATATACTTATAGATTTTTCTCAATCTTGCATACAGAGTTTTATTGACTGACTTCTATTTCAAAGATAATATCCCATAACAGCATCTGTTAATGAAAGTGAAATTCTCCCTCATAATTTTGAATATTTCCCAAGGAAACAAGAGACGTAATACTGTCTGATGAGACTTAAAGCTAAATATCAGACCTCCATGATTATTCTTACATGATCAGTCTTCTCTAAGTTTCTAAATAAAAGGGAGACTGAAGAGTTTGGAAATTCCTAATATTACATTGAGGAGCTTTAGATACAGTTAGAAGACAGGGCAGGAGTGTAAACAGAGAACCAAAATGACATCATAACAAGGAACGAATGGTTAGATGGCAGCACTTGTTAAAATTTTGTTTTCTTTTTAAGAGGATCCATTGCCCACAAAATAATCTTTTCATGGTGTTCTAGAGTTCTGTGGAACATGTTTTGACGACCACTAGATTTGAGAATGAAGAAAAGAAAATCTAGGAATCAGAAACGGCCGGTGTTAACGAGGAACTGACATTCTCTGGGTTACTGGAGAAGCAACTTCTTCAGATGACTTTTCAAACTCCTCTTTCTCATGATCATGTATGTTTCTGATCAGCTCCCCCACTGACCACCAACTCAGAAAAAAGGCGCCAATGTGTTGGACACAGTAGTGAAGTGGTCCCTAGTCATTGATTTTCACTGAATTGAGTGTTTCCTTGAGTCAAATTCTAAGCCTGGTAATGTGAAAACTCATACTCTGAATGGTGGTATATTTCAAGGGCATTAGGGGCTTCATTATAAATAGCCATCTGGCCTCTCCTCATACACAGATCCTTCTTTACTCCGTGGGTCTGCCATGGGCATTTTCCAGGTCTTTTAAAAAAGGGATCATTAAAACACTTCACTATTCATGAATTTCTCTATTCTTCGTACTATAGTGATAATTAGTACAGATCATAGACAATTCACATATGGTAACATCCACTTATAAACACAGACACTCAGTTCAACTATCTAATTAGGTAAATTAGTCCTTATGGGAGACTTGTAATATGTAGAAAAATTGTGTGAATGCTTACAGCTCTACACATAATTAAAAAATATCACTGTATTTATGGGTCTTAGTAAAATGTGTATACTTTACTTCCAACTGCTTTAAACTCTATTTGCTTATTTACTTTTGATTAATGCAGTTGAGGGTAGGGATAATGTTTTCAACATTTCTCTGTCCAGAATACAATGTCTGGCTTACAGAAGAAGCTTAATGCATGGTGATCACGACATCCAAAAGTTTGCATCAGTGCAGAAGAGAAATGTTTGTATCCTTTATCTACCATCATTTTCATTTATTTTTGGTTCTAGCAAGACAGAGATTTGCATTACTTTTGAGCAGAAGCCTGATACATTTAGATATGCTTTCTCATCTTTCAATGAGATAAAATATATGCCATGTAACAATTGGCACTGCAATTTCATGCTGAATTGAAATATTTCAGACTTTGATGGACTCAGCAGATATACCCATATAGAAAAGATAGATGTCAAAGAACAGGAAAATGTGTGAGTAGGTCAATCTTCAACATGCTAACTATGGACTCGTGTGATTCACGCTATTTCTCAGAACGGTTCTCAAGAAGTGAATTAAACATAGTTTGTACGATGACTTTCAAAATGGGTTTGCATAGGTTAAATTGATTTCAGTATCTTCTTGACTTCCATAAAATGAAAGTTATCAGTATGTTTCAGAAACTCTACACAACAAACAAGTTTAATTTATTTCTGGTAAAAGCCACGGAAGTCAACAATGCTGAGACACACAGGAAATGCCTGTGCTAATTTCTACTACTGTACAGCATTATGTTTGCTTCTTTCTCCACTCTACTTGACAGGAAAGTTTAAGAAGTTTGATTTCTCCCGTTACTGCTATCAGGGAACATTCAATAGAGTGAAAACGAACACGAGATATTTGTACCGGACTGCTAGAAAAATTGCTCTCAACTGGGGCTAGGTAATGTGACTTTTAATCCAAGCACACAATGACTTGAGATAAATAATTTCCCCTTAAAGGGCTTTTATGTTGTCTATCCAGATAAAACAAGTTGGAATAAGTCAGAGGTCATTAAACCTTGGCTAGATTTTAAAATGTACTTGGGTTTAAGAAAGATACCCAATTCTAGGCTTCGTCCTCAAAGATGTTGGTTCAGTTAGAGGTAGGAAATGGAGACTCAGAAGTTCCCCCAGGTGACTGTCATATGCAGTCTGAGCTGAGAATCACCCAGCATATGCCCTCTAAGCACGTCTAGTGCCTAAGAATGTGTGATTGTGGAATTTCTGGAAAAAGTCCCTTTTACACACACACACACACACACACACACACACACACACACACATGCATAGCCCCCATATATAGCCAAAGTTTATTAATCTGGATTCTCATTTCTAGTCTGATGGTGGTTTTTATATACTAGTAAATGAATAAGTTAATAATTATTATAAACTAACAAATGAAAACTGTGACACTCTATGCATTTCAGATTAAAACATTAATTGACAGGAAGGGTAGGTAGAGAAGAGAAGCAGAGAAAAAAATATAAGCACTGTCAGAATATAATCTTTCTAACAGCAACATTGTAACTAACTTTCATCATTTAATAAACATTTTGCTAGGTATTTATTTACACAAAGCATTTAAGAAATTTCTTTTTTCAGTTTCTTTACTTCCAACTTACCTCAGCAATTACAAAAGGTAACCATGATAGAGGAAAAAAGTTAATGACCACAGAAATGTGTTTCATATATATTTGGATATTAATCCCTCATCATATGTATAAAGTGCAAATATCTCTTCCATTCAGTAAGATGCTTTTAGCTTTAGCTATATATATATATATATATATATATATATATATATATATATATTTATGCAGAAGCATTTTAGTTTGAAGTAGTTCCATTTGCTTATTTTGGTCTTTATTCCCTTGTTGTATTCAGATTTCTAAAGATATCTCTAAAGTCAAAGTTGAAGGATTGTATAGCCTATGCTTTCTTCTATGTGCTTCAGAGTTTCAGGGCTTAAATCCAAGTCTTTAACCCATTTTGAATTGTGTGTGTGAGTGTGTGTGTGTGTGTGTGTGTGTGTGTGTGTGTGTGTGTGTGTGTGCTAAGTGCTGTCTCCACAAGGTGATCTAATTCTTAGACATTCCTTTCTGTTTGAAGGGGTCTAAGATCCAGAAAAAGTGAACCCACAGACTCTAAAATGTGTTTAATTAGATAATATTCATTTATTTGCTCATTCAATAAATATTTATGATGTGCCTTCTTTGTTTTATGCTGGATGGGGGGATATAAAGATTCTTAGATTATTTTCAAGCTCACAACTTATTCACTGACTTCAGCTTAAACTGTTTTAAATTGAAGTTTTCACACAGATACACACACACACACACACAGACACACTCGTCCCACAAACTCACATGCCTCAGTCTCCATTCCACTGGCAACCATTTCATACATTAAATGACTTTAAGAGCTGTTCGGTAAAACTTTCTGCTTCACTGAACCATTCTCTGTGTTTGAATTAACGGTGATGTTTCTGATGCCAACCTTTCATTCTATCGCTTTAATCAAAGTCCCTGCACCTTCCTGATCCAAGGGAGGGGAAGGTTTTTGACTGCAGGATGCCTATTCCAGTTGCCTTCCTTTCATTCATAAAACACTGTTTCATAAAGCGCTTCATTTGCCATCAGTTTCACTACTGCTTGACTCTTTTCAATTTATTTTTCATCCCTCTCTGAAAATACCTCAATGAAATAAAATGACCCTACATAGTCAATGCTACCAGCAAGAAGGTCAGATGCGGGATGGAGGGAGGGGAAAGGAGACATACACCGGACATTCCTTGGTGCGGGAAAATACTATTTGGAATGATTTCCTTGAAATGATCCTTTGCTGCTAAACACAAGACCAAGGTGACGGCTCTCTGGCAGAAATCTTTTGCGGAAACCTGGAGCAGAGGTACAAATATATTTCTGTAAGTTAAAGTGCCAAAAAGCCCACGAGGTAATCTGATCTCCCTTCTCTCTGTAGTTACAGTCCTTCTCTCCAGTGTCTAGTATGGAGACACAGAGCCAGAGCTGTGGTTTTCAGCAACATCGTGTAAACGGCACCTCCGAGTTGGAAATGCAGCGCGCTGCTCTCGGCACGGTCACTCCTAACTACCTAAACTGCATTTAGGAGGAGAGTATTGATCATCACCCTACAGACGAAAGTCAAGGGTTCCCTCAGGTTTTCAATTCCAGGGCCATCGTGGGAGCCTGGCGTGTTGCCAGCGGAGCAAGGAAATGTGGGGCATTCACCCAAAGTGCTTGCGACGCCAGTGAGCCCCACAATCCGAATGATGAATCACTGAAAGAGGATGCAGTCAGCAGAGCAGGATTAAAAAAAGAGAAAAGAAATCACGAGGTGATTCATAGCATTTAAAAAACCTCTTTCAGTTTTCTGAGCTATGTCTATATATTGAAAGAAACACCAGGCTTTTTTTAGACTACAAAGAAAATACCATATCTCCCTGTTCTTGCCCGAACTTCAATAGACAATAATTGCCTTCTAAAAATAACCCTCTTTGATAAACCTTGCTTGGACACTTTAGTGTGGAAAAGTCAAAACTTTCTCGTAGGCAGTTATAAGCTTAATGAGGTCAAGAGGAGATAAACACTGTCAATGCCTCCTACTCCCCACCCCCAACTTTCTCCACTCTCTGCCTCTGTTATTCCTTTTATTATTTCTGAGGCAACAGCCTCCCTTTTATCTACTTGTATTATGCATTCTCTCTACAACCACCCACTGTGTGTGGCTTCTTTTTTTTTTTTTTTTTTTTTTTTTTTTTTTTTTTTTTTTTTAAAGTAGATAAGCAATAAGAAAGACAACTTTTCCACTCAACTTTTCTATCATGATGGATCCTGGGCTCTTATCAGGTGCAGTTATAATGTGGAAATGTATCCAGCTGGTAATAAGATCGCAGGTAATATCCCTCTCCTGTACTGGTTTCGCAGCAACCAAGCTTTTGCTGCCAGACTTTGGAGTGCAGTTACGGCTCTCCATACGAGATTCTGCAGAGGCATGTTGAAATGTCTCCAAATAAACCCTATCAGGAAGACTGAGAAGTTTAATGGGCTTTGGATGGGGATGTGTCACTCGGAGCTATCAGAATAAGGAAAGGAGGTAATACACAGTGCATGCCAGGATCTAAGAGGTGCAAATAAGGATCTTAAAAAAATGTCATTTGAAAAACCGCAACAAAAATCACAAGACACAGGACTGTAGCTACCAGGGTGTGTGTGTGGGGGGCGGGTGCGGGGGGAAGGCAGTGAATGGGGGAGGGGTGGTAAAGGGCAATGGAATTCTGGTGGTGGCTGTAGTGTCAAATACAAACAGGTTGAAGTGTGATTTCGACGTCCTAAAATTCATATAGCAATGTAAACAAAAGAAATAATAAAATTTAGAAGTCTTTTGCCATTTGTGGAAAAATAAAAGTCAGTTAAGCTCACTAAGTGTGGCCGTGACCTGGAAGACAGCTACGTGCTGGGAGCTGGCTGGCCCACACGCAAGCAACCGTGTCTCTGGACCCTGGAGCGGGCACTGATCTTGGCATTCCCTATGCTTATGTGGGTGTTTTCAGCAAAGGGGAATGGAAGTAATTGCCAATGATCAAGGAAAGCGAAGTACCACACGGTACCTTTTCTTCACTGATACCAAATGATTGATCAGTGATGCTGCAAAGAATCAAGTGGCAATAAATTCCAGCATCACAGTTTTTGATGCCAAACACCTACTTGGAGGCAGATTTGGTGATGCTGTGGTCTAGTCAGCTATGAAGCGTTTCCTGAGCTGCGGGCAGACCCAAGGTCCAAGCAGAATGCAAGGGAGAGACATAAAGCTTCTATCCAGAGATGGCACTATGGTTTTGATAAAAACATAGGACACTGCAGAAACCCACTTGGGTGACTGCTAACAATGCTGTTACATCACAAGTTTACTTTAATGCTTCTCAGCATCAGGCTGCCAAAGATACTGGAACTATTGCTTGTCTTTACATACCTAGAATCATAAAAAGCCAACTTCTGCTGCTATTGCTTAAGGCTTAGACAAAAATGTTGGAGCTAAAGAATATGTGCTGATCTTAGACCTCGGAGGTGGCACTTCTGATTCCACTTCACGAATGAAGTTGGAATCTTTGAGGTCAAATCCATGGCTGAAGACATATAGTTAGGTGGAGGAGACTTTGACAACTGAATAAGTAACCAGTTTATTGCAGAGTTCAAGCACAAGCACAGGAAGGACATCAGTGAGGTCAAAGGGGCTGTCCTGTCACCTCTACACAGCTTGTGAACAGGCTAAATGTACTTTCTCTTCTGGCACCCAGGACAATATTAAAATTGATTTACTTTAAGAAGTATTCTGTTTCTATTCTATACTTCCATTCTTGCACTTGACTTGAAGACTGACTCTTGTTCCGTGGCAACCTGAACAAGCAAAAGAAGCCCTTTGTAATGCCAAGCTAGACACACCCCAGATCCTGGGTGGATGGCTCTACCCCAAGATTCAGGAACTCTGACAGGATTTCCTTAATGAGAAAGAGCTGAATAAGAGACTCGACTCTGACAAACCTGTGGTTTATGTGAGGTGCAGCTATCCAGGCAACCATCTATCAGGAGACAAGTTTGACATGTTCAAGGTTTGCACTCAAGAGTGCTGCTCCTGTTTCCCTTGGCATTGAGATTGCTGGTAGAGTCATGATTGTCCTCATCAAGAACAGTGCTACCAATCCCACCAAGCAGACACAGACCTTTACTATCTACTCTGAAACCAGGCTAGTGAGAGCCGTCATATTTATGCAGGGGAGTGTGCCATGAACAAGGATAACAAGTTAGTTGGCAAGTTTGAACTCATAAACCTCCTGTAGCCCATGGTGTTCCCCAGATTAAAATCATTTTTGCTATTGATGTCAGTGGAATCCTCAATGTCTCTTCTGCGGATCAGAGCGCAGGAAAAGAGAACAAGATTGTCAACACTAATGACAAAGGTTGTTGGAGTAAGAGGCATGTGGCCCAGCAAGCCGAGAAGCACAATGCTGAAGATGAGAAGCAGCAGAATTCCCTTGAATTCTGTGCATTCGATACGAAAGCAGCTGTTGAAGATGAGAAACTTCAAGACAAGATCAACAATGAGGGCAAACTATGATTTTTTGACAGGTGGATGAAATTATCAACTGGCTTGGCAAGAACCAGACTGCAGAGGAGGAAGAATCTGGATATCAGCAGAAAGAGCTGGGAAGAGAAGCTGCAGGAGGCGACTCCCATCATGACCAAGCTATTACAGAGAGCAGGGGCATGCCAGGTGGAATGCCCGGGAACTTCTCAGGAGGTGAAGCTCCTCCTTCTGGGTGGTGCCTCCTGTGGGCCCACCATCAAGACTGATTGACCAGCCTGAGAATAGATTTAGCCTTGTTCCACACAAAACATTAAAGCACCCAAATAGGTAGCCAGTTCCACAGTAGGTAAGCTGCTGTAGCAATGGACATTCTTGATACTTGAATATGGAACATATGCACAGGGAAAGGACACAATATTGTACTTTAGAAGCATTGTATTTTAAGTGGAAAAACGCAGTGTCTTAAATATAACTCTTTAAAGTGCATACCAAAAAGTCAGTTAAAATGTGAGTTCTTTATAAAGATCTATTAAAATTAATTCCCCTTATCACTAGACCATAGACCCATGGGGCAGGTGTCTTGTAGGCTCCGTCTATAACTTCGCTGTCTAAAAAAAGCCACTCTACTAGCACTTGTGTTTTTAAAGCACTTGAAATGTGACTAGTGAAAATTGCTTTAAGTATAAAAATATACAGTGAGTTTGGAATATTTAGTGGAAAAATAAGATAGAACACATCATTAATAATTTTAAGACTAAATGTCAAAATAATATTTCAGATATATTTGTTAAATAAAAGATATTATCACATTTCATTTTACATGTTTTAAATGTGGGTACCAGAAAATGTTAAATTTCACGTGACTCAAAATGTGTTTCTATTAAATATACTTATCTAAAGAACTCAATGTTAAATGTTAATTGAATGATGACTATATGAATGAATATCAACATCTAGAGCTGACACTACTAGAATGAACAAGACCTACATTTTGATAAGATGATACTCAAGAAAAACAGATTAACATCTGCAGTAGACTCTGTTAATGTTCCCAACTCCTTTTCTCTTCGAGTACCCACGCCCACTGCTATGTGTCTTTATAGTCTGTCCCAACATGAAGTGACTTTCCCATCTCCTCTTTAGGTGTGGTCCTGTGAATTGCTTTGTCAATGAACTGCTGACAGTGTAAGAAAACAAAACTTTAATAATGCTTGCACTAGTGAGTTTGTTTTCTAGTACCTCTGTTATTGTCATGAGAACTCGCCCTGAGAGGAAAGAATGGAGACATGTAGAACAGAATTAAACAGTCCCACTGAAACCCAGATCTAATCTCCAGCTGATCCTAATCGCATGAACAAGCCAGCCAAGATCATCAAAACTACCAAGCCCAGCCCAGCCTAAATCAGCTAATTTCAGATTATCCACAGATCCAAGGGCTAGATACATGCATATTATTATGTGCTATGGAGAGTTTGTAACTGCTTATTATTCAGCCTTTTTTGAAATACCTACGTGATGTGGAAGTGTAAACTATAGAACGGAGCTTTCAGTTTTAATATGACAATTCATACTGGTGACCTTAAGCATAATCATGATGACAAGTGGGGAAATTAGTGAAGATGGTCTAGTATAGCTGGAAGAATTCATCCTAGAAGCATAATTATCATGGTTACGTTAAGGTGAACATCAGCAGGAATGTTAAAACTTAAATGAAATTGAATATCATAATGATTCTTAATTTACCAAGCAAATGGTGAATATGTTAAAAAAAAAGTACACCCTTATGGATGTCCCTACATTTCTTTTTCATGTTGAAAGTTAATATATGAGTTTCAGCTTCATCTTATCACTCTACTTGCTGAAGGTGGTACTAGCTTTGTCCACTTAAGTTATTCCCTATTACGCCCCTCAATATTTTCCTGGAAGGATTTTCTTATTGCCCTATTGGTTCTTTGGGATTTTGTGATACCAAAAATAAGGGTGAGGATAAAACAGAATTAGGATTATGGGTAAAAAAGTAGAAGAGTAAAGTTAGAAAAACCGTGGGTTTGTGTGTGTGTGTGTTTTAGAAGACAGAAAAGCTGTGTAGATGAACAGGAGTAACTAATTTTTTTTTTTTTTTTAATGAAAGCGAGTTGGGATTGAAAGGGTTCATTTGGGGAAGTTTAGCTTTCTTTTCTATGTCTCAAAGCCCCTTCCTATCTAGGCGAGTTCTCATGACAATACAGGTTCTGTTGTTTAAATTATTTTTACAAGATTTGAAAAATGTGGTAGAAAACTTGAGTTAATTAAGTAGTCATTTTTACATCATTACCTCTCTGAGACTGGCTTCTGTGGATCACAGTGATGATCAAGTACAAAAAGCTGAATATGAAACATGGCGGAGAGGATGAAAGAAAACACCTAACAGACAAAGTCACTTCTCAAATCACTTCCCAGCTGCCTAACTCCACAGTGACTCTACTGTTCTACAACTTACTGTCTTGATTTATACCAAGGAGAAAATAATATATTTCATAGGTTGTTATCAGGATTAAGTAAGACAGTCAATATTAAAATGTCTAGCACATTGCTTAGACATGGATGCTAGTTGAAATGCTGAAACACAGTATTTCCTTCTCAAAATTCAAGGTTTAGACTACAGTCATTTTCAAGGTTGACCTGGATCCCCAAGCCGTACTCCAAAATGAGTTGCAGCAGATGACTGCTTAAGCAGTTGCTAATTAATAAATTGTTTCCTTGACATTGTTTTCTATGGAGGCCACAGAAGCTCTGCATTTTAGCAGTAACTAATGGAGCTTCCCAAGGTAGAGTGAACAAAACAAAGTGACAGCATATGGAGACCTTTTTAAATTAAATCTTTGAAAAATCACCTTATATGCCATTTCTATTACTATATTAAATTCCTTTGAGGGCAAGACAGTCGATGCATACCTGTGATCAAAATAATGTTGCCTAGTATTCTCAGTAGTGAAATTTAAAACACATGGAGTTACCACATGAGAATGAACTAGAGCAGTATCACCAAGCAGTATCATGATTCTGACATAAAATGAGAATTTAGAGAGACAGATGGGAACCGTAACGCGATCTAATCCACAGCTTTGAACCAGGGATGGATTTAAAAAAACCTACCTGGTTCTTCTCAGGGACATGTGAATAATGTTCACATTCAATGGCAAGTCAGGACAATCATCAACAATAATGTCTTGGTATGTAGCCAACCTGCCAGCTTTGATTGCCACACTGGCACAACAGGTGAGGAGGGTAGAACAACAGAATAACTGTGCACATGTGGCTTGGTGAACAGATACAGGGAGAGCTACAAGCTGAGAAAACACTAAAGCTACAAGGATACCAAAGCACATTTCCAAGGTATACCACGGAGAGCAGAGCACTGCTGGGAAGAAAGAGGCTGACAGTCTGTTCTGACAGACAGCAATCAGGAGAGAGGCTTCTCTTCCAAGGCAAAATATCAAAACACATATCATAGTCTCTGTCCATATCAGCAAAAGTCACACAGACACCAACATGATGTCTACACCTGGGAAAGGAGAACGACATCTGTGTGAGGTCCAAACCAAGGTCTTCACCCCAGAGTCAAATCTCCTGGAAAATAATATGTGCTTTGCAATGATACAAAGGTAGACATTTTGTGAAAAGGAAAGATCTTTCAGTCAAGTCTCATGACCCCTTTATAAAATGAGGCTGAAATGATGGAGTAGCATGCATTGCTCAGGCTTTGTTCTTGCAGGTGGGCATGACTTCTAGATTCTGACCTAGTCTGAGAATTCTCAGTTGCTGTAAGTGGTGTATAGAATTGTACACACATACTGTTTGAGATGTGTGCTCTATTAATTAAAGGTCTTCATATAACTTTGTAGAATGCTTGCTGGTCCAGCATTCAATTATTTCTGTGATTATTGCCGAAAGGAAACATACCACATAGTAATATTCCATGAATTAAATTGCTAGGGGCGAATTATGGAAAACTTGCAGGTATGTCTGAGCCATATGAGCTTTACAATTTGTTAGATATTATCTCTGCCTAGGTCACAGTGTTTTTATGAGGATCAAAAGTGATTAACAGATATCAAAGTGATTTTAATCCACTGAGCACTATACATACATATTACAAGCCTTAATGTATAATCAAGAGGACTTTAAACAGCAATGTTCAAAGTAGACCTACTACAATTTGCTCTTCTACTCATCTTGGCTTTAATGGACAGTAATATAGTTTGCCAGACACTAGAGCTAAGGCAAATAAAAAGTGGCTTTAATGACAGCTTAAGCAGCATTTATATGGCAAACTTTCTATTAAGAAAAAAATAAAAAAAGGAACACTTCATTCTCTGTCTCCAAAGACAAGCAGAACAACCCTGAATCTGGAACTAAGCCCAGCAGGCTGCCATAAATGAGGTGTGTTCTTTTTTGTCTTTGGAGACAGAAAATGAAGAGTTAAGCCCTAGGGGGGACATGCCCTTTCTCCTATTGGAGGGCAAAGTGATAAAAATGGAATCAGAAGCATGCCGCCTTTCTTACACTCCAGTTGACACACTTGCCATATTCTATTGCTTTGAGTCAAGTCATGAAAGCAAGCCCAAAGTCAATGGTAGCTGGACATATACTTACTCATTGGGAAAGTCTCACAAAGTCTCATAGCAAAGACTGAACAAAGAAAGGTAGTAGATTTAAAGAACTGCTGGGAACAAGTTTGTTTTGTGAAACCAAGAAACTGGTTGCTGAAGAAGCTTTAGAATTTCTTTTATTAGAGATTATCAAAAACAGAAAGAATGAGCAGATTAATTTCCATTCTCAGAATTCTAACAGAACATAGGCTCTGAACCATGACTGCAATATGAATGTCATTTGCCTAAAATTTTGAAAGTAAAATATTCAATAGATAATACTTCCTAGGATATAGTCATAATTCCTACGTAATTTAGCTATCCACTGGATTGTCACTATTTTGAAATAAATACATTATTTTAATAAAAAAAGAACACAATCTCCTCTTACCTTAATTGTCCTAGGAAAGCCATCTTCTCAATTAAAGCCAAGCTTGATATGGACTATTGTGTTTAGACTTTACAGAACTTCTGAATATAGGTTGGGTATTATTTATCAATCTATAATTACTGAAAAGAATATGCTTGAGCATTTTCAAAGCAGAAGGATTTTTCTAGCAAGACGGTCACTTTATTTATACAGAAAATAAAACAAATCCCCCCAAACTCAAGCTAAAACAGCAACAACAAAAACTCTTGACTCTAAGTTTAAATTAAAGAGTAAATATTAATCTATCGAAATCTGATTTCATTTATTATGGTAATATGGGAGTAAGACTTAGTAAGAATAGATTAAACAAAAACACCTTTCCTAATTTTCTTCTTAGAGCTTCTACTTAAAATAAAGTCATTTTTAGATAGCTCCTTAATTTTGTATCCATTGTCTTTATTGTAGGATTGGTAATTAGCTCAAAGGTGGGTTATCGTTTCTCACACTCTTAAGCACTCATCTGTGTTCAACCTGCATTGCTAGATTGTGAGTCTTGTTGCAACACAGTAGTTCTTCAGCTTTTCAACTTTCATGAATTTAACAAAGGAGCCCATGAAGAGGATGCTCTATAATTTTACAGAATTTTCAATTAGATTTGGGTGGGTATCAGCCACTCAGGCAATGAGAATTAGCCCAATCAACACAATAGGCTGTTTACCACTTGGTCCCTAGTGGAAAAAACACAACAAAACAAAACGGGAAACAGGGTGTGCCCCTGTAATTCAGGTGGCTGAGATGCTGGCGTGCAGACCATGTAAAGCCCAAGGACTGGGTTCATTATCTGGGACTGGGATGAAAAGCCAAAATATATAAAGATGCTTCCTCTCCCTTCGTCCTTTCCAAATGCTTCTTCCTCTTCTGCCTGTCTTCTTTCCTTCCTCCTTCTCTTCCTCCCACCCGTCCTCCTTCCCTCTCTCCCTCCCTCCTTCTCTCCCTCTTTCCTTCCTTCCTTCCCTTCCTCTCTAAAAAAAACCAAGAAAACGGTGTGTTTTCATGAGACACGAGAGAGATGAAACAAGAACAAGAAATAACTTAAGTAGGAAATGAACTTGAAGTCTGAGTCTAGTTCCAGAAACAAGGGAGACTGGCAGAAATGTGATTCTGACGCAAGCAACAGAGCATCTACAAATAGTTGTAATTCGCAAGTCTGGCAATTTCGACATCAGGACGGACTTTGTGAAGAAGCTACTGTCTCATGTTTAAAGGTTCTTTCTAGAAATGAATTTAAGAAACTACTGGGGTTAAGTACTTTGTTTAGGAGTCATTATTTAGTTTTCCCAGTGCCCTGGAACATTGTCATCTTGCACATTTGCATTTCTAGTCTTTATTTAATATGTGTATTTTTCTTCTGGATACCAGATACTTCAGTTTATGTGAGCAGGAATTATACTGAGTGGAGTTCGAAACTTTCATTTTTATTATTTGTTTTTGAAGAGAAAAATCATTTTAAAACTCTAACCTATTTTAGTAACAAACAATATTTTATCAAATAGACACTATTGCTCCACCCATTACATTTTCATAAAGATGGTGATTCTTTTTGGAACTAGATCTACAGTGAATAGTTGAAAATGGAACAGCACCTAATCCTTGATTAGAATGCAGTGTTATGAAGGCTTACTATAAAAGTCACGTATCTCTAAATAAGAAGCAATTGCTAATAATTTGTGATAGAAAATTCGATTAACTTTTCAAGATTTATCCAGCAAGTAACTCAGTGTTTTCCAGGCAGTCTCAGAGAAGAATATAGGGTTATTAAATTGTTCTTGTGCATTATTTCACGAGGTTGAGAGTTCCTTCATTGATCAGACATTTATCAAATGCATGGCGCCAGGCACTGTGTTAAATGTTAGATTTTCCTACACGGAAAATAGACGAAGTCTTTTATTTCAAGAAGCTGATTTCTAATGATTCAAATAGTTTAGTAAGACGCAAATTTGTAAGAAAAAAATACAATAATTGAAATAAAAGCTAATTCAATAATCCTCACTTTCTGTCATTCTAATGTCATGAATTCTAGTTATCACAGTACTGTGCAAAGCAAGGATTGTATGACATCAGCTGTTTCCTTCCAAAAGCAGAATCTTTAGGCAGAAGGTATAATTTATTCAGTCTTGTGTCTACCTGGATTTGCCTCTTAATGTATTCTGCGTATGTGGTCTGTGAGGACATAGTGATACTTTGCGGTGCCTGCTGATAAGAATATTCAGTTTTTCAGTCTTGTCAGGATGAGCCCATTTAATCAGTGAAATAATTTCCTTGTGATTTCTTCTCTTTTCTCCCTAATTCGATGAATTACATCCCGCCACTAATTTAACTTCCAGAAATCCAGTGTCTTCTGTTTTGTATTTTTAAAGCATTTTTAAAGTATTTTGTTATAGTAACTTGCTTTTACAAATTAAAATAAACTCATACGTGTAGGTTCCTCAAATGTACAGATCCCTGTTGCTCAGATATATATCAACACACCCTGTTTTTTTTTATTTAATATTTGTAGTACATACATGTTAATTAATAATTAACCTTTTAGGCTCAGGGGAACCTCTTACATGCATTTATTTTATTAAACATCTAGTCCTTACAATTTCATAGTATTCACCAAAGTCTTTTACTTGTTCAGTCACGCATTGAAAGTTAGCAGAAATAATTTATTGAAGTGATAGACGAGGTGCAGATATATACTTATCGTGTAGCACCACAGCGCCTTTCAAACTGAACATTCATTCCCCCACTACTAGAGGTGTGGACTGCAGATGGCTCATGGCTGTGCCTCTGTTGACCTTGTCCTTGACTGATAGAAACTTCTTTAGCTACAGTATGGCCTTCCCCAGGGGAAGTCTACCTCTAGTGATTGGTCAATGCAAAATCAAAAGTCCAAGACCCCTACCTCAAATTTGGATAACCCTGACGCGCCATCTAGGTTAGAACTCCATGATCATCTGTGGTCTCTGTTTAAGCTCACAGGTGACCCTCTTCTGCTGTCCCATCTTGTCCTCCTCTTTTCCTTAGGTCAATTGTACCAATCTCATCTCCAAACTCCAAGCACATACTTTTCCCAAGGAGTGAGTTTTCAGGGAACTCAAAAGAGGATATTTCATCAAATAATAAACAAAGATGAATAGTGTAAAAATAAATCAATATGAATCTGAAGTATTTGCGTATCCTTACCTATTTTCATGATTCTTATCATTCCATTGTTAGGAAAAATATTATTTCTACAACACCATCCAGAAAAGCTTTTGACATAAATATTGCTCACTGTTTAAGACTGAGACTTCAGAAATGTATGAATTTCATAATTGCATCTCAAAAATATTTTATAGGGGGTGAAAAAAAATTAAGGAATGGTACAGGCAGCTATGAAAGTGAGCAGGCAGACAGGCAGAAAGAGAGAGGTGAAAGCAGCATTAATTTTATTTCCATTTTAGTTGTTCGTACTGGTCAATTTCCCCCTGGACCTGGGACTTGAACCCAGAGGCATGTGGCCTACATCCTCCAGAGGCAAATGATCCAACTGCTACTCGACCAAGGCACACAGGGAAAAAAATTATATAAAATATATCAATATGATAAAATAGAAGTAAACTGAAGACAAAAAAAAAGGGTTTGAAACTTTCAGAGCTAATAATGAAAGTGATGTAATTTTAAACTCTACATTTCATTGCCAGAATATTAGGAACCAAAAATTTAGCAGTGAAAGAGAAGACTCCAGGAAGAACATAATGGTAAATACACTGGGAGAAAGGTAGAAAGGAACAATTCTGTCTTCTTGGGTTAGAGTTTTTAGTTTTTTTTATTTAAAAGTTAATTTTCAAACTATAAAGTATAACTTTATTCCAGGTAAGCAAATGAATTATTGGTAGTACAACCATATTGTTTAGTGTCTACATTAGTGGAACTCATTGGTTTATTCATTCATCTGTTAAGAGTTTCACAGGCTTACCTATGACCTTAAAGTTGAATATTTAGAAGGATTAAAGAGGTAGAAACCTTTCTCAACTATTTTGAATGAGTAAATGGAGCAGGAAATGAGAAGTATGTCTATGAAATGACTAAGACCATCAAAGTATTAGAAGCATGAGAAAAAGAGACAGTGAAATGGAGTTTTCATCAATAAAACCTAAGTTCCAAGAAATATTTTCATGACATTCTGATTCCATTTGGTCAGCAGTAGAAGAGGTACTATGACAATAGGGATAAATTCCTTAATCAAAGAAAATATAATGTATAAAAAGTAGAAAAGAGAGATAATTTTGCCATTGTAGTAGCAGTTACACAAGGGAGAATGGTTTTACAATTGTATTTCAGTAGGGGAGCACTTTCTTTTCAAATGAATTCTTACACAGAGGCCCACTACATAAAACAGATGAAAGAGGATTAGCTTTGTTTGAAAAAGGAGGGAAGAGGTTTGGGTTTTAGTGGGGCAGATGTATGCAAACACTGAGATATCCATCACCAGGAAACTCCTAGGACTGCAAGAAGCAGAGTTTAAAATCATTTGGGGTTTGGACAGTTTTCAAGTGTAAGCACTTAAGGGAAAGGATTATGCTTGAACTAGCTGATCTCCAGCATTTATTTCCCTAACCTCAAAAGCCTCAGCATGTGGTTGAATGGAATTGACACCATTCTTAACTTTCCAGTGGCCTGATTGTCTTAAATCTGCCAGCATATTCCACCTCTAGACCACACTTGCTGGTTTAAAGTTAACTATGTCATCCAACTCTGGCAATGAAAGTTTCAAGAATCAGTTCCAAGAAGTTGTGCTTTGTTTGTGTTTTTCTTAATCCTAAGGTCAAAGGAGACTCTCTTCCATGCTAGCTTTGTACCTGACAGCACATAACTCCAGGAGCTACTGGAGAGTAGGTTATGACCAGATGGAGGAAGTTCTCAAGAATGGAGCCAAGACTGAAGAAGTGGCACTGAAGACTATCGTTCTAGTAAATTCCTTTGAATTATTGGTCATGAGTTGCCTGAAGCCAGCCCAACTTCTCAATTATATGACAATACATTTCTTTTACTCTTCAAATCAATTTTAATTGGATTTTCTTTTATAACTTGAAAGTATTTGTTACTGATATCTGCCATTTCTCTTCCACTAGAAGAATACCTCACATACAGTAGCTTGGCAAATCTATATTGACTGAATGTATTAGCTGTCATTGGTTCTAATTCTAGTCTTGTCTCTGACTGACTATTTATTTAACTACTGAAGGTCTTACTTCCACTATTTGTAAAGTGAGAGAGTTGTTCACATTGTCCTCGAAAATCCACTCCTACTGTGAGTCTCTCCATGCCTTTGTGCAGGTTATGACTTAATGTGTTTGTCTCACAGCTAACCTGCAGACATTCGAGAGTTAACACGCTGATTTAATTTTGCATGAGTTTAGTCTACTGAGGATTTTTCATCAGCTGTGGGTTAAGGTGGCCCTTCTCTACTCAGAGAACTGCCTGTGTGTGAAGCTGTGGTCACCCACAGAGGCAGTGCTCGGAGGACTGGGAATGCAGAATTCACGGGAGTCAAAGCAGGGTTATCACTGTTTGCTCAAGAGTTTTCCTGAACATCTGCGTAGGGGGAGGATGTCAGTTCCAGATGACTGATGGAGAAAACTGTGTAATTTGAGGCTAACCGCAGAGATACCTAGAACTCTTAATCAAAATCTTAGTATACTAATAAATCTATGAGCAGCATGTATTTAGAAATGGAAAGACATGCTTTCTTTTGGAAAAATAAAATGGAATCCATCTACATAATCCGATTTAAGGATGATCTGTTGGAAGTCATCTTCAGGTCTTTAGAATAGAAGATGGGAACAGAATCTGTCTTTTTTTTTTCCCCCTTTCATATTTTAGATTGTTTTCCATCATCATCACAATCTAAAGCAGATTTAAAAGAAATGTAACACCAGTGAGCCACGTATGCAGTTTCAGATTTTTCTAGTATCTACATTTAAAAAAAAAAGACAGGCAAAATTAACTTTAATACTCTGTCTTATTTAACCCAATATATCCAGAACATTATCATTTCACCATGAATGCAATGTAAAAAGTTAGTGAGACTTTCTATATCTGTTTTGGAACTAAGTCTTGGATACCTCAAAGGACAGCCTATCTAGTTGACATATGTCATCCGTACTGCTCAGCAATGATCTAGAGATTAATTCCTTCCTCCTGGGTGTTTGTTTCGCTTTGTTCTCCTCATGCTGGAGTGGGGGTGGGGGTGGGGGAATCTTAAGTGCTGGCACCATCAACTCCAGTGTCAGTCTGGAGAGTCAGCACACCTTTTCCCCCAAGGATCTAAAGTATAGATAGAAGTATAATAAACCCAATATTGGGGAAGAGAGAGACAGTGACAGCAAAAGACAGCTGTGCTAACTTGTCCAAACTTGCATAAGTGAGAAGTTTAAAATGTGACTCTCGACACAATAAGAAGCAACCAGAAATGCTTCCCAGGGGAGCAATGTGCTTCAATTAGAATTTTTGGTCTTACAATCAGGCTACTTGGCTTCTGCATACTGAACGAGGTAGTGAGACAGTCTCACAGCTATTAATCTATTTTTTTCTCCCTGGAATTCTTTTCCCCTTTCTCTCGGTAAGCAAAGTGCCAGACCCTCTGCTCAGTGCTCCAGGGAAGGAATATGTCAAGGTGAAAAATAGAAACAGCCTCTCAGACTTTCTGATTCAGAATTACCTGAGGGCAATTTAGAGAGTGTAGAAGACCCATAACAGGAAGAGAATGTGGAAGTGTGGAGAAAATGTGCTTGATAGAAAGGCAAAAGAAGAAGACAAGAGGATAAGGAGAGAAGCAAGAGAGAAGAGGAGAGGAGTGATCAGAAGAGAAAAGTAAGAGAAGACAGGATTTGAGCTTGGTAACCTGAAAAACAGGTCCTCTTTGAAAGGTTACATGGAGGTGAAGCAATATTCCAAGAAGCTATAACTGTGTGTTCCAAGGAGACAGATGAGACAACAGGCCAGCTGGGAAGGAGTTCTGTACCCAAGTGATGCAGGAAAAACCAGAATCTGCAGAACTATGTGTGATTTAAGTGCCTCATGGCTGCCGGAGCAGACTAAGGACCAGATCTTCATTTGTCCCTGTCCCACCAGATGATCTGATACTGTGGAGAATTTCAAACCCCCCAAATTGTTAGGACAGGCAGTAGGCAGACAGGAGCTGGAGCAGACAAAGGACATGTGTGGCTATGACGATGTTGACATAAAGTAACTATGTGGACAAAAGGCAGAAAGAAACCACAGGGGTCAAGACATGTGGAAGGGGACTTTGAGGAAGGGGGACTTTCAAACTACCGGCAGTCACGTGAAATATCTGAGGGGTAGTCTTGAGACAATGGGCCAGATAGGCCTCTGAAGTAAGAAGAGGGGCTATAAGCCTGCTCCAGAGCACAGGTAGCTGCAAACTTCATTCCTGGAGTAACTGAGGTCGCCCCTGAATCTGAATGTACTTTCCTGTTGCCGGGTGAAATCTTCCTTGACTTTGCTCCTCTTTTCTGTCATTCTCAATTCTTCCTCATGCCGAAGACAAGCACCGAGGTACATTCATTCACGCTGGTAACAAAACGAGTGTGTTTAATGTTTTTTTAACCACTCAGGCAAGTTCAATAGGGTTTCAGATTAGGAATTAGATTGAGTTATGAAAAATAAAGCACCCTTTACTGCACACCTGAGTGTGCGAGGAGAGTCACAGGCCAGGAGTGTGGGTTGAGGTGACAAGCTCAGTGAGAAGGCCAGGTAAGAATGGTGAGTAGAGCAGAGACAAACAGATGATGTCAAGTTCTTCTGAGGAGGCAGAATCCACAGTATTTGGTGAAGGGCGGCAGTGGGCCTGGGAAAGAGAGGAACCCGACCTACCCCAGGCTTTAGACGTAGGAGAAGAGGGGAAATTTATACACTGCTGAGGTATTTGCCAAATGCTAGATAAAATTCTAAACTCTTGACAAGTAACTCTTTCTCTATATAATACCCTTATGATATATTATCATCCCTATTTACAGAAGAGGACACTGAAGCTCAAAGACATTAAGTAACTTATCCCATCGTGGGTTCGCAGTCTGGCTCATCCACTTTTACTCTGGTTAGGTAATTGGCTAAACAAAACTCAGGGAGTAAAACCATGGGAAACGTATAGGAATGTTCTAGTTAAGACAATCTAGTAATTGTATCCTTTTTACTAGTAACTTCTCTCCAAGCCTGTCTTTAATCCCTTTATTTGTGTATGTTTTATATACATCTCCTTTTATTACATGATTATGGACTTCAAGCTCAAAGATAAATGTGCTTAAATCTATCTTCCAGTAAATGCAGAGACTACTAAATGCAGAAACTCCCACTGCCTTTCCCTGCTCCAGATAAAAGATGGTGTCTGGTCTGAGTGACTTCATCCACATGATGATCTGACCCTGGAAGGGAGAGCACAACACTTGTCTTCTGCTTCAGATCCTGAAGATGCAGAAATTTCTGTGGGAACTCTGTACCCCAATCAGTTCTTACAGAAATCTGAACTTAAAGAAAAAACAAGAATCCATTTAAAAGACCAACTCCCACCCTTGTATTCTGTTGGCAGGAGCGTAAATTGGTTCAATCACTATGGAAAGCAGTATGCAGATTCATCAAAAAATTAAAAACAGAAATTCCATATATCTAGTTTACCTCACTTCTGGGTATTAAATCCTGAAACTACAAAAGTACTAATTTGAAGAGATATATGACCCCTACCCCCATGTTTATGGCAGCATTATCTTCAGTGGTTGAAAGTTAGGAAAAAAACTAAATGTCCATTGACAGGTGACTGGATAAAGAGGATGCACTATAGATGTACAATGGAATATTACTCAGCTATAAAAAAACGATGAAAGCTTGCCATTTTAAACAACGTGGATGGACCTAGAAGAAATGATGCTTAGTGAGATAAATCAGATGGAGAAAGACAGATACATGATTTCACTCATATGTGCTATAAAAAGAAACCAAGCTAAAGAATGAATCAACTCAAACAAAATAGACTTTCAGTCTATAAGGCCAAATTGGTGATTCCCAGAAGGAAGGGGAAGGGAGTAGGCATATCAGGTAAAAAGGGGTCAGTTCTAAGGTGGATAGAGTTGGACTGTTGGTGATGAAGTTAGAATATAAAGACATTGATTTACAACAATGAACACCTCAAACCCATAAAATGTTATAATGTAATTTTATGTTAATAGAATAAAAAAAGAATAAGATGCCAACTCTCTGCCATCCCAGAAGGTTGATTAGCAGCACAGGGACAATCAGGGCATAGAAGAGCTTGGGAGGTGGGGATGGAGAAGGTCTAAGGCAAAAAATGGAAAATGGGACGGTGTCACAGCTGTGGCCTTGGACATGGAGGTGAACTGCAGTGTACTGTAACCAGGTGGTAACATCGGGGACACCCTGGGAGGTGTGTCTGTGCCTGTAATTGAAGCCCTTTACTCCGGCTCCTGGTTCCTGGCTCCCATCCTGGCTGTCAGGCACTGTCCCCCAATTCCAAACCTGCTGGCTGTCCTGACCTCCTGCCAGACTCCTCTCACTGCCTGGTGCTCCTAGTTTTGATCTTCCCCCCTCTAACCTGTTGCACCCAGGTTGATTTCTATTTGAGAAAACTCTTCGATTCCAGACCTGGAAGATCTGAAATCATGGCAATGATAAAGCAAAACATGAGGTCGAAAGAAAGAAGAAGTCCAGAGATGACGTAGGAAACAAATATTTACAGCAAGGCTTTGAGCAAGGAACTTGCTGTAGTTCAGATTCTCATCTGGAAATGATGACAGTTCATGGAACAAAAATAACTAATGTTTATTAAATTGTATTTTGTACTAAGAACATTAACTTTAATATCACAATGTTTTTGCCATTAAAGAAACAGAAAAAATTGCAAAGTCAAGTATTATTTGGCCACAAATCTTGTATTATCTAATAATCAGACTATATATGATTTCATTAACATCACAGTAATATAAACTTTAGAAATGTTTTAGGTTTTTGAAATTAAACAGTTCACAAATTTCCCAGAAATAAATACCATGAAAATTACTGTGCAAATATTATGAAATCACTAAAATTCCTTCTGTTGTTGACTTACAAGAAATCTGCCTGAAACAATTTTAATGTTTTGGCATTTTTTTGTTCTTTATCATTTCTTTATTTCTTATTTTATGAAAGTAATCTGTGTACATAATTCATAAAATCAAATCATTTTAGATGGACAATGAAATACAATAGTTTCTTGCTCCACCTCTCAGGACTTCTCAAATTTTTTCTCTGTAGATGCAACCATTTTCAACATTTTCAGTTAGATCTTTTGGTATTTGCCTCTATATTTCAGAGGAAAATGCTTGATTTTCAGTTTGACATATTGTGATAGGCTGAATACTGCCCCCACCTAGATCTACACCTGTCCTCAGAAACTGTGCATATCTTGTTACTTGGCAAAAGGGCAAATAAAGTAAAGGGTGGAATTACAGGTGCTGATCAGCTGGTCTTAAGATAAGGAAGTACCCTGGGTTATCAGGTAGGTCCCATGTAATCACAGGCTATTTTAAATGTGCAAGAGAGAGGCTGAAGATTCAATGTCACAGTGATGTTTAAGACTCATTGGCCACGACTGGCTTTGCAGCTGGAGGAAAAACATGAACTAAGAAATGGGGGCAACATCTTGAGTTGGAAAAACTAACAATGCATTTCCCATTAGATCCTGCAAGTCAGAACCGTATGTGGTACGCACATCAGAGTTAGCTCGGTGAAATGTATTTTGGACCCCTGATCTTCACACTCTAAAATACTAAATTTATGTTGATTTAAACTTCTAAATTTGTGTTAATCTGTTTCACCAGCAATAGGAAATTAAAAGAGATTTTATCAGTGGATTGCATGCTATGAAAGATGAGGACTTAACTATTTTTTAAAGGAAAGGTGCAGGCAGGAATGAAGGCATAGCAGACAAGCAGGCAGGAAGACAGAGGAGGAAGAAGAACTTTATTTTTCATTTAGTTGTTCACCCTCATTCTGTGGCCTGCGTCCTTCAGTGGTGACTGATCTAACTACTTCTCCACCAGGGTGAGACTTCTTAACTCTCAAGTGATTCTTAAAAGTCAGATACACTAGTAATAGTAAGATACTAGCTCAAAGTTAAGTTCGTAACTCTATTATTAGGAGGTACTAATAGGAGTTGAATAGAAAAGTTGGAATATTATCATTTTGAGTGTGTAAATTTGGGGTGAATTACATAAAGATCACAGAACCCAGAAGGTATAGGTATGACTATCACTTCCAGAGTTTAGAATAATCTAGGTGACAAGAGTTTACATTATTTCATTTAAACAGTTTTTAAAAACACTCTGACTCTGATTTAAGACATGCTCTGTCTTAATTTGGATTAGGATTGGACCAGGAAAGGCAGATGTTTAGGAAACTGGTCAGCACATGCAAAGGGACAGAATTTGAGAGGATGTGATCTGCTAAAAAACTAAATGTGCTTCCTGTGGACTTGAAAAGTGACGGAAAGTGGGAATGAAGATGGAAAAGAGAGAAGTCAGATCTGAAACTGTGTTAGGGAGTTTGGCTTTTTTCTGAAGGCACAGAGGGACATGATCACACTAGTATTGCAGAATGCTCGCTCTGGATGCAGGATGTCAGATGAATTTGAAAGGGACCACAGAGGCTGTACAGACAGTATTATGATGACAATAATTGTGGTGGCAGTTGCTGAGCAGTTCAGTTGCGTGGTGGGAAGAGAAGCTCAATCATCTGAATAATGTCTGGGAAGAGAATTGTGCAATAATGCAGACTCTCAGTCAAGAATTTGAAGAGTAAAGGAAATGAGGGTGATAGGGCAGTTATTAGGAAAAAAATAGGACTGAGGGAAGGCTATCTTTTAGGATAGAAAAAGCTTGGTTATTGGCAGGAGAAAAAAGACTGCTGAGAAGGAACCACGGTGGTAAAATGAGAAGAGGAACTCATGGGATTACATCAGAAAAGCTGAGGGGCTGGGCAGGGAAGTTGGCATCTGTTGTTAAAGGGGCAGGCAAGAAAGTGATGTTAGGTTTGAGAGGGAAGTGGACTGAGTGGTTTCTTCTTTTTCTGTAAGTACAGTCTGAGAATTACAGAACGGCAATAATCTAGCAACGTGACCAAGATTGAGGTTGACTTTAGTACTATTTTTCAGATAAGGACAAAGGAGAAGCAGGAAGTGACAATTTACATCAGATAAACACAAGATGGATTCAATAAACTTAGGCTTTACTTTAGCAACAGATCTTTTCCCCAAATCTACTTATAGTATATTCAATTGTGAAATCATAAACTGAATTCTTAGTGTTGACAAATGTCCCTACATTAGATATATCTTCCAATGTTTTTGCTTTCTGGAACACTCAAGCAAGAAAATCCTTCCCTTCCCCTTTCCCAATGTGTTGACCTTGTCAGAACCCTACAGGATGCTTTTTCTGCCTCCATATATATCCATCTGACATGTGGTTATCGAGGATCTCAGTACAGACAATGATTAAAAAGAGAAAATACTTTCTGCCCTATAGAACTTACTATTGTTACTCTCTTCTCACAATTTCTCCATTTACAGAAAATTAATATTTTTTGATGAAATTCTACTATGTGGATATGATGCTTTATAGACTTCTATTAAGAAACCAAAGTTCCTCAAAATAAAACTTCTCTATTTTGCATCATCTTCTTTTATAGATTACTTCTGTGACTATTTATTCCACAGATCACCTAAAGAATCTTTTCAAAAAATGTGATCAACAATTCAAACTGTGAAACTCCTTTTAAGCATCAACGATGCTGTCTCATGTCTCTGAAGACTAGTTTGTCTTTTAAGAATATTTTGTAACACATTTTTATTGAGTTACATCAATATACTTCTCACTTTTAAAAATGAAATGGAAAGATTTTAGAATATTACAAATATAATTGATATTTTCATAACACTAAACATGTTAAACAAATACACATGTAATTATTATAAATAAACCTACTTTAAAAATGATAGAAATTGCAAAACAACAATATTGTTTAACAATAAAGATGAACATCAGAGGAATGTAAAAGTTCAATTACTTGGAATGGGCTATAATTTCAGATTAATTGGCAGTAAATCAAGAATATCTTTTTGTTTAATAAGTTTTTGTTTGAGAAATACTATCAAAAATACCTTTCTGTCTTAGAAATATGCTAACTATAAATAAATCTTAGATAATGAAAGATTTTGCTTTGCCTATGAATATAATCAAAATATGAATAGTATTCTTAAAAATGTAGATAGTGTAATGAGAGGAGTTTAGAGGGACCTCAGGCAGTTAGGGTAGGGGGCACAGAATGAGGAAGCGCAAATGTGATAGAAAGCCTGAGCCTGCCTGTTACTAAAGCAGGCCCAGTCCCCAGAGATAAAGACCCTGAGCCTAGGACAAAGGGAGTAATGGCCACACTAAGCAAAAACAGCCAATCAGAAGTACAGTTCCAGTTACCTTATTAGCATAAGAAGGAATCAATGGGACTCTTGAATGCTTCATTAATATACCACACTTGTGAATGCTCCAGTCCAAAGCCCACACAAGATTTTAGAAGAAGACAAAAGTCCCTAGACCACAGAGCCACAGTGGCAATCCTTTCTTGGGACCCTCCCCATGCCGGGAGTCTGTACTTTCTCCAATAAACTTTCCTCTGCTTTCCCTCGCCTCTCTGGTCCTTGAATTCATTCTTCAAACACCGTGAGACACAATCCCAAGCAAGAAGAAGTTACAATCAGTAGGACATTAAAATGAACATATAATGGCATCCACTTACTTTTGTTACCAGCAAATTCCTTATTTAAGTGTGTTTTCTTTTAATTATCATCAGTGTAAGTTTGGAAATAGGGGTAGAAGAACAAATATCTCTACTGAACTGCCAGTGATAAAGATTGACAAAACAGTCCATTAATTATTTTTGCTTTTAGTAAATAAGCATTTAATAATTTATATTAGAGTTTTCTTTCAGGAATTTGGACCACTCATAATGATCTTCAGTAAAGTACTTCAAGATCTCCAGTGACTATTGTCATACAGACTATTACAACTTCTATGTCAACATTCAAAAACATACAGAAGATCTACTTCTGGATGGTTACTTGATAGGATGCACTTTCAGGTTGCTCCCCACAGACACCGAAAAAAACCCTAAAATCACCTATTTTCTGAGACAAACACCAAGAAACAACCGGCACTTCAGCTGGAGATGGATTGGCTGAGGACTAATGGTGAGTGAGGGCATCCTGTGCAGTTCTCAGCTAAGCCACAGATTTGGATTTGGGACGGAGCTTGGTGGGGGTCTCTGGATGCGCAGCTGAGGCTAGGGATCTCAGGACCACCTGCAGAGGCAGTAAGAGGTGGGCCCAGTGGGGCTGAGATGTGGAGCCAAGATGTGGAGCCATGGAGGACTGACTTGGGAGGGTTCACCAGGAGCTGAGCTGGAGCCCAAGCAGTGAAACTGTGCTGGGCACAGCTGTAAGTGGAAATCAAAGAACTCAAATCTCTCCCACAGCCATTTCACACCACAGCCTGGGGTCCACTGAGCAGAAATCCCGCCCACGGTTCATCCACCCACTGGAAAGCCCACCCATAGATAACCCACCCACTGGATTCCTGGATTACAGTGAGAAGACTGTTCCAAACCTCAATGCTACCTGCTATCACCACCTTGTGTGTAGAGGCGAACTGCAGCCTGATTGCCAAGCCTGGGCAAGTCAAACCTACGCAAAACCAGGGAAACCCAACCCTCATATTAACAGAATGCTGAACAGAACAAAGGCACAGAGAAAAATACGTGAAATGATGGATCCAATCAAAAACCCAGAGGAAAATATGAATACAGCAGACATATGTAAATTACCTGAAGAGAAATTTAAGGTAACAGTGATTAACATACTCATGGGAATCCAGATATCAGAGAGGCAGTAAACGAGAATGTCAGGGAGCAAAGAGAAGAATGAAAACAAAAGACATCAAACAGGTAAGAGACACAATGGCAGAATTAAAGAACTCAATAGAGGGACTCAACAATAGGATGGATGAAGCTTCCAATAGAATCAGTGATCTGGAAGATAAGACAGAGGAACTCAATCAAATAAACCAGCAAAGAGACAAAAAAAAAATCAAAGAATCGAAGACAGCATTCGAGACCTCTGGGATAGCATCAAACAACATTCACATCATAGGGATCTCAGAAGAAAAGAGAGAAAAGGGAGCAGAAACCATATTTGAAGAAATAATAAATAGCTTCTCCAATTAGAAGAATTAAGCAAGCCTCAAGATCCAGGAAGCTCTAAGAGTTTCTATAAAAGAAACCCAAACACCTACACACATCGTCATAAAAATGTCAAAAATACAACATAAAGAAAAACTATTAAAAGCAGCCAGAGAAAAACGTGTCACATACAGAGGAGACCCCTATATGATTTTCAGCGGACTTCTCAAATGAAACTCCACAGGCCAGAAGGGAAAAGCATATTATATTCAAAGTGCTGAAGGAAAAGGAGTTTCAACCTAGGATACTATATCCAGCAAGATTATCATTCAGAACTTAAGGAATGATAAAAACCTTTTCTGACAAGCAAAAGTTAAAGGAGTACATTACCACAGAGCCAGCTTTGCAAAAAATATTAAAGGATGCTCTATAAAGTGTAAAGAAACCACACAGAAAAACAGTAAGACAGCAATTATTAAAAGTGGGAAAGAAGAGAAGAGAACAACTATGTGGATGATTAGAATGAGTGGAAGACTAATATACTTTCAAATAAAATTAGGCAGTAAACATAGAACTGTGAATGCTAAATTCAGAAAACTCAAAATACAACCCCAGGGAGAAAGTGAAGAAGAAAACAAAAGGCAAAGTCAATCAAGACATAACTGCACCCACCCGACCGAAAAGGAGAAGGAGAACGAAGTCATCATCTGGAGCAACATATGAAACACAAATTATAAAATGACACTAAAAAGCTATGTATATCAATAATCACCCTAAACGTTAATGGACTAAACTCACCAGTCAAATGGCACAGAGTGGCTGAATAGATTAAAAAGTATAACCTACCTTCCTGCTAAACTCAGGAAACCCACCTTCTTCCAAAAGATAAAGACTCAAAGTCAATGGCTAGAAGACAATCCTACAGTCAAATGGCAACCTCAAAAGAGCAGAACAGCTATACTCATCAGATAAAACAGACTGCCACCTAAAAAGCATAACAAAAGTCAGAGATAGACACTATATTAATGATTAAAGGATCGATCCAGCAGGAAGATATAAGGCTTATTAACATATATGCACCAAATGAAGGAGCATCAAAATATGTCAGGCAAGTATTATTAGACCTGAAGAGACACATTGACAGCAACACAATAATAGTGGGAGACTTCAATACCCCTTACAACAATGGACAGATCAAGCAGACAGAAAATTAACAAGGAAACAGCCACTTTAAACAACCATCTGAAATGGATTGGTCTAATAGACATATATCTATCATTTCACCCAATGACTACAGATTTCACTTTCTTCTCAAGTGCTCATGGAACATTCTCAAGGATAGATCATATGCTGGGACACAAAACATCTCTTAACAAATTTACAAAGATTGAAGTCATATCAAGTATCCTCTCTGACCACAATGGCCTAAGACTGGAAATCAACCACAAAAAGAAAGGTGGAAGACCCCAAACCAAGTGGAAACTCAACAGTACGCTCTTGAAGGACTCTTGGGTAAAAGAGGAAATCAAAGAAGAACTTAAAAAAATACTTAGAGACAAATGAGAATGCATACATGAGCTGCCAGAATCTATGGGATGCAGCAAAAGCAGTACTAGGGGGAAGGTTCATCACAATCCAGGCCTATCTCAAGAAAAAAAAAAATCACAAATAAAAAATTTAACTCTATATTTAAAACAACTAGAGAAAGAAGGACAATTAAAGCCAAGAATCATTAGAAGAAAGGAAATAATCAAAATTCAAGCAGAAATAAACAAAATAGAAAACGAAAAGACAATCCAGAAGTTCAATGAAATCAAAAGTTGGTTCTTTGAAAAAACAAACTTGACAAGCCATTGGTTAGACTCATAAAGGAAAAAAAGGAGAAAACTCTCATAATTAGAATCATAAAGGAAAGGGGGTAAGTTAAAACAGATACCAAAGAAAGAAAAAATATAAGGGACTACTATGAACAGCTTTACACCACAAAAATGGATAACCTTGAGGACATGGACAGATTTCTAGAAAAGTATAGTCTACCAAGACTGAACCCAGAAGAATTGGAAAGCTTGAACAGAACAATCACAAGCAAAGAAATTGAAGAAGTGATCAAGAGCCTCCCAAAAAAATAAAAGCCCAGGACCAGATGGCTACTCCAATGAGTTCAACCAAACCTTCAGAGAAGAATTAACACATATTCTTCTCAAACTCTTCCAAAATATTGAACAAGGAACTCTCCCAAATACTTTTTATGAGGCTAACATTACACTGATGCCAAAAGTTGTCAGAGATGTCACCAGAAAGAAAATTACACACCAATATCTCCAATGAACATAGATGCAAAATTTCTCAACAAAATATTAGCAAACTAAATTCAACAATGCATCAAAAAGATCATCCAACATGACCAAATGGGATTCATCCCAGGGACATAAGGATGGTTCAACATATGTAAGTCTATTAATATCATACACCATATCAACAAAAGCAAAGAGAAAAAACACATGATCATATCAATAGACACAGAGAGAACTTCTGACAAGATCCAATACCCATTTACGAGGAAAAAAAAAACCAAAAACCCTCCATAAAATGGGAATAGAAGGGTCATTCCTCAATATAATAAAGGTCATATATGAAAAACCCATAGTTGGTGGGAGTCATAGTCAACGGGGAAAAATTGCAAGCATTTCCTTTTAGGTCAGGAACAAGGCAAGGCTGTCTGCTCCCACCACTGCTATTTAATATTGTACTGCAGGTCTTGTCCAGAGGAATTAGGCAAGAAAAGGAAATAAAAGGAATCCATAGTGGAAAGGAGGAAGTAAAACTCTCATTATTTGCAGATGACATGATTATATATATATATATATATATATATGTATATATATACATATATATATAAACCCAAAAACTATATCAAAAAACTTCTAGAACTCATCAATGAATAAAGTGGCAGGCTACAAAATCAATGCATTTTTATATCAAACAACATGTTAGAAGAAAATGAAATCATTAAAATCACACCATTTACTGAAATTAAATGAATGAAATACCTGGGCATATACCCAACAAGGGAAATAAAAAGATCTATACAATGAAAACTACAAGTCTTTTTAAAAGAAATAGAGGAGGACACAAAGAAATGGAAAGACATCCCCTGCTTATGACTGGAAGAATCAATATCATTAAAATGGACTCTTTACCCAAAGCAATATATAGGTTTAGTGCAATCTCCATTAAGATCCCATGGGCTTATTTCCAGGAAATAGAACAAAAAAATTGTATGGAATGACAAAAAACCCCAAATAGCTGAAGCAATAATTAGGAAAAAAAAAAAAAAAAAAAGAATCTGGAGGGATTACACGTCCAGACTTTGAAGTACACTACAAAGCTACAGTGATCAAAACGGTATGGTGCTAGAATAATAACGGAGGCACAGATCAGTAGAATAGAACTAGGCACAGATCAGTAGAATAGAACTGAATAACCAGAAACTACAGAGGCACAGATTAGTATAATAGAAATTAATCACCAAAAACTGATCCACTCACATATAGTCAGTTAATCTATGACAAAGGAGCCATTCGATGTATTCAGTGGAAAAAGGAAAGTCTCTTCAACAAATCGTGTTGGGAAAACGGGACAGTCACATGCAAAAGAGTGAAGCTAGACCACTTTCTAACAGCATTCATAGAATTAACTCAAAATGGATTCGAGATTTGGACATAAGACCAGAACACATAAAGCTCTTAAAAGACAACATAGGAAAGACTTTCCATGACATCAGTCGTAGAGAAGCCTTTGGGGACTCAACTCCGCCATCAAGGAAAACAAAAAGAAAAATAAACAACTGGGACTACATCAAACTAAGGAGCTTCTTCACAGCAAAATAAAATATCAAAACTGAAAGGAAGCCTACTAACGGGGAGAAGATATTTTCATTCTGTATTTCCAACAAAGACTTAATATCTAAAACATACAAAGAACTCACAAAACTCTACAACAGAAGAACAGGCAATCCAACCATAAAATGGGAGGAGGAATTGGAGAGACACTTTTCTGAAGAGGATATGCAGATGGCCAACAGGCACATGAAATTATGTTCCTACTCGCTGGTCATCAGGGAATGCAAATTGAAAAAACAATGAGGTATCAACTTACACCTGAAAGACTGCCTATTATCCAAAAGTCTGGAAACAACAAAGGTTGGTGAGTATGTGGAGAAAAGGGAACACTTTAGCACTGTTGGTGGGAGTACAAATTGGTACAAACCCTATGGAGAACAGTTTGAGATTCCTCAAAAAACTGAAGGTGGAAATCCCATATGATCCTGTCATTCCACTTCGGGGCATCTCCCCAGAAGATACAAAAGCCGCATCTGCAGAGATGTATGTAGCCCCATGTTTACTGCGGCCCTATTCATATTAGCTAAGAACTGGAAATTACCTAAGTGCCCAATATCAGATGAATGGATCAAGAAGATGTGGTGCATATATACAATGGAATACTCCACAGCCCTTAGAAGAGATGAAACCCTGTCATTTGAATCAACATGGATGGAACTAGACGGGATTATGCTAAGTAAAACAAGTCAAAAAAAGAAAGATAGATGCCTGATGACCTCGCTCATAGGTGGAATGTGAATAAACAAAAGAAAAGAACAGATGAAAAATAATCAACCCTAAAACATTTGCAGCAGAACTGAGGTTATCAAAAGGGAATGGGGTGGGCAGGGGCAAACAGTGGTGGAGTCTACTGGACATCGGGGAAAAACACTTAGTAATTTGGTGGAGGGCATGGTGTGTTGACATATATCTAAGAAATTAAGAACCTATACATAGGAAATTATTTTAATGTGGAGAATAATTACTACAATTAAAAAATTGAAAAATCATTCAAAAAAACAAATACAAAGATGAAAAAGGAACTTCATTGTGCTTTGAATTCATGTAGTATTTTTCCTCATTAAATCTAGTAAAAAAAAATCTTAGCTAGTTAAATAGTGAATTTTCCAATTCTCCAGATAAGGAAAAAGCTATTTGAACTTCTAACATCTCTACTAATCTTCAAAGTTTTGAAATTTGTTATTTTCAGGTAGTTTTGTTTTAGATGGAATCGCATTTATTTTTCTATCAATAGCTTCTAACTCAAAAAGAAAAAAAAGCTTGTGTATAATCAAACCCCAAAATGAAATAGTGGTTAAGTGATTCATAAAATTGAAAAGGGCCACAACGTTGGCAGCTCCTCACCTCTCTGGGGAAGGACCAAAGAGGTATGTGACTCAGCATCACTGTCTTCCTTCCAAAATGGGTCATAAGAGAAAGTGGATTACAGATAGCCTTCCCTTATCCTAGTCATCAGCAGTTAAGAGCAATTAATTAATTGAAACAATCCACGTAGATCAAATATTGGACAGTATCTCTCTCTCTCTCTTAAAAAAAAAGAAAAGAAATGGTGAAAAGTGGTTTCTAGGGATAGGGAGAAACTGGTAAAAGTGAAAAGTGGTGAAAATTGGAAGGATAGGGAGAAATTGGTAAAAGGGTATGAACTTTCAGCTAGAAGATGAATAAAGTATGGGAATCAAATGTATAACATGGTGGCTATAGTTGATAACACCCTATCACTGGAATTTGCTAAGAGAGTAGAACTCAAATGTTTTCAACAAAAAATTAAAAAATGATATGTGAGATGATGGATGTGTTAACTAAACAGATGGCAGGAATCCCTTCGCAATATAAGCATATATCAAATCACCATGGTATGTATTTATATACCTTATCATTTTATATGTTAATTATGTCTCAATAAAGATGAAATTAAAAAGATAGTAATTAGGACTTGTAAGGAATGCCCTGTTCATTTGCAGGGAGATGAATTTTTATGACAAAGGAGTTAAAAGCAAATAACATGACTGAAGTGAAAGAATCTGAAATGCACAAAGAAAAAAAGAAAATAAAGAGTTCTAATAAGAAAACAACACCAAGAAGCTCAGTATTAACCTTATATTAAGTTTCTTTCTAAACTTTTTCTAGGCATGTCTATACAAATAGTTTTACAAGATCATAATATGACTATTGTTTTGAAAATGGATCTTCGTAACCTAATAGAGTATTGCTCTTGTTCTAAAAATAAAGAGCCACATCATTATATGCATGATCTCCTCTCATAAAGATTATTTATAATTTATTTAATTCATTCTGCATTGATTGACATTTAGATTGCTTCCAGATTTCTGCTCTTATAAATCCTATAATGAAAAACACTGCATATTCCTCGTTTAAGGAATTATTTCAGGATGCCTTTCTGGAAAGAGTAAAGTTGTATCAAAGGATACATGTAACCTGCATTTTGATACATACTTACAAACTATACTTTTAAGTGTACCAAATTATTCCCCTACCACTGTTATATAAACATGTCTATTTCTTCAAATTATTCATAACACCATTATAGTTCATCTTCACCTTTTCCAAAAGAATTTAGTTTTAACTTTATTCTTTTCATACTACTGAGACTAAACATATTTTCATGTGCTTTTTGGCGGTTTCAACTTTTCCTGATCTCTCAGTTTCCTAATGTGGTACTGTGTTTTCCTTTTCTAATAGATTTGTAAGGATTTTTTCATTCCATTCGGGAAGTGTGTGAAAAGTTGGGACTGGCTGATGCAAATCTGAGAGCTTGAGTCTATGGGAAGCATTTAAAATCCAGCAGCTGAAGTGATCACCTATGAGGCTTAAAAGATGAAGACACAGTTGATGATGGAGATTCCATATGATCCTGCCATCCCACATCTAGGTATTTACTCAAAAGATACAAAAAAAAAAAAAAATTCGCAGAGACTTATGCACCCCCATGTTTACTGCAGCCCTCTTCACAACAGCTAAGAACTGGAAACTATCTTAAGTGTCCATTGTCAGATGAATGGATAAAGATGTGGTGCATATAGACAATGGAATACTACACAGCCCTTAGAAGAGATGAAATCCTCTCATTTCACTCAACATGGATGGATCTAGAGGGGATGATGCTAAGTGAAGTAAATCAAAAGAGAAAAGATAGTTACCAGATCAGCTCCCTCACAGGTGGAATGTGAATATAAAAACAATGACAAATGAAGAGAAGTAATAAAATCAACCCTTGAACACTAGCAATAGAACCGAAATTACCAACAGGGAATGGATGGGGGGTGGTCGGAGGCAGGCGAGTGGTGGCAGAGGCAGGCAAGTGAGTGGTAGCGGAGCCCACTGGACAATGGTGAAGAACACATGGTGATTTAGTGGAGGGCAGGGTGTGCTGAGATATGTCTTAGGAATGGAGAAAATGCACAGGTGGGGAACCTACACATAAGAGTTAATTTTAATGTGTAAAATCAGTTACTGCAATTAAAAAAAAAAAACAGTTAAAAAGGGTCTAGGACAAGATCTGAGAGAAGAATGTTACATTGTGAAGCTGGGCAGAGGAAGAGAAATCAGAAAAGGATACAAAGGATACAAAGCAAGAGCTGTTAATAAGGAAGAAAGAATATGCCAAAAGAATATGGTATCACAACAAGGGAAGAAATGTATCAAAACGAAGAAAGTAGTTAATGATGTAAATCTGCCGAGATGCCTGAAAACACCTGTGGACTTAGCTGTCTGCCAGTCATGGGGACCCGAAGTCAAAGCAGTTCTAGGAGCCATCCGGTGGTGAGTCAAGTGCATAGTAGAATCTGGAGCAGGTTAATGAGTGAATTGGACTTCAAATGGTAGCTGTGGCATGCATAAATCTTTGTTCAAGGAGCTTGGCTGTGACAGCAGAGCCCTTAGGTAAGGAGGGAAGTCTGGGTCAGGTTTGGATATATCAGCTCACTTACACGGAAATTATTCTCCTATCACTAGAGGCGAAGCTGAATTGCAGGAGAGTAGTGGGAAAATGCAAAAAAAAAATATTTTAAGCAAGCGAAGGCAATGGTTTCAGGTATAAAAGGACTCCTCCGAATTTTTCTGGCTATAGTTATTAGCAATGGCTTTCAAACCAAATCTAATCTTGCTAGTTAACACAGTTGAACTCTTATTCCTTCCGCCCTTGACTCCTGTGGCACAGCTCTCTCTCCTGCATCTCTTCTGTCCTTTCTGAGTCTGCCGTTTCATCTCTTTGGTGGGCATCTCTTTCCTCCCCACCCATTCTTGGTACTTTTCAGGATTCCATCTCTGGTATATTTTTCTTCTAATTCAATAGGTTGTCCCTAGGTAATCTTTTTCAGTCTTATGGATAAATTATAATTTATATGTCAATGGCAAACCCCTTGCAATTTGTTCCAATCTTGGTAAATAGACTTTATATTCAAATGCCTGATAAAAATCATCACCCAAATAACCCACAGGTATCTAAAACTTTAATATGAAGTCATCACTCTCACTACACTTAAAGATTTTCTTTCTTTTCTCAGTTCAGGACACTGTCAAGGGTCAGCTATTATATCTAGAAACCCTGATTAGACCCTACTCTTCCTCCTTCCTCACCACTCACATGCAAGGAGGAGCCATGCTGAATTATTGACTTGAAGGAATCATTACAGAAGGAAGGGTTGAAGATAAAAGGGAATCTGTTTTCTTTTTCAAGGAAGCAACAAGTTGTCCATTTAGACAGAGGTAAGAAATGTGTTTGAGATGTGCTAACTAGAGGCGAATGAAGGTTTAATATTGTCATAGAGAACTACGTAGAAAAACATAGTAGGACTCTCAATGGTGCAACCCTGATGGGCCACATGAGTAGAAAGACCACTTTCTAATATTATCCTGATGATAATAACAAATAAAAACAGCATTCTCATCCAGTAGCTTTTAGATGCATTTGAAGCTTTCTGACAGTTATCTTGAGGATCGGTTACAGGGGAGCCCCAAACTCCTATGTCCTTGGTCTCTGTCCTATCGCTCAGATTGTCAGTCTCAGAGGCAGAAAACTAGCTCAGAGTTGGTGTCAGCACTGTTTGAAAAGCAGATAATTTAATTTCTCAGTATCAGTGAGTTTACTTGCCCTTCTCTCATGCTTGTTGATGCCCTAAATTTGCCTAAAGGAAAATGCTTGAAATTCAGAGATGAGGCTTAAAAATTAGGGAGAATTCAGCAAACTTAGAAAAGTTTAAAAGTTATTAACCATAAATGGCATCTCATTTTCTTTTTTCACTTTTAGCTTGTGACAGAGGAAAACATAAGCTAAAGAAGTCAAGTCTATTCATGAGAGAAGGCAGAAAAACACTCATTGATTGTCATTTTTCATTTTAAAATGCCATGTGTGGGTTTCTTTTCCAAAAATTCTCAAAAGTGCATCAAATGACGAGGGGTAGAAAACAACATGAATCTTTCTCATGCAGGTTTAAGAACAATAATTTGTCAGTATTCATGTCAGTATTTTTCTCGGTTAGAGACATGTCACAAAGTATCTTTTCATAGATATCAAGCATCAGTTTTTGTCAAAGAAAATGTTTACTCAATTTTGTTGATCAAAGATATCAGACACACAAAATATCTATATTTGACATTAATAAAGTAATGGGCTACGTACGCAAAGGTTCGTGTCCATACTCGGTACTCAATTATTAGTTCAAAGTTCAAACACACTGGTGGACTTTCATTTTCGATTGCAAAATGTGTGTCCACTGTCTACTGTCTCTACTTGCCTGGTCCTTGTCTCATATCTGCAGACGAGGATGCTCATTTTACTACATCTTCATTGTCTTGTCTGCTACAAAATTTAATGCCAGATGGACCCAAAGCACAGTGATGGGTGTCTTGACACAAAATCTCAGAAATGGCAAATGTGACACAGAATGAATTGTTCTATCAAGAAGCATAACAAAAATCAAGTAACTGAAGATTTATTGTTGGATAACTGAATAGTTATAAGAATAGAAGTGGTACGAGTCAGATGATGAAGTTCTTGTTGAATAAAAGTCCAGTTATCTACTTCAATAAGAAAGGGCAAGAGCATTCTTTTTCTTTTTGAAGGAAAGGGGCAGGCAGAGAGAGGACAAAGAAATACATTTAAAAAAAAATTTATTTGTATTTAGTTATTCAACTTGGTTGTTGCCTCAGCCCCGGAATTTGAAGCTAGGTTCTTGGGATACATGTGGACTACATCCGGTGGTCTTACCCGCTAGGCCACCAGGGTGTGCCGCTAACTCTATTTTTGAAGGGGATCAATTTATATTTAAGCTGGAAGCTTTGTTAGTTAGGTTAAAAACTTCAGGTGAGGTTGTTAAAATACTTTTCCTAGACTGTAAGCACGAAGAGTGACGGGGGAGTGGTGTGGGAAATGGGATAAAGGGAATTAACTGTAAATGACGGGAGAAAAAAAAGAGAATACTGGTAAACCTATTACACTATATATAAATGTAAAACGGTTATTATGTATACCTCAAAACAAGTCAATATCAACAAACAATATTCCATTAATAAAAGAAGAAAAAAAAGCATGATATGCAGCTGGAAGTAAGATATACCAACCACTCACCCTTCCCACCATTCAGCACGACATGGAGAACAGCGTCCCAACTGCACTGGGCTCAGGGTGGGGCACCTGGGATGGGGTCAGGTCCCAGGGGACCAAGTGAGATTCAGATACAGACACGAGGGATAAGCCCTTTTCCTAGTTAGGGTAGCAGGCAAATTTCTAGCTTCTGGAGTTGGGTATTTATTTACTGTCAAAGTAAAGTTATAATCAAAGGAACAATAACTCTGGATGCAGGGAATAAGCAAGGCCAATCAAACCACCAAGCAGGCCAAGCCACCAGTGTTCCTTGGAATTCCAAGGGCCTGGGAGACAGGGCCAGGGAAACGAGAAGTCGGGAAGAACAGGAGATTCTTTTTTTGTGCAGTATCCATGTCAGTTGAATGCTTACAAGTTCCAGAATGGTAGTTTCTGAAAACAGGGAGCTCTGAGACCCATCTTTCCTGGAGCAATTTGTGTACGGCCACCCCCATTTCTAGGTCTCACTATACTTATCTCTACAGACACGTTTAACCCAGAAGGAAATCTAATTGCTTATAAAATGCTTTCCTTTCTCCTGTGTACAGATAATAATATGAAGTTCATATGCTGCATGTAAGTAAGTCTTGAGCTTTCTACCAGCCACTCCAATCATGAATGTCCCCTTTCCCTCAGATGAAGTCACTGCCATTGGAGCGGAAAGCCTCGCTCTTCTGCTGCTTTGGCTGTGAGGGACCGTTGGTTCCGGCACTCATACCACACTCCAAGATCTCACTGCCCCCAGATGTACAGATCTCTCCTCCTCCACCATTCAGCGTGGATGCATCAGGTGTGTGAGCTCAATTCTCTAAGGGCAGCGGGTTTGGACAGAATGTACCTGATTTTTGGAGGAATAAGTATTAACAGAGAAAAGAACCTGAGAAAAGCCTGCTCCGATCTGCCCCAGGTTCCCTCAGCCATTGAGGCTCTTCTGCAGACACAGAGAAGCTGAAAACAAACAAGAAGGCTAGAAACCAGACATTCCCAAGGCACTCCCTAATGTTAACAGCACTTCAAAACTTTAGACAATTTTTTTTTTTTCATTATTACCTTAATTCAAGCAGAGACGTGTCTAAAACAGCATGAGCCCTGGTCAGGCCAATTCTCATTTTCCCCTTCCCAAAGCATAAATGAAGAGATGCCCACAAGTAGTTGCTTGTCAAGTGACAATTAGAAATGAGGAACTGGGCCATTTTAGGTAATTAGTCATGTTTTTGACAGACAAGTAAAAGGAGTATTATATTAACCACTGCTAAGACTTTAGTTCAGATTAATTGAGAAGGGAGTCGGGCTTTAAGGGTGGAAAGACAGGTCAGATGGGTTTGATGAGTAAGAGAAGAGAGACAGTTCCTGTTCTGGATAAAACCCCACATTGGAGACACACCTGACTACTGAAGTTCTGCAAATAAGTCAAAGAGAAGATGGCAGGTCTCTGAGAGGTCACACAATCCCCAGGCCTTATACAAGTGCTCTGATCATCTCAAGCTGTAAACCTTAATGTCTATATAGGCTATTAGATCACTACCGTCCATCATTTAACACTTAATGACTTAAACTTTTCATTAGTGGATTTCCAAATATCTTGGCTAAATTATAACTAGTCACATTCTTTGAAAGGACGAAAGAAACAGATTTGTTGAATGCCTGTATATTAAGCATTATGTCAGGCAATATTATCATCATCTTATAGACCCCAATCCTGTTAAAGGAGTTATCTTTCTATTTTATGGACTAGACTAGACTCACGATGATTGAAACAACCATCTTATCTAATATCTCATAGCTCTAGGTAACAAGTGTGGAGGTCTAATTCCAAAGTTCATGTTCTTTGAATGACATCATTATAATGATATACATAACTCATTGAAACTGTGATATTTCAAAGAGGTCAGAAATGTCTCTAGAGCAGCCCAGGAGCTTTCTAACATTAAAGCAAATTTGATGACTGTGTGATGTCTAATTTGAGTGACTTCTGGATTTCTCAGAAAGTTTACGATTTTGATCAAATCCCCAAAGGTTTAGGCAATAAATATTGAAGAATCACCGCACTCAATGATTTTTTTTAGAAAGCAACAGCTGGTGTGCCCTGGGGGAGTAGCATTTGGGTCTATCACCTCAGGCTGGGCCTAGTCCACTTACATGCCAGGGTTCTGGGTTCAAGGCCCCAGGGCCAAGAGTAACAACCAACATGAACAACTAGATAAAATAAGTAAAATGTTTCTTTCTCCTCTCTCTTCCTGCCTGCCTGCCTCCTCACCTTCATTCCTGCCTGCACCTCTCCTTAAACAAAAAAGAAAGAAAGAGCCATTTCCCCCTCCCGCTCCACCATATGTCATCTTGTGCTTATTCTCAACATACTCAAATTTCTCCAATGACTGAGGCAAGCCTGGAAACTTGAGAAAGAAGATTAAATAATAATGAAATATATGAGAGCCCATTTAGCTGTGTGTGTTGTTCGGTGGCTGCCCACATAATTCCTGGTTATCAGCACACCCCAGGGGCTATTATAGGTTCATTAATATAATTTTAGAATAGAAGACCATTGGAGATCATAGCATCCAACCCCTTTAGTTTACAGATGGCAGAATCTAAGCGCAGAACGCTGGAGCTGACTCACACAATGTCACATAGTCTTTCACTGGCTTGACAATGGACGTGGTATTTCCAAGCATTCCGTCACCTTTGGCCATCATCTGTGCCTGCATGGGCAGTGAAGGGAAGGAGAAAATAACACTGGCACATGTTCAAATTGCACTTCCAGCTCTGATATTGATCCAGTATCACCAGATACGATTTAGCCTTTAAGTTCTAATTGAATTGGTGTGGGGGCACCACAGCCGTCTGGCACCATTGTGGTCTGGACACGACACAGAAAAAGTTGACAAGATGCTAAGGATTCTTGTATTGTAAATTCGCGCACCAGAAAAATAGAAGATCCACTTCTCAAATGTAACTTCAGGAGGCAGACTGTGCCAATTTTACTCATAAAAGTCAAATTAGAATGATCCAGTCAGTAATTTAATTAGCTTATTGTAAATGAACACTTTCTATTTACACCAGTACTTGAAAGCATTCATTTTATTGATTTACATCTCAGTAAAAATACGAGAAGAAACTTTGTCTTGTGAAGTCCATTTCAAAAGCCTTAGCTTTTGTAGTAGGAACAAACGTGCTAAAATAAATTGCATTTTTAGACCAAATTATAACATTGCATTTGGGTTTAATTTGATATATTCTTCTGATTATTCAACATGATCCCACAGTACTGAACTAAATTAGATATCTGAAATAAAAAGATTGCAAAAATACTCATTAGAACAGTATATTCATTAACTTCAACCAGCAATAGACCACAAGTATTAGGAGACATTATGGAGACTCCTCTGAAAGGGAATTCAAGGACGCTCTAAAAAGTACATGCTTATGCAGCTCACTTGGCCTCTCTCGGCTTTAGTTTTTCTTCATGATAAATGTTGAAGTCTGTGTAATTTTTAAGACTTCCTCAACTCCAAAATTTTTAGTCTATGGTTCTATCATTACATTTAGTCTGAGACATAAAATCAAAAACCTTAAAGTTCATTATAGGAAAGAAAAAGAGGATCTAAAGAACATTTAACCTAGAGGTCCAAGAATGAGGTAAGACTTAACAATAAAGACAGTGGAGACTAGAAAAACGAAATCGATGTATTTGAGTTGAGATCCTGTATTTAAAGAAGAAAGCTTCAAGTAGCTTCATATACCAGTTTATTACAGAATCTAAGAATCAGAAGGGAATCTTAAAGGCCATCACTCAGTATAAGTTATGATAGAAATTTCCTCTAAAGTATCACTAAGAAATAATGTCTATCCTTTCCTCAAATATTTCTATTAACTAATGGTACATGAAAGTCCACTTGGACAGTTCTAATTGCTAGAAAGTCCTCCCTTATGGTAATTAAAGCCTGCCTTTACTCATTTATCCTACTCACTTCTGGCTTATATTGATTCTCAATTGACCCTGGAGGCTCCCTCACCATGCCTGCTCCCTCAGCTTCTTTCCCTTTTCTCTCTGGGATCTACCATTTATTGGTCCCCTTTGCCTATAATTTTTGGAGCTCTTGAAACAAAATAAATGAGATTTTATATATACAGAGAATAAATTAGTAAACTGGGAAAGAGCTACAGCATTGAAATCAAATAACATATAATATAACCAGCCCTGAATGAATAGATAAATTATAAATATAATGAATCCAGTTCTTGGGGAGACTTAACTTTAACATACAAGCATTTCATATTTAAACAACCAATTATGACTTGAAATTAAAGCAAAATCTAATTAACAGATTGCTGACTCATCTCTTTTCTAGAGTTGTGTTCTAAATTTGTTTCTGTTTCACTAAATGTCTCCTCATTGTAAATAACCTTGCTTTTCTATAACAGAGATGATGAAATCAATTCAATGAGCTTCCAATTAGTGTTATTTTGCCTAAATTGAATATGTATCTTAAGATAAATCTTTTATTCATCTTCTCCTTTTTCTTCCCATCTCAGAGTAAGCATTCTCTCCTCTTTAAAACAAGTTCCACATTTTCACTCTCCATTTGATTTTCACCTGCCTAGAGGAAGACTTTACTTCATTGAGCCCTCTCTATTTTTCGAATCTCCCATCTTTCCCAGAAGCCTGAAAATATGTCTTTAACATATTAAAAAGGCAGAAAAATGGTGGCATGTTAGATAATATTGGTTCAGGAAAGTCACTGAAATAATCATATGCGGACTGCATCGTAATACTATACTTCATTAGTATATTTTTAATTTTTGAACATATTTATCATACATTCTTTAAAAGTCTGCTAAATCCTACACTTAGACTATTTAAGAGTTATTTCCTATTGTCTTTTTTCTCTTTACTATGGGGCCACTTTTCCTCTCTCTTTACACATGTGGCAATTTTGGTTGAATACTAAATGAGGTGTGCGTAAGATGTTGTAGAGGTTCTGGAGTCCGTTTTATCCCTTTGAGGAGCTCTGATTTTATTCGAGTAGACAGTTAAATAACCGGTTGACCACCTTGTAATTGTGTAGGCATGATGTGTGCTTTTAGGGCAGATCTGTGGACTGCTCGTGGTGTTTCTCAATCGTCTCTAATTGGGTAAGACTTAACTTTGAAATACCTCTCCTGAGAATCTTGCCCTGTCTGCTTTTAAGCTTCGAAGAGAAGGCTAGAGTCTTAATTCCTAAGGCATGGCCTGTCTAGTCTTGCATCAGATGTTGAAGATAGTAACAAGATCTTTACATAATAAGAAAAATATGTCTTCCATAATGAGGCAAGCATTAATAGGTCTTGAATGGAAATCGACATCTTCCAGCTTGACTGTTCCCTTCACCACCCATGGTAGTCTGACTGCTGAGTTTCAGGTTTTTTCACCGTGAGCCCAGCTCTCATTCAGCGATCCACCTGGAACCCAAAACGATCTCTGGACCTCCCTCTGAAAATCCTTCCTCTCAGGGAGCACGTGTAGGCAGTGCAGTTACCAAGGTGACATTTGATCACTAGACTGAGGTAAAGGAGCAAGACATGGCACTATCAGTGAAAAACCCTTAAAATGTAAATATGTCTGGTGAGTTTGAGATGATCAAGTGTGTGAGTAGAGTGGAGCAAAGGAAGAGTAGCTGAAGATAAATTCCAAGACTTCTAGGAGTGGGTAAAGGCAGTCTTGCCAGGCACAGCAATTTGACTTTTACTCCAAACAAAATGGCCAGCCATTGGAGGATTTTTGCAGAGTTAAGTTTTAAAGAGTTGATCTGCCTGCTGTGTTCAGCATTAACTAGAGGGGAACAAGAGCAAAGGGAAGTAGACAGAAAGATATTGAAGTAATTCAAGTGAGAGAATTTTGTGGTAAGAAAAAAGGCAATAATAGTGGAGAAGGTGAGAAATGGTCAGATGTCTTTTGAAGAAGAAATCAATGAGTAACCTTCAGATTAGCTGTGGAGTACAGAGAAAGAAGCCTCTGTCCTGAGCAGTTGGAAGGAAGGTGTTGATATTTACTGAGATGGGAAACAATGCTGCAAGACATTAACAGGGCAATTAGGATTGGTTCTGAATCTGTAAATTTGAGATGCCTGTTCGAATTTATGTGATGTGACCTATTGTATCTGAGTTGGGAGCCCCAGGGTCAGGTATGGGTGGGTGGAAATGATTATTCTATTGATGGTATTTAATGCCAGAAGGCTGCATTAAACCATTAAAGAAGTAAGACTAGAAGAGAGAAGAGACCCAGTGTCTGACCCTCATGCAATTAAAATTAAGTGGTTAAAGACCTGCGGAATAAGTCAGACTCTAAGAAAGAATAGCCAGGGAGGAAGGTGGAAAAGTAGGAGAATGGTCTCTTGCAGCCAAGTGTATATAAAAAGGGTCTTATCAAGAAAAACAGAGTAATTAATTATGTCAAATACCGAAAAGTCTAGTTGGATGAGGAAGAACAGATGTTTATGGTGTGTGCATTATGGAATTACTGATGATCCTGAAAGCAATTTCAGGGAAGCACTGAGGTCAAAGCTTGATTTGAGGGGTTCTGAGAGAGGGGCAACTGGAGCTGGAGAGCTGATGACTGTTTAGAGAAGAGCTACTCTTAGGGGCAGGGCAGAGGAATGGGCTTGTTGGCTACAGGAGAAGGGAAGGCAAAGAAAAAAATAGACTAAAGATGGGAGAAATGTTTCTATGCTGTGACTATGATCCAGCAGAGAAGGATATTTTGATGACACATGATGAAGAGGGGAGAACTGGGGGAGCAGTACCCATGAGGAAGTACACGGGAATGGAAGCTAGTGGAAAATGGAAGCCTCACCTAGGAGCATGGGTGCCATGGCCAGTTATGGGGCAGATAGAGGTTGGGGCCAGGTGGCTCTTTTGGTGAACACTTTGGGAGTTCTCTTCTTATTACAACTATTTTTAAAAAATATTCACTGAGGTAACTTTGATTTACAAAATAATATAAGCTCATGTATAGGTTCATCATTTCTTAAATATATGACCAACACACTATGCCCACCACCAAATTACCAAATTACCACAAGTCCCTCACCACTGTCCATTAGACCCCACTTGCTCCTGCTCGCCACACTTTTCCCTACCACTGACCTCAGTTCTATTGTCAACGTCCATGGGTTGGTTTTGTTTTGTGTTTTTGATTGCTACTATTTTTAATGAGATAGAAAGCAACGAGCCCAGCTGAGACAATTAGGAGGCTATGCGGAGGTCTAACAGAGAGAGGGTGATGGTCGAACTAGTGAAATAAAGCACAGTGGTTGAACAGTACGACTTCCCTTGAATTTAGTGACGGTGAATTGAAAGTCAGACCAATTAGCATGGTCGCGAGTTTCATTAGAAGTGTTGGGCTGCAGTGGGGCAGTACCCTGAATAGACAGAGTTGGGTTTAGCTACCGAATGGAGCCAAGGGTAAAAGCAAAGGAGTGATTCTAATGAAGGACATGTAATAAAGCTGGTAGGAAGAATTAAGGGTGATCAGAGTGAGGGGCAGAGAGAAGGTAGTGGGATGTCAGGTTCCTGTGAACAGCTGAAAGTAGAGGAATAAAGGGAGCAAGACGGAAAGACAGGTAGTAGTTGGGGATACAGTAGTTGAAGAGAAATTTATGATGGGGATACAGTTAGAGAAGGTGTAGACTATAACCTTAGGAACAGCTGTGGCAAAGTTAAGGACAAGATCAGTTTAAATATTTTCTTTAACGAACCTTCACTGATTTCACCTTTTCTCTTCTCTTGCCTTCTGTATCTCAAAATACTCGAGCTGCAAATATTTATGACTATGTTTTACATCTATTCTTATTAATAATATTTTTTTGTGACTTGCACGTCTATGAAAATAGGTGTACAGATTATTTTTTCTGATTAGTGTTTTTGTATTTTCTGGGTATAAGCCTAGGAGTGGGATTGCTAGATAGAATAGTGGATCTATATTTTATTTTAGGAGTCTCCAAAGAGGTTGCATTAATTTATATTTCCACCAACAGTGCAGGACAATTCCTTTGCCTACACCCTCCCCAACAATTGTTTCCGGTGTTTTTGATAAAGTCCACTCTCACTGGTATGAAGCAGTATGTGTGGTTTTCATTTGAATTTCTCTGATGGTGAGTGACGCAGAGCATTTCTTTCATGTGTCTGTAGGCCCTCTATGTGTCTTCTCTAGTTAGGTATCTACTCAGTTCTTCTGCCCATTTTTTGAGTGGATTGTTTGCTGTTTTGTTGTTGAGGTGTGTGAGCTCTTTATTAGGTTGGCAATTAAGCTCTTGTTGGACACAGGCTGCGCAAATATCTTCATCCATTCAGGTGGTTGCCTTTTTGTTTTAATGGTAGTATTTCTTTTTTCTCTATGTGTAAACTTTTGACTGACTAAAAAAGCGGTGATATATGTATATATACTGGAATTCTATGTAGCTGTTAAAAAAGATGAAATTGTTTATTTCTGTTGCAACAATCTGGGTGGAAGTGAAGGCGATTTTGCTACATGAAATAAGCCATAAAGAAGAAAGAGAAGTACAGGATGTTTTCACTCATATGTGTAATAAAAATAAACAAAAGCAAACAAACAGAGAAGCCTCCACAAAATTCACAGGACACGAAACTGTGATGATGGGCGTGGGGGTGCGACAAGGGAAGGAAAGAATTTACAGGGTGCTGGTAAAGTACACTGGGCCTCTGGTGGTGGGTGTGGTGTAAAATACACACAGACTGAAGTGCAAATTCAATGTTCCAATAAGCACACAGCAACACTAAAACAATTAAAATAGGTTTTAGAGTCCATGTTCCTTGAAGTTTGTAAATGAAGCAATTATCTTCATGTCCCTTTGTACCTAATGGCTCTCTGAGTATACCACGACATATAACAGCATCATATATATTAAATCAGTAAGTATATAAGAAGAATAACAAAGTAACTAATGTCTCTCTGTGCCAAGTATTCTCCCACATGTTTTATACAATGTTAGTTAACTTTGTATCAATGCCCTCTGGGGGGTTAACTTACATTTATAATATATTTGTTATGTACATTATGTACATTATATATTATACAGATATACATTATATATTATATAGACATCTGTATATATACGTATATGAACACACACACACAGCGAGATGAGAATAAGGCATTCATCAGCAGATCTGCACCAGGGAGCAGATGACAGCAGGGTCAGGGTTTTTATCGAGGAAGGAAGGGGTCAGCAAACCTTTTCTGCAAAATGTCAATAATACATTTTCAGACTTGGTGGTTATATGGTTTCTATGGCAACTACTCAACTTTGCCACGGTGGCATGAAAGCCACCACAGGCAATACACAAATGAGTAGGTGTGGCTGAGTTGCAAATAGATTTTACTTGTGGACCGAAATTTACATTTCATAGAACTTTCATATGCCATGACATATTCTTCTTGTGATGACTTCCAACCATTTACAAGTGTAAATATTCCCAAGTGGTATAAAAACAGGCTGCAGGTCTTTGGCCCAAAGGCTCTTGTTTGCTGACTTCTGGGGTTGAGAAAAGTCTGGCTTAAGCATCAGTTCTTCACTTTAATGGAAACTCAATTGGACACCATTCCTGTTTTCCTTTCGCTGCTCTGAGGTCATTAATATCGTTAATGCCATCAATAACCATCTGCAAGGTTTTCTCTCAGAACTTTTTACTGGATAGTCAAAATTCACAAAGCTGGAGAGGGAAGTAACCAAATAACCAAATTAAAGCATATATAAAAGGTGAGGTAGGGAAATTAGAGACCCTCTATCATGTATTATTTAGTCCTTTTATAAAACCAAAGATTAGAGAGATTAAGTAGGCTTTCTCAAGACTACATCTCAAGACGGATGGAGCTGGGATTAGAACTGTGGACCCACTAGATCCACATTTCCTCAGCTTTCACACAGTGCAATGGTATACAAGTCATGCTAGCAATTTACGCTTTACTCTGATTATAATTCTTCATAGTCCATGCACACAGAATGCTCTCTATGTATTTACTGGCTGAATGAAGTAACGCTTAAATGCTGGCATGGTGAGAGAATTGTGTTCAATGTCATCTTATTTTTTTAAAGAAAAGGTGCAGAAAGGAATGAAGGCGAGTAGACAGACAGGAAGAGAGAGGAAGAAGCAGCATTTTATTTTGTTTTTATTTAATTGTTCACATGGGTTGTTTCCTTCTGGACTGGGTACTCAAACCGAGGAGAGTGTGGCCCGCGTTCCTTCGGAAGTGAATGATCCAACCATTGCTCCACCAAGGCGCGCATCGGTATCATCTTAATCAATGTGTAAATTCATGCTTTTGTATTAGAAAAGGATACTCTTCTGATCAGCTATTAAATAGCTAAACATACTCTTTTTCTACTATCACTCATCCCATTTGGGGAAATTAGCTCATGATTTGCCATAGTTAAATCTCCAAAATCTGTGAGAGTACACAGACGGAAAAAATAATGTCAGAGGTTAGTGAAAGTATCCACATGAAATACATTATATGATCTCAGCACTGCATTGTGAAGTTTCTTCTTAATAGCCTACATTTCGTAAAATATAGGACAACTTCTGTCACCATGACTGGGGTCTCGTGGGCACAACAAAGCCTATTTTCCAAACACATACCTTCATTCCCTCTTTGATGCACTTTGCTCGCCTTTGATGAAGTGCTTGCCCTGCTACATGCCTGTTTGCGTGAGGAAGAAGTGACATGGAATGATGCTCGGTATGGGGTTACCCCCGTCATTTTGGAAGACTTACGATCTTTGACAGTCTTGGACAAAGCTGCAGTTAAGGAAGATTTCCCATGAAGGGCAGGATGCATTTGGTAAAGAACGAACCCCAAACTGCCCTACAACCACTTCATCATTACCCCAGTTTGATCTTCTTTACATAGAAAGTCGATAGCCAGAGTGTTTAGTGCTTTGTGTGTACTGTTCAAAGATCAAGCAGAAAGAGAGAAATCTCCAAGATTCACAGTTTTTCAATTGAAGTTTCAAGTATTTGCAGAATCACTTCCCCGTCAATAGGGATGGAATGTCATTAACATGTTGTTTAATTCTTGATTTAATTCATTTTACAATTCTGTAACCCCGAGGTGTTTCTCCTTGGTGGCCACATCGATTGGGTGCTGGTCAATGAGTAATAATAGACAGGACTGGGAAAAGGGGGAAAAAAATGTCTTTGGCTTTTTTACAATAGGAAATACCTGGCTGCTTACGACAGCAGTTACACAAACAGTAAAGTCATAACAATAATAGAACCCTATTTGTATAAATGCAAATCTTAAGTGTTTTTCCCTCCTCTTCGGGATTGCTATTTTATCACTTTTATCTGTTGAATAAGCAGACACATTCCTGGGTTATGATGTTTGTTGCACAAAGTGTCCCTGATAAGGAATTCATTCTAGATTGCTCCACGCTTGAGCACGCATGTGGAAATGTAAATGACCTCAGCAAAAGCCACATGCAGACATCATTCAAGGGTGTTTTCAAAGGGTTAGTTCCAGAGGTTTATTCTTCTATCCCATCTAGATCAAATGCGCTCTCATAAAGGGTTGCCTTATCCAGGCAACAGTTTTAAGTACAAAGGAGCAAAAATAGGACCAGTTTTGACTCTGATATTTTTAAATGTATTTTTTAATTTCCCCCCAAATAAAAAGGTCACCCTAACTATCACTGACGAGAGAACATCACGGTGCTCCTTTTTTACTTTTAATCCAGGCCACCTGGGATGGCTTCCTTTGGGGTGGGAGGGGGGGTTAGTTTGAGAAACAATAGACGATTAAACATAGTCATCTATGACTGACAGCTGCTTCCTGACATGACATTCAGGGGAAGTCATGAGGGAGGAGACCCAGACGGGGCAAGAGAGTATTTACACGTGCTCCTCAATTATTCTTATAAGATTTATATAGCTCCATAAATGAACATCGTGCTGTAATAAAAAAAAAAATGTCAAAATCAACAGAAATCCTTGCTACCCAATTCTACTACTTCTTGAATTTAAATATAAGCCGTGTAAAGCATTGTTCTTTTTCTTGTCATTATTACTAATTTCTCTGCCTTGAGGGTTGTGTTTTCTGTATCATTTGGCTTGCATATTTAAATATTATAAGGTTTGAGTCAAAATGAACAGAAAAGGTTTCTCCCCAATACATGACAAAATAGGACAAATTAAAAGGAAAACTGAGGTGAATTTAGCAATTTGGGAAGAACGTGATGCCTTGTACTATTCCTTTAAAATGTACAAATGTCTAAATATTATTTAAAAATGCAGTAAAGTGTGAGATCATAAACTCGTAAAACAAATCTCTGCGGTTTTAATTGTTCAGCTGCTGTGCTCAGATTGCTGACTACCAATTTCTGCTAGAAGGCTGAAGAGTGATGGCGGGAGGACAGAGAAAAATGTTAAGGTAGAGGTAAATGGACAGTGATAAGAGCCTCTGAGTGAATTTACATTTACAAAAGGGAACATACTTTTTTTCTTTGCAAAAAATGCCTTGCACACATGAAGATCTGCAAGGCTTCCTTTGGTAAACCAGATGGAAATGTGTTCTCCAAAGAAAATGACAGAATGCAGCTAATAAAATCTTTTTAGCAGTAATTCAGCATTCAGAAAGAATTCCAAAGTTTAGTAAAGAATCAAACACTACTCAAGAATAACTTTTTTCACCATATGGGACAGAACTGGACTTTTGGTGGAAAACCTAATATATTATACACAGATGTCAACTGATGACAATTCACACAAACCTATATTATGTTATGATGTAATGTTCCTTCAATAAAACCAAAAAGAGAAAACTTCTTTGTCATTGTGTTTCTATTTACTACATCAAATCTCTTTGGATAAACAGACAGTGAACTCTAGGCTTATTAGTCACTATCAGACAAATTTTAGTGACAAGGAATAGTCTATTTCCTTAGTTAAAAATTAGTCCAATAAATCTAGAACTATTTTAACATCCCAGCACTTCAGGATTATTCCAAGCTCTCACTTGTTCACAAGGAAAACCAGCACTTATGTCACTATTTAGATTTGTGTTTCTGTGTGTTGATCAGCATTGAAATGAAGGGAAGAATGTATCTGCAATGATACCAAGAAGTGATGAATGTTTTTTTTTCAGGAAATGTCCTGTAAGCTATGCTAGTTCTGAACATGGTACAAGAGGAATAAGAAGCTGCAAACTATACGATGAGGTTCTGCAAAGGAAGCATTATCTCAACTTTAACTATAACCTGCTATATTTAGGGAAAAATAGGTGGAATCTGTGCTCTGTGTGTTCTACAAGATTCTAAATGTAGACTACGAGGTGATGGAGTATAACAAACCTGTCCCAGATTTTCATTGCAATTGCAGAGATTTAAATGATGAAATTGCTACAAAGGAGTGTTCTCCATTCTGAGCTGCTTCCACATTTCTTTTAGCTCCTGATCTGTCCCCATTTTATTACTCTCCAAGAAGCTCCTCGTTATGGTCAGGACACGGCCCAGCATGGCAGGATTTACTGGAAAGGGGTGGGGTAGAGGAGGAGAGCCAGAGATAGGGCATGTCTCCTGCTGGGCGCCATGACCTGTGGCGGGAAGAGGGCTCCCTTTCAGAAGGTGAAAGAGAGTTTGAACAAGCTGATTTCTAACACTCTGCTTCTTCATTCAACAAATATTTACTAAGAAGCTGCGATGCAGCTAACACTAAGGAAGTGGTAGAACACCATGGTGAGTAAGTCTTGGTCCCTAGCCTCAGGTAACTTAGGGAACACCTAGAGAAGTTTCCAGGCAGAACAGGAAGGGACAAGCAATCCGAATTCAAAACATTAAACAGGGTCATTGTACCTGATCCTGGCACTAAGAAAAGCTACAGATGGGCAGACAAACCAGTCAGGGAGGCCTACTCAGAGGGCGATCTTAGTGAGTTGTGAAGAGTGGGAGTTTTACAGGACAAAGGGTGTATGTGTGTGGGTGTGTGGGTGTGTGCATGTGTGTGTGTATGTGTGTCTGTCCAATACCTGTGTGTGTGTTAGAAAGGAAAATGTTGGAAAAAAGTATTCTACACAGAGGGAAAGAAAACAAGAAGGATAAGGAAGGGCACTGAAGACTGGAGGATGGAGTGGAAAGATGAGGTTACCCAAGCAGAGGGCAGTTTGGTAAGGGCTTTACATATAAGACCAACTTAAGGATTCTTCATTTCTTCCTGTGGCAATGGGAGGCCCTCCTCCAGGATACAGGCCATGGTACAGTCAACATTTGGCAGTCAAAGGAATTAAAACATATTAATAGGGGCACAAGGTAAGGTGACTTTGACAGGAGACACTGGATTAGCTTTACAGTACCTTTTCTTCTTTTATTTAAAGGAAAGATTCAGGCAAGGAATGAAGGTGAGTAGGCAGGAAGAGAGGAGGAAAAGAATTTCATTTTTTATTGAAGTTGTACATCTTGGTTGTTTCTCCAGCCCTGGTGTGCGAACTCGGGTCCTTGGGACATAGGAGAACCGCACACAGCCTGAGGCAGCAGACCCAACTGCTACTCCAGCAGGATGCCAAAGAGCCTTTTAACCCATAACATGAGTGGTCTGGTCACAGGCTGAGATTTGGGATGTAGATTCCCCTTCACCAGGCAGAAAGAAAAGAACCAGGACCCATTACTGGGAAGCAGAGTCAAGATCAGGGCATGTGATCCCAATCCATTTCATGAAACAGGATTCAAGTCAACTCATTGCAGCTACATGTTAACTGTTACTGAGTCCTCTGAGTATTAAATTATTAAACTATTTCTGATGACATTTTCTGCCTTCTACATGATAAAAGGTTTAGTGAAAAATTTCATTACAATTCTTTTTAGGATGTTTCGATGCATGCTATTTTTGAAGGCAGTAAATTTTACTCTCCATCTCTTCCATTTTGGATAGTCTCCAGAGACGCGTTTTCAATTTGTTTGCTTTTGAAGAGAATCTGACCTGCTTATTCACAAATCAGCATTAAAACCAAAAAGAGCGCCTTCAGCTGAAGACAGAACCTCCAGGAATCCTAAAAACTGGTAACTCATAATATCATAAAACTTCTAACCATCATCAGACTAACAACACAATGTATGAATTAGAAATTTTCAGGTCCATGGAGAGAGATCACCTATTCTTGCTGTGTAAAGTAAGACAGTCGCCTTTTAAGTTTGGCACAGGAACCGATTTTCATCATGAAAACGAGAGTTCGACTACCATTTAATTTGGGAACTCAGAGTAAGAAACGCATTCTGGGATATAGCTGCTCAGTCCTCCAAATACCACATCACACCACATCACAGCATTCCTTCGGGTATATATCTCTTAATTAAACTTTATCTCGCTGTATCTTTGGTCAGTCACTCAGTAGTAAAAGTTACACTGCACTAATGAGAATCGCATGTCCCCTTAATTAGAACCCCTAGAATCCCTGATTTCCGGTAAGTTAGACTTTACAAAGCATGCTCCTGCTATCCTACAGCACAGGATTTCATTCTTGGGATGGAAATCCTGTAGAATGCCGTTATATCATAAAAGTTTTCAAAGTTGTCGTAAAGAGATCCTTTGAAAGGTCACAGAAATTTTCTGGCCAGCTTTTAAGTAGCTTGATAAAAATTAACTTCCTTGCCTCCTGGAACAGTAGACTTGAGCTTCTTTCTTTGCTTTCCACTTCTATTTTCCAATCCCCTGTGACCACAGGCAAACAGCTCACTCTGGCCCTGACATTTGGGATAGCTGGGGGAGTGAGGAATCCAGAGGGAAAAGAACTGCCTGTTTCACTCTGCTGTCAGCAAGGCAAAGAGGAAGTAGAAGCTGTCGCTGTTACCCTCTTTTTTCCCACCTTCTTTAGCCTGGCCATGATGTGATATCCCCAAGGGACACCACAATATGTTTTAGCTTTTCTCAGTCTGGCAAGGCCCCCAGCATTATTCTGCATTGTTTTTTTTACAAAGAACCTCTGCAATTAGCCTCCTTGCCGAAGACACTGGGAGATGGCAGGAAATTACAAGTGGGAAGTGCACTGAGGGGAAAAATAAGCACCGTCTACAAAAAAAAAAAAAATATCACCCCAAAACAGAAACAAAATATACAAGGTGCTAATGAGTCTTGTCATTTGGGTAAATTAAAATCAAGGAGATTTTCGCAGACTTTAAAGGAATGAGTTGACACAGGAATTTAGACTTGTTACGGAAATCCTATTTGTTATCTTTATTTAAAATATATATATTCAGACACTATTTCAGCATGTGACTCGACATCTATTTTGAATATATTTTGAAACCTATAGGCACCTTCTGTGAAACTATTTAAGTGAAGGAATAATTCTTTCTGAAATGAATTTCACACGGATGTAAAAACTCTCCACTTCTTGTTTGTGTGGAAAGCCTATCTTTCAAAAATATAATCTGTGGTTCCTGGCATATTTGAGCTCTGTTCCTCTTTCAAGCAATCAGAGTTCAACCCTGCATTCTTGCCATATGCCAGGGGTGAGACCATTAATATGTAAAAGAAGCTGGTATGCAGAGACCTGACTTTATAATTGGAGAACACCAAAATAAACCTAACACTTCGCAAACAACCCTGAGACATGATCTTAGTGCATCCCCCTCCTCGCAGGCTATTAGGCCATGTCCAATTTTCTCGGTCTGTCGGAGGGTGCAGCGGCCTCCACGTGCCGGGGAAGCTTTAATTATGGTGACTTTTCCTCCCACTGGAAAGCCTCCTCCTGTGGTTTGAAAGTCTGAATTATTCAAGCCCATGTTAATACACTGTACTGAATGCTGTGTTTGGCCCAAGATTGCATTTCTTTCTCTCCTCTATAGCTTCCTCTCGGGTCCTCCGTCTTCCCCTTTGTTCTCTTTATTAAAGGCAAGAACCAAGAGACACTTGGCACTCAGAGACTCACAGAATTTGGTACAACTAACCTTGTATGGATTATTGCGATATCACCGGTAAAATGATCTCTCAACTAAAAGTTTCTCAAGACTAGGAGTTCATGTCCCAAACATTTTTAACAAAACGTCATATACTTTACATACTTTGTAGCCAGAATTTCAGGAAGTTGATATATATTTTCCCCATGTTCAAGCTATTAATTTGCTTTTACTCCTAAAATGGAAAAATGGAATCAGTAGAATTCTTGATCTTTTCCACTGAAGCTACAATGAGTTTGATATATATATATATATATATATATATATTTATATACACACACACAAATATACATATATGTATATATCTATATAGATACACAAACATATATAAACATGTTTATGCAATAAATATTAATTGACAATGAATGGATATAAACAAAATAAATAAATGCTGTTTTAATACAAAATTCTAGATTTGAGTTTTGATTCTTTTTTTTGGACTTTGTTTAAAATACCAACCCAAATTTTCCTTTATTCAAATTCTTGTCTAGTTTTGAGTTGCTATTAAGACTTCTTTGTAACTAAAATCAGCATCAAAATAATATGATATATCCTTGGGTTGAGGATCACTGTGATTTCTAGACTTGGTTCATCATTCACCAGCTGAAGGCCTCTCAGAGGCATTGTTTTCTGATCTAAATAAGAGGAACAATATAAAGAGCACTGAAAGCTGCAAAAATGAAAATCATAAAGTAACGGATCAACATATTTTTACTAATTACTTTTCTTCTCACAAAGAAACACCAACTTTTCTTATACCAAGGTTTTATTCAGTTAAAAAATATTTTGGAAGTCTTTCTTCTATGTCTCTTTGAAAACAAAAAGAAGCTACTGAGTTTGCAATTCAGTGGGGATTTCTTCCTTTCCTTCACCTTGAATCTACTGTTTTAAGAGAAAAGAAAAAGGCAGGGAAGAAAAGTATATTCCTTGAAAATTCCTAAAAGATGTGCAAGTCTTCTAGTTAATAAGCCAGATAACTTATGAAAGTTGTTGCCTATAGTAAGAAATGCTCTTAGAAAATGTTTCAGGATCTCAAGTAATGATATATCTTGAAAAAGAATCCCTAATCTTTCCCAGGAGTGTGTAGCATTTAGGTAAAAAATACGGAGAGAAAAGTTTCTTCAAAATAATATTGCATGTATCTCCAAGATTGGAAAAGCTGATGAAAGACCAATCATAGCAACTGGAGGTTATTTCCGTCTCTATGCAGGACTAATCATTGGGTGTCCATTTTACTTATGCTTTGTTATACACCAGGAATCTGGTTTTAAACATTCAACATTCAAAACAAGAAAAAACAAAACTCTACACTTTCCTTTAAAGGCGGTAACAAAATCTTCTCTGCTCACGCACCAATACTTAGAAAATACTCAACTCGCCTTCTAGGAGGACTTAAAACTCATTCAAATATTTGAAAGTTTAAATTTATTGACTTTACTTCTCAAAGTTATGTTGGTTTCATTTTTCACGTTACCAATGTAGTTTTCATTGACAAACCCATTCAGCATGTATAGAGCTGAAGACTATAAATAATGTTGAGTCATTATTTTACAAAGGTAGTATTTTTGGCACTAATTGCACATTTGTTCCAAATGACCTATTTTTAAAAGCCTTCTCTGTTGTGCCCTTTTTTTAATGATGAGAAACCACTTGTGAAATCATTCATTCCCAAAGAAGTATGCTGAGGGGCGAGAAGCCAGCCTGAGCCAGTGGGGCTGGTCTTAGTCACAAGGTAGGCACCAGAAAATTCTGTGATGCTTTGAGCCGTGTGTCTCCTCACCCCCAACCTAAGCACCACTGCACCATCCTTCTCCTAACAGCCTGAGTCTGTGAGCACAGAATCCAGGGTCCAGGACAAGAAGAACTAAAAGTTCCCTTAATACCTATGCTGCAAATCTTTATAACGTTTTCCATAATAATCTGTGAAATGCCAAATTACAAACTCAGAATTTACAGGCTAGAATAAGCTGATTTTATGAGGTGAAAGTAAATCCTCAATTTGTTTTCTAAGATATACACACACAGACCGACATACATGTGTGTATATATATATATATATATATATATATATATACACACACACACACACACACACACATATATCTGCGTGAATGTAGACGTATCTGTACTACAGCTGTATATAGATCACTGTATTTACAGATCAGAGTGAAATACAGATGGGAGGGGAAAAGTTAAACAAGATTAAATTAGGAGGAAAGAGAAAATATCAGTAAGACTAAAATCCAGTCTGCAGGTCTAATTAATCTATGTACACTACTATATGCCTCATTCTCTAAAGTGCTAGATTATTCTATTTGCACTCTATTTTCATATATGTGCCAATTTTTTGAAGTAAGATAGAGTGGCTAGAACAGATCTGAATGATTATTAGCCAACATATCATATTCTATTAATTTATTTAATAACATAGAAAAGAAAATAGGCATGCTATAATCTACTGGGAGAAAAGTTTGTTTTCCTTCCCAATTTGATGTATAAGATAATTGTCAATTTTCAGTCTACTCTTGTTATAAACTAACTTTGAATGATCAGTGACTTTTGAAGCAAAATTTTATGTTTGAGGGAAATAGAGGTTTCCACCAAATTTTGTGAGTCATTTTCAATTAGAAAAAATAAGTAAGAAACTTAAAATAACAAATGATAAAAAATTCTGTCTTAATATTTACTATCATAGTAACATTTTGAGAAGAAAAACTGCTTGCTGCTTTGTCTGTAAACCTCACTTTTGTGGAACTGTTAAGAGTTTAGTAACTTAGTAACATTCTAATTTTAATGCATTAAGAATAAAGGTAAAAGTGAAATAAAAACTAGAGTACTTTCTGTTCGTAAGATCTCAAAGATGACTGGAATTGTACTTAAAGTTTTCCAATATAAATTAGAGTGTTAGCTGGTTTTTCTCTCATTTAAATTACTTAACCTTTATTCATATGCATTTTAGACAATTTAGAAAATATAAATGTTTAATGGGATGGAAATAAAATGTACTTATATACATTCTACATATATATAATTTAGAGTAGAATATATACATATATAATTTTAATATATAAATCACCTTCGTTATCTCCACTTTATAAATGAAAAAATTAAGCCAGAAAGTTGTTTAGTAACTTGTTCCATTCAATAAGTGGATAAGCTGAGATTTGAAATTGGGCGCTCTGAACTATTCTGAAGACTGTGAGGACAACTGCAGTTCTATGACATAATGCATTGCTCTGTGTGTACCTCATAAAAGGAACTATAATTTATACATTGCTTTATAATCTGTTTTTTTTTTAAATCTATTTAACATACTACGAACTTCTCATATCATTCAGCAATCCTCTACCACACCACTTGAAAAAGAAGCATTTAACAAGTAAGAAATCTTGTAGTCTGGCTGTTTCTAGTATGATAAGATTCAAGAAGCTAAAACAAAGAACAGTCCCTACTTTCTGACATGTATTCAAATCAAGAAAACATCATCCTCTTTAGGCAAACAGAAATTACCATAGCAGAACTGATCAATGATCTGATCAGTGCAATATCCTATTTCTGAAAATGGCCAGTGCTGGCTATTTTAGTAGAAGATATAAAATCCCCCATCAAGTACCTAACTGTGTGATACACTGCAGTAAGATGAAAACTTCTCCTTTGCCCAGTTTCTTATCTTCTCCCACCTAAAAGCAACAGAGAACATAGTCTCTGAAATTTTATCCTACTGAAACTAGCAATTTGTGAAGATGTTATTTTTGACACACACATATATACTCACATATGCACTATAAATGTAAAGAAATGAGAGTCATTCCTCGGTAGCTTCAGAAAGTCGGGAATAACTATAGCTATTTCTATAAATACACAATAAAAAATACACATACACAACAAACCCATTACAATTATAAGGAAATATTTGCTAGGTAATGTATACCACCAGTGATAGCAGCAGGCAAATAGCAATTAATAAAATAATTCTTTCCTCCATGAGTGGTGTATAATAAAATATACTCTTTTGGGAAGATCATCAAAAGGTAATCATTGAGACAAAATTCACTGGGTGTGCTGCATAATGGGAATTAGAAAATCAATGCAAAGCTATATTTTGGTTTTTTTTATATATGTCGAAAGTGCTATCAACCACTGATACTATATTTTTAATTTAACATGTGTCTAAGTACATTGGCATGGTAGCCAAGCAGATGGGGACATTTAAAGAGGGCTTTACAGAGAATTCTCTGAAATCTTACCAATGAAACCTGACAGAAGAGAATGGTATCTTTCACTTCCTGTCTCCTGGAATACTTGCTTTTCTTAGAGCTCTAAGTCATGTAGAGTCAGACAGTTACAAAGATACATCTCTGTAGATACATAGGTATGTGACACAAGACCCAAGACCTTGGTGAATCTGTGTGAACAAGTATCTTTGGACAAACAGCTAAAGGTTTCGTGGAGAAGGCATTTATCTATTTCCCTAGTCTTTCTCAGACTATCACAGTTACTATCTCTTGTTATCCTCTCAAACCACACGTAAGAAGTGCCAAAGTGATTTTGTACTTTCTGAACATGTGTATGTTACTTACATTGCCCCATGCTTCTAGGACTGTGTTTCCATCTCAGGCAGGTCACCGAGAACCCATTCCAGGAGGCTGGTTTCCTAACAAATCTGCAGATGATGAAACCTTGAGTCAATCATAACCTGTGTTTCAGTTTGTCAGCTGAGGACATTAATACTTATTTGTATCTCCTCCTCAGGAAAACTGTAAAGCACAATACCTCCAGAATCTGCTAATTCAATTCCTTCTAGAAACATGTTCAACAAATACAAATGTTATACTTGTGTTATTCCTAAGTGATGGACAGAGGTGAAATTAGAAAGGCTGAACAAGATATACTTTGAATCTTCCAAACTATAGTTGCATGAAGTCTGAAATCAATGTTAAACATTTTACATGAAAATACTTTGAACATAATTCATACTTAAGCACCAAGTGTCCAATAAGTTTTACAGGAGTTATTATGTAGCTTAAATGAAAAACAAAAGAGAGACATTTCTTTTATAATAATGATTATATGAGCTCCAGGGGGCCAAAAAGCCTGTCAATTTATTACATGAGAGTTCTGTGTCCTGGATACTCACTGAAATGCAGCATAACTACACATGACATGTTTCTATAAATGTTTACTATTTCAACATGATCAAATAAGTCTAGAGAGATTAAACTACGTACAAGCATGTTGTGTGTGTTTTTTGCATGTTTTTTTTTAAATTCTATCATAATTACATTTTTAGAATCTAACATGTCAAAGTGTTATAGGACATGTCCATGTGTCTGGAAACACACACTAAACACATTATGAATCTGATTTTAAAAGTATGCCCTGTCCCAAACTCAATGACTCTTTTTCTCAATACAATAAGCTGGAGAAGACAAAAAGGGTTAAGTCCATTGTTCTTTTTTTTGAATTTCAAAAAGATCAAGAGAGTCATTAGATTTAAAGCGAGAATTCAGAGCTTCTTTAAAGATGGCATGGCTAAAAGCATTACTTACATAAAGTTCCATTTTGAAATTATTCTATAAATTATGCTCTTCTGATCAAGATCAGATCAAATTTGGACTACTAACAGAGGAGATCACAGAGAGAGAGAGAGAGGTAATGCCAAAAGGGATTTCATTTTCTTCAGGGTTGTTCAATTCTGTCTCCTGTTCCTCACCAGCCTCATCTTAGGAGAATTCACACTACTATGAGCAATTTTTATCAAAGTGATTTGAATACCAGATGGTCTATCAGAATCAATGCTAAATTTTTCTTTTGAAACATAGCCTTATTGGGAGTGCTATTTTATATCTAAAATCACCACTTAACTATTACTAGATACCATTTGTATTGTTAGTGTCACATGATCTCAGAATGTTTAAAAAAATAGTTTCATTTACAAGAGTTGTGTGACTCATTTTTTTAAAAAAGGAGAAGTCATTAACTCCCATCAGGGAAACACTCAAGGATATGTTTTAAATAATAGATTAGTAAAAAAAAATTCTTCCTATGGTTCCTCTTAGTTGAACAATCAAGCCACAAATGAAAAACTCGGGCTGGGAACCTAGCAGTGTCCAACTCTGGGGAGATGACCCACTCAGCCTCTTTGTATAGCTCTGTCCATCCTCTAAGGCAAGACTGAGATGAGAAAAACTGGAGATGAAAAAACTCTCCATATAGCTGGGTCTGTTTTCCTGCCTGGCACTAAACACTTAACATAACAACTGGTTGGAGAATGCACGACTTAAGAGATTTCTTCTTTGGAGAAAGCAGTAGGCTGATAAACAGATGCACAGCTGTATACATTTCATGGAGGGAGTCATTCAGTCTCTGAAGAGAGCTTTTGTTTTGTTCATACTGCCATTAAGGTAGTGCATCTATGGATTTACAGTGTAACAGCGATAAGCATGTATGTACCTGCAAGTTATTAATGCACACAATGGAAAGAAACAGGAAGGAAATGAAAGAACAGGAATGCCAAAGTCATTCAACGTTCATACGACAGATACTTATGAGGACTGGTCTGGGTCCATTTCCCCACTTGATGGAAGTTCTGGATTTGTAGAGTAACAAAAGTGGTATAGATGAGGTGGCAACTGATTTTTTGCAAGGTATTTAGTGAGCCCTTTGCAATATCCTTGTGGACAGGATGAAGGAAGGTGGGCTGTTACCAGGGAGATAGACAGGACTGTCATGAATGTATGTATGTATTTCCTTCCACCAGGAAGGAAATCTATAATGTCGGCCCTGGGGGCTCAAGAGTTCAGCTCTTGTTCTCCATTTGTTATCAGTCTTTGTTATAAGTTCACCATTTGCTACAAATTAAGACACACAGAGACTCTTAATCAGTGTGAAGTTTCTGGGTTCTGGGTTTGAGACTCTGTTTTGATGCTTACACCAGTCCAAGAGTCCAATTCCACAAACTGTCTTTTTCTCACATGTAAAAGGGCAGTGACAGGACTGACATTATAGGGTCACTCTGTGAATGAAAGGGGATAAATGTTACTTCTAACTGCACACCCAGTAACCCAAGCTATGTTCTAAACAAATCTGCATTGAACATAGACAGGAAGGCTAGCTAACATGAGAGATCAAGATTTTTAAATGACCCTAGCATACAGGGAATAAGGGATGAATAAATAATATTTAAAAGGGGTAGGAAGGTAAAAAGGCAGAAGGGAGCTATAGGAGAAAGGAAAGAAGGGAGAAGAGGTGAGTGAAGGGGAGGAGGGGAGGGGAGGGAGAGGAGGGGAGGGGAAAGGAGTGGAGGGAAACAAAAAGAAATAAATAAAAAGGGTTCCAAGTAACCAACAGGATCCCAATGATTCAGGAGACTCATTTATTCAGGATCTGGTGCCCAGGAGATCATCATTAACCTCATGGAGGCATATTTCAGGAGCCTTTAGACCACAGGAAAAAACAGATTGTGGTGCTTTCTGGAATAAATTAAAGTATTAAAGTGGGGAAGCAAGGTCTTCGCTAGACAGCTAGGTCTTTTAAGAAGCTTGATGGAAAATCATGGAGAAATTTTAAACTATGGAAAGAGTTGGATGGGAATGAATCTTCTGGCTGGTATTGGATCTCAATACCATGCCATGGAAAAACAAATGAAGACGAGTCAGCTGCAGGAAATTTGGAAAGTTTCAAATATTTAGAGAGGAGATGATTTTGCCCTGCCTCCAGGAAGGAACTGGGGGAAGGAGAGCAAACTTTAGCTCAACATAGAAAACAAAAACAAAGTAACAAGCAGAATCAGAGTTTAGCCAACTGCGTAATACCAATGTTTCATCAGATTATGAACTTGTGTTTAAATGTATTCAGGTAGAGTCTCCATAAATATTTGACCAGGATGTATGGGAGGCTTTTTGCTGTTCATAATAGATTAGAAGGTTTTACTGTGTTTCTTTGAGCTCCTAAAATTAATTTCTTAAATTTTAAACTATAAACTTGCTCACCATAGCTAAAGAGATAAATTTCTGACATAGAAATTTATGACTCTAAAATAATTTTAATATTGCACAAAATTACATTTCACTAACATTGATTGAAATACGTGGAAAAAAATTAGGAAATCTTACAAAGATCCAATGTCTAATTCTTCTATTTATCTTTCTTTTTCCTCTCAATTTTGAACTAATATCTAAAAGCAAGCATGTCTGTGTATTTAAGGAATCCACTTTCTTTAACTGGATGGTGAAGCTTAATCTCAAAGATAAATAACATACTAATGGTAGACACAGATGACGATATCACAGATAATTATTTACATGCTAATTAATAAGTACCAGAAACTGCTTTGCAAACCTAAATTCGGCTTTGGAACAGTGTATATCCAACAACAAGCTTTTATTATGAGAGTATGTGATTACTTACAAGTTTTCATTCTTACACACACATACACACACATACACACACACATATATACACACACACAAACTCACACACTCAATAAAGTAAAAACAATGGTGGTAGAGAAATGGAACAATGGGTTTGAAGCATAATTATTTTTTCTAACGTCCCTTATCGTATATGATGTTCTATTAAATTAATAAAATTTTATCTATGTAGTATTAATAAATGGTTAACTGGGCAGGCAAGCACAGAATGAGACTCAGAATAAATCCTTTTGAAAACTTTCCTTCTCCAGCAAGAAATTTAGTGCTTGAGTTAGAAGAAAGGGAATTTGGCCAAATATAAAGAATAACTGCACTGACTATTGTAATCTTTAACTTTCCCAATTTACAGACATATCAGGTAAGTAGAATTTTCCCCAAAGTAGAAACACTTGTTCAAGGGCATAGGGAGGAAGCTGACATATCTAGCTATAGCTACTTCAAGCAACAAATTATCATATAATAAGGTCATTTTTAGCCAGTGATCACATTATCCTAATACCTGAGATAACTGTGTTGAACTTCAATGCAAAATCATGGAAAATATGCAGAAGGGAAAGAACTATTCAGAACTCATGTATGAGCAATTACTTCCTTAATATTCTTGAGGACAGTGCCTCTTGGTGCTTTATAAGCTAGGTCTACCGTGGCAGAAGCTAAAATGATTGCTTGGGGACCACCAGACCATATCCAAGTGGCTTCTTCACAGCCTGTACAATCTTCAGGCCCACGCCAAGTGGCAAATAAAGATAGTCATAAGTGGAAGGGAGTTCAATTATTTGAACAGTCCCATGTGTATGTCCCATGGGTTTCTATTAGATTTGAAAGCTGCTTCTGTTGTAACTCTATGCTCCAAGTAGCTAGCCATGCAGAATGTTCTAAAACAGACAAAACAGTGGACCAAATGGTCATATATTTCCCAATGTAATGGCTGCTACTCTGCTTAGTATGGAAAACATACTCACAAAATTTCTATTTCTACATTTTTGAGTGTAAATCTAAAAGTACTTCATCTCGCTGTTCATAAACTACTCTGCTACATTAACATTTCCACCAGCACTTTACAGGAGTGACCTGTGTGTTCCATTCAATTGTTAGTAAGTAAATACGGGTTCATAGCAAATATACTTCCATCTGCTAAGAAGAAACATTTACAGAATGACCCTTTATGGAAGTAATTCAATATCCTGCAACATTCATTGAGGATTATATGGAATTTTTACATTCGATTTTGACCTGAATAAAAAATTAAAAACAAGTCTGGGGTATAACTATTTATATAAAGTTATTAACATGACTGTGTATACATATATGTATGTATACACATATATGCATGTATATGCTTTTATATATTGCTGAGTAGTCAGAATGAAAACATACCCATATATCTCTACAATCAGCATAGCAATGAGTATAATACATCGAAAGAAAATTAAAACATGTCAATTGAGAAATAAGACATTTTCAAAAATCCATATGTCTATTTTTCATTGTCACATTTCATCTTTATGATAATGACAATCTTCCTGCTGGTGCTAAGGAGAAAACCTAGAGGATGTACATCACTACTGAAGGTTCAGGCAACAGCAAAGATTTGTAAGCTTTGGAATCTCTATGTTTTACCCAGTAGAAAGAGCCAGAACAAATATGCTCAAGAGGACACACTCAAGGGTGAAGTGGCTCAAAGCTACAAACTCAAGTTATTAAGTAAATCTTGGAGGTGTGATGTACTGCGTCTGATTGTGCATTGCATGTGTATGTACATACATGACTATAGGATATAGCTGTGGTAATAAGACTGTAGTGTATATGTGAAGCTGCTAAAAGTAAATATTAAAAGTCCTCATCCCAAGGAGAAAATGTAGCTATGTATGGTGGTGGAAGTTAACAAGATTTTTGTGGGGATCATGTCACAATATATACAAATATTGAATCACTTTGTTCGATACCTGAAATTAATAGGCATATCAGTGATATCTCAATTAAAAAATAAAAACAACAAAAGAGGACACATGAATGTACATAATAGCTCCTCATTAGCAGTAAATGGAGGCTGAATCATAAAACTGTGTTGCTGCTGTTTCTTTAACACCACAGAATCTAAATTTCAGGGTTGAATGAGATCACAGAGATCACCGCTAGGCCAGGGGTGACAAATTCCAAGGCCTTCAAGTGCCTCTGAAGCTGGTCAGATGAAGAACACACCTGGTGGTCCCCAGGCTAAGAGCTGGAAAACGGTGATGGAGTCTGGGGGATACATGGGAGCTCACGCTTCTCAAAACAAAGAAAAACAAATTCAAACCACTATGCTGGGTCCAAGTCAGCAGGTGAGTCATCTGACTGCAAACTCTGATCCATCTAATTTTACAGCTAGATGGACAGAGGACTTATGAGGATGCAGACTTCCCCCAGACCAAAGAACCAGCGAATGGTAGAGGCCGACCTTCCCTCAGTTGTTCAGTAAATGCACAGAGAATTGCTCAGCCTCAGGCACCACTGTGTGCTGGACAAAAGCAACCCAGTGACCCACACTCGACATCCATGATTTCTGTCCTTCTAGGGTTCTTGCTTAGAGTTGACACAGAGCAACTGAATTAGCACCTACAAAAGTGAGAGAACCTGTTTTGAGGAGGAAGTTCAATTACTGTGGGGAGCGTCCAGCCCAGGAGTGTCCTCAGGCACCTGTGTGTTAGCACCTGAGGGAGGGGGACGGAGAAGCTACAGAGGAATTCAGGGAAGCAGGACCCAACCAGAACTTCTGTCTGTTCTTTAGGGTACCGTGTGAATGTCCGTACATTTCTTTTCTCCATATTATGTTAACACTCTATGAATGAATCCATTTCTAATGAAGGCCCCTTCTCTAGGAATTGACAGAGTACTTTCTAGAGGCAAAGTACTGTGTTAGATGTGGAGTGAAATAAAAGTAATCATGTTCTTCCTTCAAGAACTGACAGTTTAATGGGGAGACAAGGCATCTACCCCAGTCTTTATACTAGAAAATCGGAAATGAGTCTCTGGAAATAGTGACAGGGTAACTGAAATCGCCAGAATGAGTAAAAGAGATAATGACTACAATAGGATCGGACATATTATTTTGGAAATAGTAACTAGAATGTACTTTTATGAATCTTAACATTAACTTTTCTGTGCATTATCTCTCCTACAAAAAGTTAATATGATTGTTTACAAAAAGGCTTTCTTTTAAATGACAGTGGTTTGCTTCCTCCTCTTAGTCCTCCTGTGATTGTCATATACAAAGTCTATTTTCAGCAACTGAAAATAACCGAGAAAACCTAATTGCCATATATAAAATATTAGCGCATCTTCAACATTTGAAAGTAATTGAGAAAACTGATTAATTAATGAGCTATTTTAATGCTTGGGATGCAAACAAATTAAACAACAAAGATTGACAGAGGCAATTTTCTCACTCTCAGAAGATATAATTTATTCTTGTAGAGAAAAAAACCTTAAAAATAAGCCTCCCCAGAAAACATATGATGATTATGATGTTTTCTGCATCTGATATGTATATCTAGTGCTATTCATATTCTAGGTTACGTTTTATTTTGTCTGAAAATACCTCAGCATCAATAAAGAAGATTCATTAGAATTTGTTTTGGTCAAATTTTTCAATTCTATCATTTATATCACATGGTTGTCATCTTAACACTTATGGGCACTTAATACCCATGTCAAACATCCTAATTAGTTTAACTATAATATTTCATTTAGGTCTCACAATTCTACAAGGGAAATGCTGTTCTTTTCATTTTATAACTGAGAACCTAAGCACAATAACATGGCACACCTGTCAAAACTCACACAGCTAATAAGGAATGCAATCGAAGAGTGTGGGGCTCCCACACTCTTTTTATCTATTAATTGGCAGTACCCAACAACTTGATCTGAAGGAAATAAAGCTGAATTTTCTAGAAACAATGTCCTCTTTCGGTATTTTAGGGAGTAGACATTAGTCAAACTGTATTAAGAGTAATGAGAAACACAGTCTCCCTAATTAAATTTCTAACTGAAAAGGAAAATGCAAGTTTTTGTGTTGCTTATTTGCTTCCTCTGGATTGTAGTGCTAGTGATCGCTAGGAAAAGGAGTCACTAAAAATGAATATTTTTTCCTAAATATTGTTCCATCTCCCATGGCCTGATACTCACCTGGTCCTTCTCTGCTGGTAGATACAGTCTAAGTCAAAGCTCATCAAAAGGTTAAACAACGCAATTCTAAAAGACTAAGTGTTAAAATATAAACTGATGTAATACGCAAAAATAGCCTGTAACTGTAGTTTCCTTAGCTATGATATCAAAAGTATAAGTGAAAAAAAAATAATGGATTAACTGAACTTAACCAAAATTTCAAACTATGGTGTTTCAAAAGGAATTAAGAAAGTAGAAAAAAAAACTCAAAATGGGCAGAAACATTTGCAAATCATATATCTGAAAAGGAACTCACATCCAGAATATATAAGGAACACTTAATATGTAAAGTACAATAAGAATAATCTAATTTAAAAACAAGCTGAAGATTTGAGTAGCCATTTCTCAAAAAAAAAAAAAAATGGCCAATAACTAAATGAAAAGACACTGAACATCATCAGGAGAAAAAGACCACACAAAACCAAGAGAAACTACTTTTCCAGCATTGGGAAGATTAAGACAAAAGACAGTCGCGAGTGTCAACAAGGATATGGAGAAATTGGTACCCTCATACATGGCTAGTGAGATTGTACAATGGTGTGGCTAGTTTGAAAACAATCTGGCAATTTCTCAGAATATTAAACATAGAATTACCACGTGACCTAGCAACTCTACTCTTAGGTATATAACCAAAAAAAAAAAAATGAAAGCACGGGTTTTGGAAAAAATTGTATGTGAATATATAAACATTATTCATAACAGCCAGAAAGCGGAAACAACCTTAAATCTTATAAACTGATGATAAATTTTAAAAAATGACATATTCATACAAAGAAATGCTATTTAGCAGTGCAAAGGAGTAAGTGTTAAAGCATGTTACAATACGAATGAAGCCTGAAACAGTACTCTGAGTGAGACAGCAGTCACAGAAGACCACATTAGATGTTTCCATTTGTATGAAATGTCCAGAACAGACAAATCTATGGAGACAGAAAACAGATTAGAATTTGCCTAGGGCTGCTGGATTGGAGAGTGGGAGAATGGAGGGTGATTCTAATAAGTAATGTAAGTTTCCTTTGGGGCTGGGTAGGTGATGAAAATGTTCTTTTAGATTGCAGTAATAGATGCAGAACTCTGTAAATAAACTAAACACTACTAACTGTATACTTTAAATGGGTCTATTTTATGGTTTGGGAATTGTGTTTCACCAAAGCTGTTTTTAAAAAAGAATAAGTATGTTTCTTTAAAATGTCTGCAAAAAATCTCTCTGTTGGTAAGTTTATTTTCAGCATGATATACATAAATAAAAGCCATCTTGCCACCTTTGTTAATTCATATTTCTAATAAATTTTTATTGAGATAATATTGGTTTATAATATTATTTAAGTTTCCAATATGCAGGATTAAAATTCGATATCTGAATATAGTAAAATCATCAACACCAAAAGCCTGACATCTTTAACTTTTCCATTAAAAATTACCTTATTTCTTAAGGTAGTATATGGGATACACTAAGCATCCTCTAGGAAGTTAAAGTGTTGTTCTGGGTAAAAGATGTCCTTGTTTTCTCAGTCATGTTCTACTGTCGAAAACTTGTAGTCTGACCCTACTTGAGTTAATGCTAATTAAGGCATATGTCATTTTTTTGAAGTCCCATTCCCAATAGCAAGTGGAGTCTAGATTCAGTCTTGATATCTTAGGTCCTGTTGTATATTTAAAGTATCTAAACCAAATAAGTTACAAGGTTTTCCTTATTCTAGCAACACTAGGGCTCCTCACCTCACACTTTTCCAAAAGTGATATATTTTTGGTTTCCTGACTTCTTCACCTAGGGTTGGATTCTTGACCTGAACGCAGTTTCAGGGACACCAACACACGTCAGTTCTCTTATCACGTATCCCTTGAAGGGGCTGAACATACGGCTATTCCTCAGCTGCTTCACAAATTTCTCCTCCAAACAGATTGGCTTCCCAGGCCCAAGACACAACCTTGTGCGTGAAACTATCCGCTCATCATCACCGCTGAAACATGCTTGCCGAGTTTGGAAAAACAGAAGGACAACCAAGGGTTTAGGAGAGGCTTTGAAGGGAAAAAATAGTCTCTTGGATAACTGAAAGTTGATTTCTAGAGTTAAAACGATCTTAGATCTTAGTTGCCTTTGAACATATCTGATGATCCACTCTATTTGCTCTCCAAGCTGAAAATCATACAGTCTTCTGTTCTTCTCTAGAAGATTTGCAAACACTTGAAATTACATAGGAAGGTGCTGAATTATTCTTGACAAAGCTGTAGTTTACAAACTGTACTTGGGGCATGCAGAAGGCATGTGTTCATTTGATATCTAGTGACCCTACGTGTGATGCCCCGATATATTCCGTAGGCACAACAGGGTCATGATAAAGACAGACACATCACACTTTTAATCAACATAATCCTCAAAAACAATACAATCTAGATTTTCTGAAAGTCACAGAAAATTATTGTTTCACCATCCCTGGAGTATAGCTTCAGATGACAAGTACCAAAGGAAGGTCATGTTTAAGTTTATTAAGATAGAGTTTGCTTAGTTTTATTTCTTTATCATGACCTATATGCAAGCGGGTAAGCAAAAGGAAGTTCTTAATCACCTACTACTTAAGTAAAACCAATGACAGTAATTCAGATACATAGAAGCAATGTTTAAAAAAAAGTCTAGACAGCAAAGTGAAATAAAAATCCCTTATAAAAATTCCAGGGTGCACATATTTGTGACACAATATTTATCTTGATGGGGGAAAAAAGAAGATTCTATTTTCTGGGTAAGTTTCAACATTTGGCACCAGAAATTATTGAATAAAAGTAACTTTCCACTCCCGGTCCCATCTGTTTCATTCCTTTAAGAACTTTAGGGGGGCATCTTTATTCCTTCATCCCTTTATCTCTTATCACAATCATTTTATGCCTTTATGTTTTTCACAGTTTAAATATAGTAGGCCAATTCAAATGCTCTTAGCTTTTAGTAACTTATATTTAGGTAGTTTTTACTGATGAATTCTTGAGAACTGTAAGTTGATTGCTTTAAATAACTCAAAACAGTTTAATTTGTTTAAACCAAGACTGATTCAATATGACTTTTCTAAACATATCACTTTCTTAAATCAATTGTAAAAACCCTAACAGGTTGAGTAAACTTTCTGCATTGGACAGATACCAGATTTCACCAATGCTGGCCTCAATTCTACAGAAGCCTTCAGCTCTAGCTGTCATAAAAATTTGCATATACATGGATTTTGAAGATTTTCCTAAAAGCATTTCAGAATATCCAAGGATATTTTCAGGGAATCCAATGTAAAGAAGATGATGAACGCATGTGATTCCCAGATACTTATCTCTTTGATGAATCCCCTCCAATAAAAACAAGCAAGCAAACTGAGAAATCACCACATTTATCTTGACTGGTTTTCTATTGATTTTAACAAGAATTCTTAACTTCAAACTTGCATGAACTTGAGGAGATCTGAAAACCTTTACAATTGTATGAGAAATGTACCTTATTCTGCTTGTATTCTTTTATGAACAGAGTGTCTGTGGTTTCCATCTGATTTTAAACTTTTTTTTTTTCATTTTTGTTTTTTCTTACACTGCTGATTTGAGAGAGCAAAGGGGAAGCTGTGCAGACAGAAGGAATTACTCAGTATAAAGTCTTTTCTTGCATTTCCTTCAGCTTTATCCCTATCAGGACACACGACTGCTTACCAGGGGGACACACATCCTAAAGAAATCGGACCAATACAGCAGTGGCAAATTTGGTTGTGCTTAGTGTTAGTTTCACCATGATGCTGATTGTTTATGACCAGGTATGAAAAACAGGCAATGATGCAGGGTTATTTCTAAAACCTACCAGCCATCTAAAAGTTTTACCTACTGAGCCTGTACTCATCTCTTAAGAATTAGGATGGGGTTCTCCACATCAAGTCTTCAGGAAGACAAAGTAGAGGCACTACTTTTTACTATAAAACATGGAAGTCATTGAGGCGGAAGTTCCTAAAGAGACAGGAATGACTGGCTGCAGACGCAGTGCCATTGCACATGAACCTTAGAGAAGAGACGAAATAAATCATTCAGAACTAGTCCTTGCTTCCATATGCACAGTCATTTCCCTGTAACTGATACAAATGTCTCTGGAGGAATCTAAGATGTCAGAAGTATTTTGGACTGACCTACACTCAACTAGTAATTGCTCAAAGGTCAGTGAGAAGAGAGAACCATAACAACTGTGTTATTTATAAGGCACAGGAGTTTAAAAGAGGAAAAAATAGTGACTTCTTACCATATGGCATCATCTAGTCAGACTTCATATTGTTTTCTCAAATGTTTAATACAAACATAATTTTCTGAAGCATATTAAGCCTGGACAAACGCATAGCCCGAGGGGAAAAAATATATCCTTCCTTTTTCTTTAAAGGGCTACCACAGAAATAAAGCACCACAGATGGAGGTTCTCACAAAGTTTTTGTGTTGTATGTATTAAATGCTGGTATTCTAGAATTTTTACCTTTATTTTTCATATATGTTATTAATGCCTCTATACTATATATTTATATAAAATAAAAGCTCCCTCTAGTGGCCAAAGAAGTACCATCTTAGCTTTATTTTAGGTTTGAATAGTTTTCCCCCATATCAGTCTAATGGTTTATAGTAACTAGTTTCAATTTTTTTAATCTCTGAATCTTTTGATATGCAAACTATACCTATATTTTTCTCATATTATTAATCAAACCTGAAAATTAAAAACCCATTTAAAAATAATAACTGAACCTATTACACACTAACATAAATAATATAAAAGTTTTCCTTCCCAAAAAATTGCAAGAGATAATATTGTTTTACATTTTACAAATCTTTTTGATATATGGTTTACACAACTAGATTCTCATGAATTTATTAAATCTGTTGCAATGCACTGGTTGATCTGTGTGTGTGTATAACCATCCATCCATTAATCTCTCCATCCATCCACATACACATATATCTGGGCACCATATGTGGTTAGAAAGGAAGGAATAATTTTATAGCATTTTCAGGGAATTGTGGGTATTTTCTTTAATACTACACCAAAACTTGACAAGTATTCATAAAGTTTAGCTGCACTGTAGAATCTGACATCAGTAAACTTTAAGGTACTCTATTACATTAAAATACATTGTTCTAACTTACATTTTGAATGGATCTTTTTTACCAAGCATAAATTTTAACATCATGCACTAGTTATATGGAAAATATTGTACTGGTTTCTGCAGATATTCCAAATATTGATATATTTTATTATCAAAAGATCATCGTTCATCTCATCAGGAAAGTGTACATATTGGAAAGCTGTTTGATTAACAGTGTATACAAGTTTTCCAACAGGTTTACTTGAAAGTTTACTATTTATCACTGGCAACAAATATTGTCAATTATTTTCCTTGGAGTGACAGGTTCGACCAGTTTGTTTTGAGAAAATATGTGAAATACTCAAGTATAAATAACCATAATTTTCCTCCCAGACCCTTTTTCATGTAAACATGATGTTTCATGGAAAAAGCTAACTAGGATAGCTAGCTTCTCAAGAATCCACAGGCCCTTTCCTGAACACAACTTTTGTACTTTGCTTGCAACAGGAGCGCTTGCGTCCCATTCTATCATGTAAAATAGTAAAAAGACCATACTCAAAGGTTGAGATATAACACAGTTAATAATTGTTCGCTACTTCACCAAGGGAATACTTAAGTAAAGCTTCTTCCACTTCCTCCTCCCTTTTCCTCTTCATGTGAATGTATAGAAATGAAGAATATAATCGGTTCAGCAGTATCACCTTAATTTGTGCAAAGGCTTCAAAAATGATACTCATCTTTGATGGCTGCATCATCAGTACAAATATCAACATGGTGAAAAGGACAAAGAAGACCTTAATATTATTATGGAACTTTCACCTCATGGCTCCCCTTACAGTGGCTCGAGGGTCCCTGAATCTACAGGTTTACAGGACGTACTGTACGATAACGCTGGAACTGAGAGACCAGCTGGTTGGCTTCTTGAAGTAACAGAAACACTTAAGTTAAGAGAGTCCAGGAGACTCACTCCAGGCCATACCATTTCTGCGCAATTCCTACTGCACAACGCCGCCAAGAAAATTCTTTATAAAGTCTGAATTTTTACTCTGAATACATTTTTTTCAACAATTATTGCCATTAAAAACATTTAAGAGATTACTCCATTCTCTCTAATGTTAGCATTTTTCATTTTGGTTTATTCAGGGAATAAGGCACAACTCTTCAAGAATAATATAATGACTGTCCAGAAGCAAAGGGTTTTACTATGAGACTATAAATAGTGTAGGATTGTGACCTAGATTCTATCTCAGAGCCAATTTTGTATTATGACATTACTGACATACATTGATGCTTCAGTGCTGGATATGGTTTTTATAATAACTTTCCAACAGTGTTATGCTTCTGTCATCTATGAATTGCCAGCCATCATATATGATTATAGACTAAGAACATTTTCAATATTATACGGGTTAGGTGAGAAAGGAGACATATAGAGTGATCCATTAGACACCAGTGCAACTGCTATAAAAAATAACTCCATATCAGAGAAGCTATTTGATTTATATCAAAGCCAGTGAGTTAAAAAAAAGTTGAGTGAGAAATCTAGTCAGTCCTATCTGTTCCTGATTTAGCTTGAAATCTCAGTCACTAAGAGAAATTCCAAATGCTGAATATCTATACCTTACTTAAGGAACACATGCTAGGGCATAAGATTGCTTTGTAGGGTCCATTTCATTATCTCCTTTATCCTCTTGAAATTCTGCTCTGACCACCAAAGTACAGGTGGTAGAAGCAACCAGTGAAGGCTCATGGGAGAAATACACATTATTATAATAGTGAGAACAGGATGAACATCGTACTGTATTCCTGTTGAGCAAGGATTCCCAAGTAGTGAGTAGAGAAAATGTAGATGGAACTTCCTTTAGTGCTGACCTAGCTGGTCCAAAACCTTGTATTGTAATACCGCAATTTCCAGACTTTGTGCTCACTGAGAAGAAATGTCAGACTTTGATTCCTAAACCCTTATTACAAAGGTAGGTTTGCTAGAATATCCTCCTGGACTTTACTCATAATGACGGTGGTTCAATAATGTAAGAAACATTGCTCTTACCTACGTGAGACCAAGACAAGATATCAAATTTGAAATACATATATCACAACTACCCTTACTTCTATTTTTTTATATAGCAATCTGTTGGAAATTGCATAGAGATTTCTAAGAACTATGATAAAACTTTTTATAAATGTCTAAGAAATTTATTGTATTGAAATTTAATTTAGAAGCTGGAATAAAAAATTGGATTCATTGATGTTGGTTTAAAATAAGTTTTCGGAGAACAGCGATAAAGAATAATTTGGGTACAGAAGCCTGTGTAAAGTAATGCATAACATATGCAATTTCTACTTTGACTTATCTTTATGTAAAGGTAAGAGGTGGAAAGAATTTGCATTTAAATGTAAAAAGCAGATGAATTGGCATTTGCTAGAGATGTGATTTGCTTTCTTTCAATAGATAATAAACTATAGCTAGCAACATATCCAGGAAAATTTGAAATACTACCATTTTAATTAATATCTATGTGAGGGGAATTCAAATTTATTCTCAAAAATATTCTTATTTGCCAGTTTCATATTGATTTTGATTTAAAAGATTTGTGTTAATTATCTCAGTATATATATATATATATATGTATATATGTGATGTATACATAGCTTCTAAAATAGATTGAGGTAGTCAAAAAGGTAATGAGTTGAGTCCTATATTGAATGCTCACAAATGATGGCTTTTCAAAACAGTTAACAACACATTAATTTGGAAAGAAAATATGTATACACTGACATCCCTCACAGAGAGGATATGAGCAATTAGTAGAATGATTTATTTCAAGAACAATGTAGAAAAAATGTCATAATAACTGCCTATTAAAATTTTAAGTAGAAAATTGATATACTATAAAATATAGGACTATTCCAGAAGTCAACTGAATTTTTATAAGTCCTCTTTAGAGCATGAGTCTCTGAAACATAACGTTCTTGTCTGAATCATCTGCATACCAGGGAATAGCCCAGTGTCACACTAACTAGATGGCACATTGAACGTGTAAGCCTAATTACAGGGGAGTACAGCTCTTTCACCTTAGAGTGGAGTGGTGCCTCAGTCTCTCAGCTGCCTCACCGCAGTCCCAGGAAGAGGTCAGAGTACATGAAGACAAGGATTTTGCGGGGATGCTTCAGAGAGCTCCCTGCGTACCAGCCACCCTGAACTCTTTTTGGACATATTCCTGCTCCTCAGCAGCTGAGACACAGCTTTCCTTGCTAAGCAGGTGTTCTCTGTCAGGCAGGTGTGAAACAAGAGAACAATTTCCTGAAGACTAGAAATTAAGCAACGAGGAGGCAAAAATGAGAGCCAATCCCACAAAACCTTGATCCTTTCACTGCATTAAATGTCAGTGGCCTGGGGTGTGGTTAACATTACAGAAGAGACCCACCTGTAAGGACTCAGGTTAGAAGTGGGACGGCCAAGGTGGCTGGTGTTTTGCAAGTAACCGAGCGGGTGCTGTTGAAGGTGGTTTCTTTGACCACATTAAAGAAACTCTTCAACAGAGTGGACACAAGCACTAGGGAACAAGAAATCCCTGAAGAGTGATATGTTTACCTTAACTGAAATTTGTCATATACTTTGAGTACAAACAGCAGTAATAGGTAAAACTCTCTTACCCTTTGGGTGACTTGCCAATAAAACACACTGATATACCTCTAACATATTACCCAATGTCATGATTTCATAGCAACTTAAAGTGGCCTTTTGTGTTAAATATTTTTATTTATATTTTATACAAGGACAAAAACATTGGAAATTATTGTACGACCTTTGTCTTTGGGCCAAGGTTGCTCCACATTTTGAGCAGAGAATTAAGGTTGCACTCAATATTGCCTGCCAGGGCTCATGTCCCATTTCTATTTCATAAATTTATTGTGTATCTAAAGAAAAAGGTCTCTATATTTATTTTTACTTTTGAACATGCCCTTCAACAAGGTCGTAAAGGTAACGTGCAAAGAACAAGCAATATGAGTCAATGGAAGACGGTCGTGAACTTGTTCCCTCTTATAATTTATGCTAGACAAGGAAAGAGTGAATTCAAGACAGAATGGTTGGGAAATATTAAAGTCATAGTTTCTACAAAGACTTTTGACTTAAGAGTGTACAGCACAAAATTTATTATGTAAAAGCTGCTCAATAAATGAATAAAAATCTCCCAGTGGTGAGGAGAGGCAGTGGAATAAGAAAAAGTATGGAACTCCAATTTTGTTTTGTTGGCTTTTCTGAGATAAGGAATCAAATATTTAAGCTTATCTATAAATTACTTAGGAACCCTGAGGTAAGAAACTCCTCCTAAAATAGCATTTTAAGCTTCAAATACTGTTGTTCAAGGCAGAAACTTAGTAATGTCTTTTGTGGGATACATCTTGTTATTTACTCACCAAGTTTTGATTTTCCTCCTAAGTACCCAAGTAATCAAAAATTTTCAGCTCACTTACATGTCTATAGGACATATACAGTAAATATTTGTTGCATATGTTTAATGATATGATTATATTCTCCACAATTCTCAATGACAGAAATGACTGATGAGTTTCTCATCTATTGCCATATATATAAATTCACTTAAGATCTCAAAATGCCCAGGAAAAATAAATACAATCTACCAACTTTCTGGTTTACTTCCAGATTTTAAATGTTCCAGTAGGTTGAACAAATAATGACAAAAATGAAGATCAAAAAAGCAACAAAAAACATTTGCATGTTCATTACTAGGGAAGTGGTTAACCAAGATATGTAACTTTTAAATAATAAAATCTTATACAATGCTAACCTTCATTTACTAAGAAAGAGATCTGCAAGGTCTTAAGGATAATAATGATATTTAGAATGTTTCCATTTTGCTCTTTGTGACTGTATATTTGGAAGAACATATACTAAGGTAAGATTATAAAAATTATGGTTTATTTACTCTGTATTTCTCTACAGTTTCTCAACTTTTAAAATAAATGTTTATTATATTTAAAAATAAAGCTATTTAAAAAATTGTCACCACAAAAAAAGAATACATAAAGCAAAATACTAACTCCATGAATGCTTTACTAGTTATTTCATTATCTGTTATTTTACTTTCAAAGCTTTGAAAGTTTGCAGTATTTTAATTTTGCCACCTAAGTTATGACCTCCATTAACACCTGATCTGTTACTTTCATATTCATCTTTCCATTCCAAGGAGACAGCATTCTAGAGAAAGCATTCTTGTTTTTCCTTCCTCCCACTGAATTTTGGCCTAATTAGTACTTATATATGGACAAATTCTTAATGCCCCACAAGTAGATGGACCTCCAGTTAATACACCTTCAAACTAGTATTATCTAATAGAACCTCTGACAAAAATCTATGAAAAATGGAGAAGAGTATTAAACTAAAAACAAAAGTAAATTATTTTAAAGTAAAAAATGGATATTTTTCGCAAGTTTCAATAAATATATTTTCAATATTCAATAGTCAATAAATATATTGAAACTGGATAGATGAATGTAAAAAAGATGAACTTTGATCTGTACCTCACACCACACACAAAATATATTGACTTAATTTAAACATATAAAATCTTTATATTAATAAATATAAAAGTTAAAAAAAGGAACTTCCACAATAAAACACGAGAAGATCCTGATGGTAGACAAAGAGTTCTGTGATGACATGATTACTATAGAATTCAAAAAATAAAACTGATGAAGTAGAGTTCCTCAAGATTAGAATACTGATCTTCAAAAGACATCACTTAGAAAATAAAAAGGTCAGGTCAGTCACAGAAGACTCAGAGAAAATACTTCCAATACATGTAATAACAAATGACCTGTATCCAGAAGTCACAACAATAAATCTTAAATCTAAATAATTAGAAAATCAAGCCACCTAACATGGCTGAAAGAATTGGAAACTTTTTCAATAAATACTCATAACCAATAAAAATAAGAAAAGATGCTCCATATTAGTCACCAGGGATGTGAAATTTAAAGCCACAGTGAGAGACCTTTTTAAAGTCATTAGCAAGACAAACACGGAAAAAAAAAGATTAAAAGATGATGATACCAGCTCCTGCTGAGGTGATGAATCAACAGTCTCACAAGCTCCTGATGGAAATCACCCAGGGCTGGAAGACACTGAGCGACCCTGTAATTCCAGTCTTAGGTTTTTATTTACCCATGATTCATAAAAATACATTCCATAAAGACTGGTACCGAATATGCAGAACAGCTTTATTCAAAACCCCAAACCCTTAAACAACACAAATATCCAACAGATGAATGGATACATTATTCTAGTATTTCTGTCCATTGGAATAATACTCAGCAATAAAAATAAATGAAGTAACGACAAAACTATCTGGATGAATTTTTTTAAATTATGTAGAGAGAATACAAATGGTTTGATTTCATTTACATGAAGTTCTTAGACCTGACAACACTCATCTACAGTGATCAAAATCAGATCAATAGTTTACCATGGAGATGAAGATGAAGACGGGGATTATCTGCAAAGGTATGCAAGCAGGAGAACTTTCTGGAGAGAGAGAAAAAATGTTCAATAGCTTCACTGGGGTGGTGGTTAAATGGGTACAAAGAGTTGTCAAAACTTACCAAATGTACACTTAAAAATGGATGCATTTTTGAGCATGTTCTGGTGACCTAGTGGTCTGTCTAATACACCCTAGGAGTTGACTCGCATACATCCCAAGGTCCCAGGTTCAAGACCTGGAGCCAGTCTGAACAACTAAGTAAAAAATAAATATAGTGCTTCTTCTGTCTCTCTGTTTCTGCCTATCTACTCATCCTCATTCTTGCCTGCACCTTTCCTTTTTTAAAAATGCATGTATTTTATTGCATGAAAATTATGTATCAATCCATAATTTAAAATAGATCTTTGGCTATGGGAATTAGAAACAAGGGAATTTCTTAGACTAATGGTTTGCAAAGTTTAGCGAACTCAGTGAATAACCTGGAAACCTTCCTACAATAGATGAGTGGATTCCACTGGCTTAGTACATCAGGAGTGACACCCCAGAAAACTGCATTGCTGACAAGTTCTCAGGCGATGCTGATGTCACTGGTTCAGAGGGGACTCTCAGAACCATTACCTTAGAAGTAGACAGAAATGCTTCCTAAGTTGAGACATAGGTCAATTTCTGCAAGATAGCTTTGCTGCAGCTAGCTGGAGAGAAAGTTTGCAAGTTTAAATTCATCCACATGCCTCTCAATTTTAGAGGAAGGAAATTGGGGATTTTGAGACATTTCCTAAAAAAAAAAAGTGAGCTTTTTTTATTGACTGTGATAGACCCTAGGAGCCCCTAGACATCCAGAAGCAGTTGGCAAATTCTCTGAAATTTAACACAAATTTTCTGTGCAAAGGTTCTTTTTCTTTCTCTTAAGGGTCAAGATTTTATCAAATTTCAAGTGAATATGTTAAAAAAATATATTAAAAAGCACTAAGGCAACAACTGTGTGACTGTCCTTCCCACTTTTAATTTTCATATGCATGTGTTTTCTTCAAAGATGAACAGTAGGTGAACGTGAAAGCTGACAACTTCATTTTCTAAATTCAGGCTGAGCACTCAGAAGTCTGAGATTTAAGCTTGGCCATACATATTGTCAAGGTCACTAACTTTGAAGAGAAACTTTTACTAATGAAAGAGTAATGAGTAGAGAAAGAGCATCTGAAAATTGCAAAACACTCAAAAACAGTCATTTTTTTCAAGAAGATTAAAATCGATATCCTTAATTTGATGTTATTAAACTGCTACCTTTCCCAATGGTTTCTCATTCCAACAACAAATATTAATGTAAAATGAATAACTGTGTAATGTGGTTTGAGCAACATATGAATAGAGCACTTGTAGATATAAGCATTTTTATTGATGCATATACATTTTCACGTGTAGAAGATGCAGCATTATGCATGATGGTGATTTCATACCTATTTTAGCATCATGTGTCAGCATTTCAATGGGACTGTCACATATAATATTAGAATATGGCACATCTCTCTATTCATTGTCCACTCTCTCTCCATTTAGTCCTTCCAAATAAAAAAGATATATTTTGAATCTTTGCTTAGGAGGATCACTTTCATTTCTCTACCGACTACCAGAAATCATGTTACATTCAATTATTCCCATAAAATCAGAAAAAAGTTGAATAATCACAGAACTTCATGCTCAACAGATTTAGGGAACATACTTAGCATTCATATTTTATAATACATGTTAAAAGACATCTACAAATATGTGGTTCACTGATGTTTTGTGACTTAGAGGTGCCTTGAAAACAATTTGGTTGTAAAATATTATGACCAGTACTAGTTCTTTCATGTTCTGTTTTATAAAAAAAGTGACATATTGTGTGCTTTTCAACAGGTTAAAAAACATTGGAACCCTAATCTCATTAGAAGACACTTGTGACATTCTCTCCTACCTGAACTCTGTTTGTCCCCACATTTTTAATTTTTGCATAAATCACCTTGCAGAATGATATATTTTTCTCTCTCTCTCTTCTCTTCTGCACAGTTGCTAACAGCTTTTAATTTGGGAAGTCTATCTCTGAGTTTTCTGCGCCTCACCGGTTTCAGCTCAATTGTTTCTCTAGCCAGCAGAGCATTTCATTTCTCCTGAAGGTCACTGCAAGCTGCCAAGGCTTTGAAAACATACCATCTTTTCATTCATACTGCAATCTAACCCTGCAGTGCCATGAAGAGAAATGGAAGCAGGTACGGGACTTTTTCTAGCAACGAGTGCATTTATTGTAATAGAAAACACCTTGGGTCATTTGTGAACCAGGGTCTTCCAAGACCCCACCTTTCTTTTTCCAGGCAATAGAAATTATTTTGGGGTACATTAAAAGCTTGCCTGTGTACACATAATTATTTGTATAAATTATACCACCATGTCATCTGCTTTTGGAAGTAACTCTTCCAACCATATCGCTACCAGTTGCAATAAACCAGTGATGCAAGAAGCGGCTCCGATCTGAGGACACTCATAAAACGAACACCACATTGGCCATCTGTTGGAGGAGGGAAGGCATTAAATGTAATGTGAGCCTGGAACACATCCAGTATTGTTTATTCTGTCACATATCAGATGAGCACTGAAATCAAATTGATGATTTTCTCATTCCAAGGGGACAAGAAATGGAGAGCAGAGGAGGGAAATGAATCCAGATTTATCCAAAAGTATCTAATTGGCAACTTGATCCCAAAAAGCCAAAAAAAGCAAATGATCTCAGAGGAAGAGTAATCTACATTATAGGTGCCAACTATTTATAGTATTAGACTAACAGAAATGTACCGTACATATTACTTACAGGTTCTGCAATTACGATAGCTGGACAAAAATAAAGCTCTTCTAGATGATGGACAAGTTCATCTAGATTTTATAGATGAGACTTTTCTTCTATATTTTAGATCAAGATGTCTTAGATGATTTTATATGACAGTATTTTACATTATTGTATATGAAACATAAGACTGTGAATTGTAAATTGCTCCTTTTTTATTATTATTAAAGTCCTAGGGCAATGAAATCATTGCATAGCAGTTACACAGTTGAGAAATAAAATGAGATTTTGTTTGTAAGAGCAAGCTATTCCTATGTGTCTTAATGGGAAACTCACTGAAGTTTGATTCAAAGATCTGATTTAACATCTGAGATTTTTCCAATTATTAGTGTGGCAACTTTGTCCAAGTAATTTATTTTCCTCGATTCTTGGTTTCTTTAAACTGTAAAAATGTCAAGTGTGGAATTTATGATCAACATCTGTGTAAAAGGTAAGACACCATAAGAATGTAAATAATTTTATTTTCATTTTGGTAAAATATATGGGTCAGTTTGGGAGGAAATGTCTTGGGAAGGGCGCGTAGAAGTGCCCTTCCTCCCTCTTGCTATATCACTCACAAGGGCAATCTTTCACACACTTGGAGCAAAATAAAGCATAAGAATGTGGATACTCTTTCTCTTCTGTTCCAGATACTTGGGGAGCCATGGGATTCAGTGAAGTCATGGCCAAGACCATACCACACACAACCAGCCCTCTAAATGACACAGAAATGGTTGAGAAACTCCAATCACAAAAATCTGAATCTCTTAAAGGGGTGAACCCCAATTTCCTAAGGAACATGCGCTTTGCCAAAAAGCACAAGAAGGGCCTGAAGAAGACGCAGGCCAGCAATGCAAAGACCATAAGTGCACAGGTCAAGTCCATTAAGGCCCTGATAACGGGAGGTCAAGTCCAAGAACCCACTGGGTAGTAGTCACCAGCTCAGTGGACCCGGCTACCGCGCTCACCCCAGTTTTTGGAAACATGCTTGTGCCCACATCGCCAGGGATCTCTGCTGGCTAAAGACCAAGGCCACGGCTCAAACCAAGGTCCAGGCTGCAGCAACAGCAGCACCAGAACCAATTCAGGCTCCCAAAGGTGCCCCAAACCCCACAAAGGCTCCAGAGTAAAGCCCCCGTATGGCGACGTGGAGGGCTGATGCGACCCTGGGCTGCTGTCTGCGTGCCTAGTGTCTTCCAGGACTATTGCTACCAAAAAACCTGCGGCAGAGAAACACAAAATAAATGCAGAAGCGAACTGAACTGCAAAGGACTTCTAGAATAGCCTCAAAAATCACAAGAGAAACATTCTTCAGGATTCTGAGCAGCGTCTACGGATATGATATTTGAATAGCATATAGTACGGTGTTCTTGATTATTCTAGGTTTCAGTGGGAAAGACATTGACACGTCCATCTGTTCATTTAGCAGACATTCTTTAAGAAGCTGCTAGGTACCTGACCATCTAGAAATAAATGTAACATGGTATGTATCTTTGTAGAGCTTGTTTAATTGAAGAGCGACCTCTACAGCAAGTAAACTGAAAAACTCACAAATTGCCCTCAGGGCTAGCAAAGAACCACAGAATAATGATGGTGGCTGTGGGTGGGCTGGAGAGTGAAGAGAAGTCTGGGAAATTGCTTACTAGGAATAGAACGGTGAATGATTTGATTTCTACATCATCAAAATGTATTAAAACATCCACACAACCAGATATTTTCAGCAAATGGAATGCATTTGTTAGCATCACTGTTAATACAAACGCTCACATTAGAACACTTGATTCACTGAAGTGAGTTTGTCACTGCTTGAAACTCTGAGCTCTCAGCTCTTGCACATATAACTGGCCAGCGTGAGCCCACTGCCGTGTAAACAGATGTCACCCCAGCTTCCCTACCCTGACCTGCCAAGCCTCATTAATCTCCACCATTTAACACCTCGCTATTCACGGCTCCTCAACCTGGGGAGTGCACTACATCCTGTCCACTCCATGGCTGGCCCACAGTGCACGGGATCCAACTGGGACAAACTGCAAAAAGCATAGTACATTCCCGCACCCCCGCCCCCAAATTCAAAGCTCTGCTTTAACTCAACTTCAGTGTCTTCACTGATTTCAAAATCCACAAAGGTTATTTTTATAATTAACCTACTCACCACTGAACTCCTGAATTTTTTTTTTCTTTCTCTCTCACCTATTTTCTGGAATATAATCTTAGACTCTTTAAGTAGATTTAACAACAGGAGCACTGTCCTGACAACGACAACAAAAAATCCATCCCGGGCAAAATCCTAACAGTCTAGGTCATTGGTTCTGTAAGCTAGGGCTCTGCACATCCTTATTTTCTGTTTCTATAATCCATATCCATTTTCTTGAAATGCTGTGGTGAGTTTTAGATAATGAACTGAATTCCGCCCCATTTCTCTCTTGTAGGTTATACCCTAAGCTTCGAGCACACAGCATATCGGTTCAAATAAGCCCTCGCATCAGCAGACCTTGGTTCAAATGCCCACTTGACCTTGTATTACCAGTGGGACGTGGGGCAAGTAAATGAACCACTTGGGGAAACAGAGCACTTAACTCATCAAGTTGTTATGAGGAATTAATACGTGAATTCGTACTATATGTAGACCTAACAAGTGTTCATTATTTCTTGGCTACTGTAACTCCATAGTTTTTCCCAAGAATGATTAAAATATCACTTTTATCTGCCCGAATTACCCTAAGAAGAAACAAGATATAGGTATTTTCTATCGTTTTTTATTTAGTTTTGTTATTCTTACTTGCAAAGAAAAGCCTTCTAAATCAGTGACTACCCACAGTTCATATTTCAAATATGCATCTAATTGTATATTTGATATATACGTGTTGCTAAAGACATTACGTTCCCCAAGCTCACAGAAAAAGCAAGAACTCGGTTTGTTTAATGTTCTTAAATTTAAGATTTATCTTTTAGATTATTAGATTATCCAATCTACACATACACCATTGCAACACTTGTGATTTAGATCAACTACTCTCCTTTGGGTTCAAAGATGTCACTACTGGGACAAATATTTGTCTACTGACAAATACAGCTTAAGAGAATGATCTGTGTCTTCAAGATTAGTTTTTAAATTTGACTCAGATATAGCACAGCCTATGGTCACCAGCTATCACTGCTGTTTTCAACATCTATTCATGATTATGATCAAGTTGATGTTTGTAATGGCCATGTCAGAAGCCTCAGTCAAAAAGCAATGTTATTTTCTTATTCTTACTCTACTTTTTTTGTACACTAACTATAAATATCATGTGGTAAACCTCAATGCTATTTTTCCAGAGAATATATATCTTGCTTTTACACTTTAAAATTATGCTGGAGATGTGCCCTGATGAAGTAGTGATTAAGTCTGTCACCTTTAGCTTAGCATAATCCGTATACATCCCAAAGACCCAGGTTTGCATCTCGAGGTCTGGGGAACACCCAAGATGAACAGCTAAATCACATGAATAGAAATGATTCTTCCTCTTCTCCTTTCCTGCTTAGCTGCCTATTTGCCTTCATTCCTGCTGGCATTTTTCCTTTAAAAAAAAAAAGGAAATAATTTCATCATTTTATTTAAAGTTCTCATTCTTTCTTTGGTTGAATAGTATCCTATAGTATGAATCTATCTTAATTTAATCAGTTATTATTGATAAATACTGAGGCTCTTTCCATTCTTTTCACTGCAAACAACATTGCAAAAACAAAAAAAAAAAAACAAGTGTTCCTTTGCACACTTGTGTGACTTTGTCAGTAAGTATTTGATTCCTATTTTAGGTTAATAGTTCCATCATTATCTCAATCACGTTTAAAGTGGTTTGATTTCTCTTGCCCTTTTCATAATAATAAATGGTATATCAAATTCAGTCACTAATGCATTCAACCTTTTATGGACGAGATAGTAGTAATAATAAAATTTAATAAAAAAGTGACTAATTCATTAGCATAGTATATAAGAGACACCTAAAAAGCTTAATGAAAATTGGTGGTGATGTGAGGGTTACTTTGCAGGTAACTGAATTGTTCTTGGAACTTTATGTGCATATTTTTCATCCTCACAATGAGATAAGTCTTATTAGGCTCATGTTTCAATTGAAAAGAACTGAGTTTCAGGTCAAATGAAGAATTTGACCAAAGTTACAAAATAAGTACTAAAACCAGGCTGAGTATTTGTATCCTCTAATTCCTAAACCTAAACTCTATCCTCAAGTTTACAGCTTCTTTTTTTCTTTTAAAGGAAAGGTATGGGCAGAAATGGAGGTGAGTAGGCAGGCAGGTAGGAAAAGAGAGGAGGTAGAGCATTATATTTTATTTTTATATTTAATTGTTCACATTAGTTGTTGTCTCAGACCCAGGACATGAGCCTTCCTGGGGAAGTTTGTGGATTATATTCCTTTGGAGGCAACTGACCTAACTGCTCCTACATGAGGGTGTGCCTATAATATCGTTCTAATGCATGGTATCAATCTTTATAGGCTGAATCTACTCAGAGTGCACTACCATCTCGTCGTTCGAGCGGATTGCTGAAATAGAAGGGTCTTGTCTTCTTTCATTTCCCTCAAATGTCCCCTGCTCACCATTCTCCGAAAACTTCACTCCAGTACTAATTTGATTACATCAAAAGGTTATTCTTTCAATCCAGCATTCATACTTCCCCACCATTGGCACCCATTTCTTCCTCCTGCTGATATCACCATGCTTCATGCTTCCAAGGCAATATCCAGGTCCAGGGACTGTCTGAGCAGGTTTACATGAAGAGAGGAAGGAGGTGAGGAGGAGGTGACGAGCACCTGGGTCTCGCAGAGGCCCTGGCCCCTCACCCTCACCTCAGATGAAGCTGATTTATTTTTATCTGCTTTGTGTGGCGAGGAGGGGGCATGTATCATTTTATGTGGAAACCCCCCTCCCACAATATTCCCATAGCTAAAATTGAAATGAAAAATTCATTAATACTGTGGAAATACCAGCTTCATAAGGACAGGAGAACTTTTCCTCCTGTTTACTGCAGTAGCCTCAGCATCTAGAACAGTGCACTCAATAAGCACTTGCTGAAGAAATGAATGGATGAATGAATCAAATTTCTGCTTCATTCATGTATTAACTGAAACTTTGGATTAGTTGCCTGACTGCTAGAAGCCTTGTGGTTGACCCTCATGAGGGACCCCGAATCCCACTTAGTCCCCACCTTGTGGGGAGGAAAACTGTAAAGAATCCAGGACAGTACCCAAAATGTTCTAGCCAGCTTTGCGACTCCATATAAAAAACAATGTGCCCCTTCATAAATCTACCTACAACAGGAATGTCCTGTCATCCTTTACATTTATCTTCATGAGAACCAATGAAGTTTTCTTCCCAGACTCTTTCTCAATTAACACAACGAGAAATAATAGTGCTTTCTCTCAACTATTTATTATTCTACTTGGATCTAATACTTTCTGGCTCCACATATTCCTCTGAATGTCCCACAGTTCCTATAGGACCATAAGCTGAGGAAGCTGGGAACTCGAATCCACTGTCCTCTCCCAACAGTGGCAGACAATATTGCAAGTTCAGTGACATGAAGTTTATTCAAAATATATATAGCATAATATCAGTGTATTAAAGCAACATAACATAAAACCTATTTCAAAGTAGTAGATTTCACACAATATCCAATGTTCTGGCAATACTTACAAAAACATGTTATCATTTTACACGAAGACACACACAGCTATGTCTGCTATCTGACTATCTGACTGGCACTGACTTATTTCCTATGGTGATGGGAGGCAGGGAAAAATAAGGCTAGTCTGGTACTTCGTGGTCACTTAAAAACTCAATAACAGGCGACTTGATAGAAAAGTCATTTAGATTAATTATTAAAATCAGACTTAGAACAAGTGGAAAAGTCACTTTTTTCATAGCCACTACTGAATTTATGTTTCTTGATGTGCTTTAGATTACTGTAATAAAATGTTTTTATTTAACAGTGCATTCTCTTGATAGTATGTTCAATTCTAGTTAATAGTACTAACTATACATAAGAGCAGCGTCAGGCCACTGAAAATTTCTATCAGCAAAGTCAGAGAGGATAGTTCTTCCTGCCTGCAAATGTATTTCCTGAACAACTGAAGAATAAATGTGGTTTGAAAGTAGCAACATAATGTATTTTTGAGAATGTGCATATATCTTCAATTTGTTTTATCTGAACCCTCAAAATGAATAAATCTGTGGTAGTCAAGTGACTTCAAAGCAACTTAACCTTAATTTGAAGACCACACTAAAGATATTGTCTGCACAACCTTCTCTAATCAAATTTGAAAGAGACAGATGGGCCTGCTTTTGCCTTGCGCTGTGTTTATGGTTACAGTCTACATTTGTTCGCATAACGTATTTAAAAAAAAAAAAAATCAGCTGCAGAACTGACATCAGAGAAAGTGATTCCGAAGTCTAAATACATGTTCTAAATTCCAAAAGGCAACTATGCAGCATATAAATCCTCTGGTGATAATGACTAAAATCCATTTTAGCAAAAGTAATAAATGTGAAGAAATCTGCTTGGGAAAGGGTAAGGGTTCTGGAGGTCATTTCTGCAGAAGCTTCTAAGGGAGCCCTGGAGAAAACTCCTTGCTGCTTATTTGCCTTCTACTTGCCATCTATAATTCTCAGCTCCTCTGAAGGTTTCTTTGACTTACCCACTGGAGATATGTGGTAGAGTTTTGCGATACAGCAAGCATTCATACCTAATGTCAAAGACAGTATTAAACTTCCCAAATGCCTGCCACTCCTCCCTGGGAGCGAACTATATTTCCTTGCTTCATTGATGTCAGGCTTAGTCACAGGAATTGATTTGGCAAATAAAATGAAGTCAAGTGCACTGTGTTACTTCCAGGAGAAGCTTTGAACATCAATGTGTCCTTGTCACAAGATAACAATGTTCCTGATATATGCTGCCTTATAGCCCTGGGTTCAGAACCCTCCAGTATGTATGGGCAACAGGTAGAGGGACAAACAAACCTTCAAAATTGGGGAGTTTAAAGCCATTGAGATTGAAGCACTTGTTACCTCAGCACAGCCTAGCCTATTCCTGACTAACGCCTGAGAAGCAATCACCCTCCAGCAAGAAGAGGGGCTATTTGACCTAGAAGGCGTGAGGGGGTCAAATACTCTTGTTTGATGATTAAGTATGCCTAGGGGAATACAAGTACATTTGTTCATCTCTCAGTCTGGAAATACTTAAAGTTTATCCTCAGAAATCAAAGCATTTCTCTTTGTCACCCACCAATAGGACCTGTGGCAGGGGTCATGCCTTTATGGAAGTGGAAAGACAGGAGTTCAATTACTATCTCTTCGTCTTCCTAACAGGTCAACTTTGAACAATAGTAAGCTTCAGTTCCTTATCTGTGAAAAAGGAATATAGAAGCTACCTCCCTGGGTTATTATGACGATAACAGAGAATACATATTAAGGGTTGACTTTAGTCTTTGGCATATGATAACTTCAATTAATTCAAATCTTATTATTATTTCTGTATATTTAGTTTCCACTTTCCCTCTCAATAAACGGAAAGTTATCAGGTTATCCAGGGTATAGAGATCTTGGGTGAGTTAAGAAATGCTGGTTTCAGGCTTTGGATTTCAATTTGGCACAGAGGATATATTCAAAGATTCCCCAAAGGAAAAAAAGACAGTTTTAACTCTAAGGCCAGAGAGACCTAGAATGCTTTTTTAGAGTGACACCAAGTCAGGAGGTGAGAATTATCAAATATACTGAGAGGATTCCAACAGGAGAATGGGGACTGGGGGGGTCACTAACTTCTTGGAGTTCTTTCTTACCTCATGAGGATGTGAGATTCAAGGGAAAGAAAAGGAAGGCAATTGTATGAGGTAAACACCACCTAATAGAATAGATGCTGTGTATGGTTTGAATTTTATTGCACATACAATGCAACTGCTTGAAAATACACATTCTGGCTCCTTATTAGACAACAGCGTTGCTAGGTTTTGTTGGCAACCAATAGAATGCCTAGGTGAGAAAAATCAGAAAGTTGCTAAGATTTCAGATCATTTGAATAGAGTTACACCTGTGTTTTCATGAATATCTGTTCTGGAAACTGTCATTGCTAACTCAGCCCTGGAGAGGCAAGCAGTTTCTGGCACGGGCAGCCTCCTTGTTTCAGCTCAACACTTTTAAGCATCATTTCTGCGTGACTTCTGACATTCAATCACAGTACAGCAGAATGAAATCCTTGGACCTAAAACATTTTGATACAACATTAGTTTGATGGCTCTGACACAAATTTTTTGAAAATTTACATTCTTCCCTCCAAATTATTCAGTCATTATGTAGACAGGATGTATTCTGAATTTCTTAGAGATACCTGTCCATCAAAATTAGATCTCTTAAAAATAAGGTATTACATGGTAAACGACATCTTTGTGCACTTTTGGTGTTACTTCTCAGTTACTGGCTTGCTTTTTTTGTTTTGTTTTGTGTTTTACATCCTTTACCTTTTCCAGTAAAATCTATGCCAATTTTTGAGATAACTGGTCTACCAGTATGAAGCCTATCATAGCCTCTCTATACAATGATGCTCTGAAGTAGACATCCAGCTGACACGTTCAGGTACATTCATATGGGCCAAGAATATCTCTGCAGATTGAGGATCCACTGCCTCCTTTCACTTATACTAGTCTATGGGATGGCCATTCTTAGGTTTTCTGGTGATTCCTATGGCTGATACTGTGTCTCATTTAACAAGGACTATTATAGCACAGGACAACTGCAGTCACATGGCTAGTCAACAAAGTCCTATCAAACTAGTAAATGATGGCTCTCTATCTATATTGGATCCAGGCCAACAATCTGGAAAAGGAAATATAGTAACAAAGATGGAAAAAAAAAACTCTTGGGATTGCCTTTGAGCAGGAAATGAACATTGAATGAGTCAGTCTAATCTGTCACTTTCTGAATGAATGGGTTGTTAGAGTTGGCATCCACAGAAGATTTCTGCATTATCTGCGGAGGAGATTGGTTTGGGGTAAAGACCCAAGAGGTTTCTACAAATCAACCTGATGGGGCTGGTTACCTAGGTACAAATGATCAATGGTTAACAGGAGAATCTATTTAAAGGACAAAAGTAGTCTAGACTTTATGGCAAAGGCTGTCCCTGATTTACATTGGAATAAATGCATTTTGTCCAATTCAATCAAAAGTAGGTGACTAGTTCAAAAATAAGGTATGATAAAACAGTGATAAAAATGGCAGTGCTTTGTTAAGGAGGACTGGCTGCGGAGGATGGTTTCATTAGGATTTGCAGAGAGAAAAAGAGCTATAGATACAGCTGCTCTGCCTGTGAAACAGGCATAGAGATGAAGAAAGGGGTCTCAAGGAGTCTTGCTTCAAGATTAGAAGACTTATTTACTATTTTTGGCTATCAAAGTAGCGTTTTCTTGACTCAATGTTAAGGTCAGTTATAAGACAAAAATAATAAAAAAAACAAGAGAAACAAACAAAAGTAAAACACACATACACACCACTCAAATTTCTGCAGGTATATATGGAACCAGTAAACTAATAAGTTCAAGGTTTCCTTCCTCCTTGAATCACTGTGACTCCTTTTCCTCAAAGTCTCTTCTTTGTTTCTCTGCTTCTCTAAGACCTCATAACTATGACTTCATGAAGTATTTATTGAGAATGTACTACATGTCAAGCAACATTTCAACACTTGTAGGGAATGCTGTGAAACAGCCTATTGCTCTTAGTGGAGTTTATATTCTAACTGATGAGAGGGGAGAAATGGCAAAGAATATATTCTAATTTGAGTTTAATATGATTATTTACTTTCTCATTTGACTCCTTGAAACCAGATTGTGCTGTGTTTATCCCAACAGCACACAGTAGGTCCTCGATAAGTATTTGCCTAACGACAATATAAAATTCTAAGCAGTGACAATATTGCAAGTCAAAGACATTCTTAAACGAGAATATTTGAGCCTTTATTCCTCGTACTAATTTATGGACTAGCACAGTAATTAGAGCAGTTGTATAGTAGAGTTTCCAATTTTATAGATCTAATTTTAGAAAGTTTTATAGTTGAAACACTGAGCTGTCAAACATACCCACTTTCAATGATCACAATACTTCTTTTTACTCAGTGTCCTTAAATCCTATAAACAGTTTTCAGAAAAGAAGCTTCTATTCTTGGTTGATTTCTAAAGTACAAATAAAAATAAACTGCCATTCTTAATAAGATTTAAATACCAATATATTATAAGACTCAGTAAGACTTTAAATTTAGGGTGTCAGTGAGGCTTTGCAATTTAATATTCAAAGTAACTCTTAAATGGTTTTAACTGAATGCTCATTTAGATATTTATATTTAGTATCCATACAAATGCTGTTTCTTAGAATTTACTTTTTATAAAATCTCCAGGAATGCTGATAGGCTTCTGAAAATTGTTTTTCCTCTACATACCCTTGTTAGAATGATTAATGTTGGCACGCCCTGGTGGAGTAGTGATTTGGTCAGCCACTTAGGGCCAAGAGTGTAGTCCACATACATTCCAAAGTCCCTGGTTCAAGACCTGGGGCTAAGGGCAACCACCAAGATGAATAGCTAAAGTGCTTCTTCCTCCTCTTTCTTCCTGTCTACTTGCCTCTGCTCACCTTCATTCCTGCCTACACCTGCCCTATATTACAGATAATAATAATCAGATTAGTGCTTGAGAACAAAGATGGTACAATCTGGGGTTGCGCATGGAGACCACAATCGTAATACTGTGGATAATGACAGGTATCAAACTCGTGGGTCCACCACAGCCTTTGTGGATGGTCATGGCTGATCTTGCTGCAGACGGTCTGGGGCAACCCCCTTGGTCATTAGCATATGTCCACTAGAGGATGAATGGAGAGAGGGGTCACACCACCAATAAAAAAGAAGTTCAGCAGGTCTGCAGAAAGTTTGATGATGGAAATTGGTTTAAAGATCAATTTAGGGATCTCTTTATTCATATTTATCTTGCCTCATTGCCATGGATACATAGCTGATTTTTATGAATATTGCATTTATAATGGTAAGTGACAAGGTGGCAGCATATTATACTGACTCTACGTTTTACAGTCTGAAAAATAAATGTCGTTAGATAACTTAAAGTGGCACTGTGAAAACACACTAGGCTCTCCCAGTGAAAACAACTCCTGAACATATAATATCTTTTGTTTTTTTGTTCAGAGTTTAGTCCTCTAGTATTTGAGCATTGGGTCCCATGAATAGTATGAGAAAATATATTAATTTTGAAGACTGGTTTTACTGATAAAGCCACAATAAGCTAATATATACATATATTTGTTTTATATATATATATATATATATATATATATGCAATGAAAACAACATATATCATTTAACTCAAGGATTGACAAGTTTCAGCTATCTTCTGGGTCCTTTTTAAAGTTAGGAGCATCCACTATGGAATGATGATTAAAAAGGTAGCATTGCTCAAAATATTGACCACCTATTGTGATGTTGAGAATGCCCCCATTATAAGTTCATGCTTTCTAAGAACTGCTATATGACAGCCATATGGGGTAGTGGAAATGGGGTAATGGGGCAGCAGAAGATAGGACTGGCCTACTGTGAGAATGAATGGATGGATATCACAATCATCTTTAAAATTTAGTGTATATAAAATCCTAAATTTGATAGTTTATTTTTTTAAATACTCAAATCCAGAGTCATGTATACAGTTAAGAAGCAAAAAAAAGAGGGCGAGGGAAGGAGTGAAGGAGGGAGAGGGAGGTGGGGGGAAAGAGGGAAAAGGTAAACAGAGGAGGAAGGGAGGAAAGGAGGAAGAATGGAAGGAAGGAAGGAAGGAAGGAAGGAAGGAGGGAAAAGGGAGGAAAGTGAGGGAAAGGGAGAAGGGGGAAAAAGGAGGGAAGAAGAGGAAGGGGAGGAAGGCAAGGAAGGGGAGGAAGGGGAGGAAAGGAACGAAGGGAGGAAGGGAAGGAAGGGAAGGGAGGGAGGAAGGAAGGGAAGGAAAGGAAGGAAGGGAGGGAGGGAGGGAGGAAGGGAGGAAGGAAGGAAGGAAGGAAGGAAGGAAGGGTGGTATTTTCTTATTATGAACCGAAATTACACACTTACATGGATTCATTGTGCTTCTGTCTCTGGGACCCAAATCACTTCAGTTCCCCCTTCCCCCAAACATACACAGAGACTCAGACACAAAACCAGTGACAAACAGTTCCAGATTAGGAGTCAATGTCTGGCAGTGGACTCCTTATTCCTTGTACAATCTGCCTGTTTAAAATAAAATAACACCACCATTTTATAGTTAGCTTTTCTTTCTTTTTGTAACCAGACACACCCACGTAGCACAAGCTGAATTTCAGCCAAACTGTGTATGTGGGTATTTTTAAATAAAGAAAACAGTTCTAGTTCTGTTAGCAAAGTCACCTCGCTCACTGCCAGTGCTAATGCTAAACATGTAATAATACTTTATTGTCATGAGCAGGAATCTGCTTTGCTAATTAAATGCAGCTGTCAGTAATTACTACTTGTCAGTGTAATCTATTTTAGGGAGCCCTACTTTAAATGATAAAAGATGGGCCCGATATTGGGAGGGTGGGATAGGCAAGGTGACTGCTTACTTCCCCAGATCAGAAACTCATTTTTTATGATGAATGTGTAACTTTGTGAAGAAGTCTTAACTATATTTCTTTAGTGCATGAATGAGAAAGTTGGCAATTACACAGTTTCTTTAAATGTCTGAAATTTAGTGTTGCCTCCTTTGCAGTACCAACAAGTACTATGATTTTCACAAGTTAAAAACGCTCCAGGGTGATCTGTAAGACAAATATCAATGGGACAGTCACTATATTCACTGCCATCAAATATTTAAGCCCAACAGAAATGCCCCTTCTAATTGCTGGCAAACAGGATTAGACACGGGAGTAAGTAAGACTTTGAAAGAGAGGGTGCTCGATTGTGTCTTAGCTGCCTTTTTCACTGATACTTCTTCGGGAAAATGTTTAGACTTGAGTTTAGGTCTCTGAAATGTGTAAATGAAAACAAAACCCTGGCATGTGCTGATGTAGTCATTTATCTTAACCGATTCTCAAATGACCCTAAAACTCTAATAGCTCTACATCTGCGGGACTAAAAGCAATGTCAGGACAAGGGTAATAACGAGTCAGCAGAGTCACTCCATGGGATAGGTACTGGGGCTGCCACAGATGCAGCATTTGTCCAGGGTCTAAGGGGAGAGGACCTTTGGCCCTTCCCTCCCCTCCCCTTCCCTCCCTGGATATTGAGAATGAATGTGGTGTCAGGACAGGGAAGTTGCATCCTCCAGGGGTGAAGGGAGGGGAGTGGTGTGAGTGCAGCAGGGAGTCTGAGGGGAGCTGGGGCACTAGTGGCTTCACCCCAAACCAGCTAAAAGATTTTTCACACCCCTCAAAGCATCCTGATGGCCAGCCCCGTCCTTCTTCCCCACCATCTGTTTTATATCCAACAGTCCTGGTGTGACTGCCTAATTAATTATCTTGTTATAGGTCCCAACAAATTTGGCAGCTACTCTTCTGAATACAGCACATTATTTAAACAGAATTAATAATTTGGTTGTTCAGCCCAGGCCAGATGGAAAAAGTGAACACAAGTCAAGCTATGTAAACGCATTTTTGAAATAGAGTAAGCGAAAGACACTAACTTATACTCTTTTTCTCCTGTGATCCTCCTTTGGGGAAGGAATGAGTCTTCTAGTGGAAATGGTATAAATTCTCTTTTGTGTGCGTGACATAAATTCTTATCTCCTTTACTAGGAAAATGTACATCATTGTAGTTAAATCTATAAATACCCAAATGTTAAAAATTCTAAGAGATCAATATCTCAGGTGAAGAAAGACATCGAATAGTCATCAAGAGTCTCAAAAGTAAAGGACATTAAAAGAAAAAACCAAGAAGATACACATGGACAGTAGTAGAAGCTCTGAAAGTTTTTGACTTTCATGGCTTCCTGTGAGCACAATTTCACTGTGTTCTTAAATACTCTGACACAGGGCAATCTCAGACTTTTGAATCCGCTGGTGATATTTCTGGAATATAGGAGGTGCTCAATGAATAGCTAAAAGTATGAGTGACGACCTGGGACTACGATTATGATCATGCTTCGTGCCGTCCATGCCAATGGTTGAAGCCACTGAGAGACACCTGGAGAGTTCAGACAGCAGGACAAGGGTATGCCTGTCACCCCTGGTCCGGTGATGGTGTGTGTAGGAGGAGAGCATGGCCCTGTTTCCTCACAAAGGCATCGCAGGTTCCATAGGCTCACACAGAGACCCCCCTTTCTCTTCTGGGAGCTACATCCCCTTCTGACATCAGCTTCGCTTTCACCAGTTTGGGGGCGCCAAGGCCCACCTGACTCTCTCCTGGAACAAAAAGGTCTTCTCAAACCCACTGTAGGGATCTAGGTCACCCTGGCTGGTGACACTCCAGTAAAAGGGAGAGTTGCCAGAACGTCCACCTCGAGTCTATGTTGGGTGACAAGGAACAGGCCCAGGCTCCAGGACTGGTCTCTTCATGCGGCAGGACCACTGGACACAGGAAGGCAGCACTGCATTAACCACGTTAAAGGATTTTACAACGTTTTTCTCTTTCTACATAATTGTTAATATCCCTTTTCACTTTCAATACTGTCCCCACTTTGGTGGCAAATGCTATCTATAGACTTAAAATACTTAAAATGTAAGTCTTTTGTTCAGTTCTCTTGACAATTTACCTACAAGGGTATTTTGGAATATTTATGCAGGGAATCACCTGTAGATTAAGAATGGCTGATGGTTATCGTGGTGGAATTAGGTCAGAGAATGCTTGCTAGACAATAAAACTATACATCCTATCTCAAGGGAACAGAGTTATTTGCTAATCAAGAAACTATAAAGGCAGAGAAAGAATCACACATATACTATATACGTAACTTAGCTATATAATATTAATATAATTAGATTATACATTATGCACTGTATTATTTGTGTGGATATATGTATATTATTTATATGTATACACATACATATACATATATAGACATCTGGCTAAAGTGTGTATGAATATAGTTAAATTCTCACAATAGTGTACACATTTCAAAATAATTTATTACTAAAAGCAGCCAGGATAGATTTGGTTTTACTTTTACATTGCGCACGCTTTTTTCTCAGCTTTAAGGAATAAAACTGAAATACAATGATTGTACAACCAGTAAATATTAGTCCATGTTTTTACATACTTTAGAGGAAGCAAATATTATCTGTTTAATATTGTTTTGTTAATAATTTCAGAAAAATACCATAGTAAAGATGGTTAAAATGTAGTTTAAAATTATATTAAATGTATCGATGTTTTTAAAAAATAATGTATGGCATTTTATGTATGTTTTTAAAAGCCAGTATTGTATTTTCTTTTTGAAAATGATCTCCTATTTGTATGCATGGTTACCCACCAGGCAATGGCTGTACACATCTAAACACATTTACTAATAAATATATTAATCAAAAGATCATTTCTATTTCTTTAGAAATAGATAAGGATCTTGATTAGCCTATGTTGTTAGCTAATGTTTTGGTTTTATGAGTTTTTCGTTTTGGTCATGGTGGAGCAATTTAATTGTATGCTTATCTCAGATCTTAAAAGAGAAAGCACATTTGTATATCACACTGTGTAGATACTCCTAGCTGGATAAATAGAAGACTCCTGCTTTATTAGGGAGAAATGAACATAAATAAGCAATATTATTATTAGATACATTTAACATAATTCAATTAGGACAAAAACTTAACAATGAGCTTATGAACGATTCTAGAACTTTCTGAAGTTCTTAGTCTTTCTCTGGAGAAAACAAAAACTGTCTAGTTCTCTATAAATCATTGTTAGAGAAACTGAGATCCAACCTAATCTACTCTTAAAAATTATTAGCCTTGCTGGGCACGCCCTAGTGGATTAGTGGTTAGGTCATTCGCCTCCAAAGAAGCTCAGGTCGCATATCCCTGGGTTCAAGTCCTGGGTCCTGGGTCTGGGGGGGAAATAACTAGTGTGAACAACTAAATAAAAAAAACAAAAACCATATGTGTATATATGTGTATATATATATATATATATACATACACACACACACACACACACACACACACACACACATATAATGCTTCTTTCTTCTCTATCTTCCTGCCTGTCTCTTTCCTTTAGAAAAATTTACTATTTGCTAGATGGGTATATACTTGTGGACCCTGAAAAACTGGAGAAGGGAAAGTGGGGTGTGGGAAGCAAGTCTTTCCTGACTTCAAGCAGAACTGCCCTTCTCCCTCATGCTGTGTCCTCACTGCAGCTTCTCTCCATCATCTATCCACTGAGCACTACCTGTTTCTTTACCATTTGGGTTTGCTCTTGAGCAAGTTCCTTGAGCGCAAGGACTAAGTCATTTATATCCTCTGTGCCCAACATACTGCCCAATATAACATGGTAGCTGCTCAATAAATGTGTTCTAGAGCAAATCTATTAAGTCAAAAAGAGAAAGGCAAAATGCTAAGATTATTATTTATATCACCAATAAAACTATTTAGGCCCTTCTATATTCCAAACACACTATGTAGGCACTGGAGATACAGCACTGGTGAGGCCACAGGAAGAGTGGCTGCCGTTGTCATGGTGAGGAGGGCACTCACAAAGGTACCCAGAATTCAATGGCTTAGGCACTGCACTGTAATGGAGGAGTGGAAAGCTCACCCAGCCTGGCTTGGGTGGGAATGGCTGACAGAGAAAGAGAGGGGTAAGAAGACAAAGAGAAGTAGTGAGGAAATTAGAAGTTAGAGAAGAAGCAAACACTATAGGCTCTAGAGGGGCCAGCACGTGCAGAGACACAGAAGGGAGAAAGCAGAGAGTGTGTTGGCTATTCCTTGCTTTGAGTCACCCAACTGCAGAAACTACTTGTGGGAGTGACAGGAGCTGAGTTCCAGGCTGGGTCATTGAAGCACTAAGAGCTCTGTAGGTTGAGCTAGTCTGTAGGTTGGGCGAGTTAAAACTTTCCCCCAAAGCAAGGGATGTTACAGGTTATTAAATGAGGAATTACATAATCAGGTGGGTATTTGGGCAAGAATTCAGAAGCAATGAGGAGCTAAAAAGAAGGTGACTGAGACTCAGGCAAGAAGTTCCAACAGCCTGAACTAAAGCAGCAGCGCTGGGGCTGGTGGGACAGGTAGGTGCTGAGAAGATAGAGATGCCATGTCACTAAAAGGGACACTACAGAGGAAGATTAGGAGAAACAGAAGAATTGCCTAACGTACCTGTGCTCCTACTATGATTCTTGTAACTAACCATTCTTCTTGGCTTCTTGTGTGCAGGACAAATGGTGTTGCCAATAGAAAAGAACAAAATAGGTGTGTCCTGATAGCTAAGGTGGCTGGGGATGTGGACCACACGAATTTAGTCCAAGAATCCGGATTCATGACCCAGGGCCAGGGAGAACAACCAGAATGAATGAATGAATGAATGAATGTGCTTTCTCCTCCCCCTCCCTCTCTTCTTCCCATCCTATCTCCCTTCTTTCCTTCAAAATGCTTCTTCCTCCTTTTCCTTCCTCCTTCTCTTAAAAAAAGCAAAATAACAAAGTATTTGAGAAGACATTACACTAGAAAGTCATCTTGTATAAAATTCTCAATTTCTTGATCTATTCATTTATCAATACAGAGTTGGGAGTTCCTTATTTCAAAAATATTATTACCTGTGGAATTCAGAAACTCCACAGTTGAATATGACTATAGCAACTCTTGACTGTCTAGTCACCCATTTTACAGTGGACAGGGTATGAGAATAAAATAAACACCTGTAAGAAAAAAAAAAATCCCATCTGTAGTAAAAGAGACAATCACAGCTAATAATAGATTACAGCTAATATGTATGAAGATCTTATGGTATAAAAGGTACTGCTATCAGGAAAACGAACAATAATGTTCTTCACTTTAAAGAGTCAGACACCAGGATTAAGTGGGCACTGTACATCTAGTTTAGATTTGGGAACGGAGAAACATAACCATACCTGAAAAAAAAAAATGGTGCTAGTTACCAATCTCTCATAAATCTCTGTCACCTAGTTCTGTCTCATTCTTGCGTCCCCTCTGCCTACATTCATCAGCTTACTGATTTCCAAGTTCTGAGATGCCCACAGGAAGCAGCTCTGCATCTACCCCATTCAGCCATGTGCCAAGTATCATGGAAATAAAGGAAATAAGCAAGAACGCAGTCCAGCCCAGTGCCTGCCCTTGAGAGGTTTTCAGTCAGGTGGACAAGGGAACAGTACATAAGTCTTTTCTGGGGGACAAGAACTCTGGAGCTCCCTGGGATCAGCCCTTACACTTCTGTACACTGTATCTCAGGGAAGGAAAGCTCCTCTCCAGTGTCCTTTGGTCATATGCTCTTTCAATCAGCTCAGAAGAAGCAAGATCATTAGGAAGTGCAGGTCACAGGCAGCTGGTTTGTCGGTTGAGGAAATCCCACTATCAAGAAGTGCCTGCTCCCCACTGCTGCATATAGAGCATGGATGCAACTATTGAGGAGGATCTTGGCAGACCCACTGACGCTATTTTAAATAGATCCAAGAGTTTTCTGAAAAGTAATATGATCTCGTTCTTTGCTTCGGTAGCTGCAGCACATAGTACATAAGAAAACAGTATGTTGTGATCAAGCCAAGCTATTAATCTTTTATGAACACAAGCGCCTCTCCTGTTACAAGGAAGACACAGTAAAGTAGAGACATGGGTGTTGAGGATTATTGCTACTAAGAAGTCTGCAGGCCAGATGGCTTGGGTCAGGGTCATGGCTGCAGCCTTCTAGCTATAGGACTTCTCTGGAACTCAGTGTCCTCACTTGTGAAAAAGAACTAAAATGACACATGTCCCACTATATGCTCTGTGGGAAGACCTGGTAAATTTTAACTAAATATTAGTTATTATCATTGATTACTATTACAAAGTCAAAGAGGTAAACAGATGCATGCATTGCAACAATATAACATGGAAGAGCATTCGTTTCTAAGCTTTAGAAGTCTGTAAAGTGAGGAGAGGTGGGCACTACCATATTTAAATGAATAAAAAGAATCCAAGAATAAAATTAAACTTAACTTTTAAAATCAAGTTATTCAAGTTTCATGACCAGAGTTAGGAAATAGTTTTTTTTAATGTGAAGCTCTAGGTTCTTTATGGCAAGAAAATATAAAAGACAGAGAAATGTATCTGCATCCCATCATTTTCAAGTCACATTAGATATAAAGGTTAATATAAATATTTCAGTGCTTTCAGAAAATCTTTTGTTCTTCCCCACTAATTATATCTGTAGAAGAGGATACATTATCCAAGGAACTGTGTGACCACGAATAGCCAGACCTTACAAGAAAAAACTGTGAAGCAGCTATCTCGAAAGTCTCCTTCTAAGTGCTGTGCTTGACGCAAGACTTTAATCAAACCTAGGTCTTGAAAAATCCATATTTCTTCTCTTCATAGAGTTTCCTCAAAAGAGAATTCACAGAACCCATGCTATACAATGGAGAGCAATCAATTTATATATATATATATATATATATATATATATGGAGGGGTGGGGAAGAAGTATCTAGAGACATATATACATAGATATATAGATATAGACATAATAATGCACCCACCATGTTTAACCACTCATGACAGTGCTATGGTGACGTTAAAAACGATGCTAGTAATCTCAATGACTACTTCCTGAACCATTGATACATATGAGACTCTATGCTGGTCATTTTAGATATTATATGGAAAACTTGAACTGATATTTCCATAATCATAGAAAAGCTAAGATTTCTAAGAATTAGAAAAATTAAGGAATATGCCCAAGCTTCCAGAGCTAGCTACTCATAAAGCAGTGACTCTAATTTGGCTATCTCTGTCTGCCTCCAAGACGCAGACTATATAAAATACCTATTTATGTTGGGGTATGCTCAGAATTATTGTGACTTTAGTCCACTGACTTTGTTAGTTAGTTCTTGCAAAGAGTATTACAGTGACTGTTTAATATGCCTCTAAATAGTTCCCCAAACTATACTCAAATAGTGAGATTGTTAATATTTATGATAGGGCAGTTGTGCTACCTCATTAGCACATTAGTGTAAAGATTACCTCATTAGTGTAAAAATCCTGCTACTTCATGTTAATTATACCAAAGGTACAGACATCACATAATTGTGCTCGTATGCAGCAAATCAAGGAAGCAAGCTAGCAAGTAAACTCAATCCAACGAAGACAGACTTACAGTCTATGAATTCAAGCCAGCGATTACCAGGGAGACAGGAGGGGCGGGCACACTGGGTGGAAGGGGTCAATTTTACGGTGAAGGAAGAAGTGGACTGGGGATGGCAAATGTAACGTGTTTCTAGACAGATGTGGATTTACAATGCTGCACCCCTTAAACCTATGTAACGTTAGGGTGCAACGTCCTTTCAACAATGTTAATTTAAAAATTCAGTGCCTGGACTATAGGATGCAAAACTAACTTTAAAAAAGTACAATTACAGGCAGTTTTCCTTTAATTGACTCCTAAATTTAAATATTTTAATCCCCTTTTTTTTTTTTTTTTAATTCTTTTGCGCTCCTCAAAGCATCTTCTTCTTTCGGGCTCAGGTCACTCAGTCTCATAAAGATCAGTAGTCCACAGGGATTCATAGATAATAATGTTCTGAGATCATCATGACAAAGGGAAACCTCTATCCAATATTAAATCACATCTTAAAATAATGAAATTATAAAGACATGTAAAGTTATTTTATCTCTGAACTAGAAACTTCTAGAATACCCTGTATCAGTAAACATTAATTGGATGCCTCTGTTTGCCACATAGTCAGAGTAGAAGAGTTTCGTTTCACAACTTCATCTACAACTCCAGTGACTTTGGCAAGTATCTTCTGGTAACACATAACATCGACCTCAGTGCAAGAAGTCCACTTATAAAAATATTATGGGGGCATAAAGCATTCAGTAGTAGATCCTCTGAGCTATTAAAATGACTTAAATATGGCATCACTTCTTCAAGTTACCTAATTTCAAAGCAGCTGAGCCTAAGAAAATGATTGAGTCTATTAAAAACTACATCACATTAGAGCAGTCCAGTTCAGGTTATGTGGGTGTCTCAAAACAATGAATTCCTCACAAATCCACTCTAAGTTGAAAATTGTCATAAAATCTCAGTTGCCAGTAAGTTTTTCTTTTATAACCTAACTTGCTACCCCTTGGCTCCTTAAGAAAAAAAAATATTTATACATACTATATTACATATATTATACATACATATTATATATTATATATACTATATACATATTTATATATCAGAGAGAGAGAGAGAGAAAGACTTATAATCTGTTTGAAAGCACTAGCAACATAGCAGACTGTCTGGCCTCAAATGCCCAGTCTATCATTTAGTGGTAGTGAAGTTTAAACCATTCATTTCAGCTCACTAAGCCTTACTTTCCTTATCTCCTAAGTGAGGACAAAATAATACTTCCTTTACCTATGTATCGCCCTCATTAAATGGAGAGTAGTAGGGTAGCTACCAGAATTGAGTGAGTTAATATTTGTTGAGTTCTTTGGGAAGGCACATACTAAAGGGTATGAGACATGTACTTTAGATAATTATTCAACAAAAAAGTTGTACATCCCCTGTTTTTAACATCAAGCCGGTTGAGCATTTGTTCAATTTGTTAGCGCTGTTCTGAAGATGATGCTGACTTCACAATCCACATATGCCAGAGGGAATTCTCTTCCTAGTGTGCAAAGTTATTGACAGAACAAAGATACAATGTGTAACCATATAAATATGTGATGTACACTGACACACCAACAAACATCGATGTAGGTAAAGTGATCTAAAGTCAAAGCAACTCTCCAACTGTTTTTTCTTTTTTGTTTTTTTTAATACTGACATAGATTGTTAATGAAACTTTACAAGAAGAGAGAAAATAATCCATGGTACTAAATTTGAATAAACTAAGACATGGTAATGAATCTTACATATGAGATTTGGAATTGCTCATTGCCCATATATTATGTAAATGCCCAGATATCATCTTTTACTCTACTTTTTATGTGTTAGCGACTCTGAAATGTTTTGACTTAGATCAGTCATCTGTAAATGTAGTTATGAGTGTCCTGCTTTAATTGCACTTCTGCTGAAGGTTAAGATACATCATGAGACTCAGAGACAAACATCGCTTCCAGAGTGAGCACAATTTGCCGACAATTGTATTGGATTCCAGGAAAAAAATTACAATGTTCTTGCTTTTAAAGATTCACATTAAATTCACAGAAAAAAATAATGTAAGATTTTTCCAAATTCTAACAAATTAGGTCATAAGTACAACTAGTTATTTTGGTTTTGATGTCCCCCTTCTCCAAATAAAGGACAGGATTTGAATGAAGATAAATCTATGAATTAAATAATTAATTCTTCAACATGTTTTTTTCTCTCCTCTCAGATTATTCACTTTCTGGCATTCCCTGGTGGAGTAGTGGTTAAGTCTGCTGCCTCCAGCTGAGAGCACAGTACACATACATCCCAAGGACCAAGGACCCAGTTTGCATCCTGGGGTGGGGTTGTAGGGGGAACAACCAAAATGAACAGCTAAAATTAAGTACTTCTTCCTTGTCTCCCTGCCTGCCTCTGCTTGCCTTCATTCTTGCCTGCACCTTTCTTTTAACAAAAACAAAACTATTCACTTTTCCTAAAACAAAGTAAAATCCCATTACCAAATAATAACTCCTCTTAATTGTAATAATTTCAGAATATGAAAATATTTGCAGTATTAAAAAGAAAAATTTTACATTGTATAAATAAAAGACAAATATACAGCTACTCCCATAATTTCAATAGCACACATCGAGTGTTACTGCTCTTTTACAGTTTTTAGCAAACATTCCTCCTCTATCTTTACTAGGAAGTTACTTTGAAAGCTGTTTCATTCATGAATGAACATCCCTAAAATAAAAGACCTTCCTGACAAACATGTCAAGGGAGTCAAAGAAAATTCTTCATTAAGGTTCTCATAAGGTACTCCTCTCCTAAATCACCATGTTGCGTACTTGCTCATTTACATATAATTGCATTTTCAGAGATGCTAGTGCGTCTAAAATTATAAAAATAAAGGGATGAGAAAGGTGAAGAGTCAAATATTTGTTGTGTCCTATGAATTCAAGTTGGCTTTTTTAATGCACCAGAAACCTTTGCATTTACTCATAAATGAATACTAATGATACACGCAGAGCTGGCACAGCTCCACAGCAAATCATACACAGAAAGGTGGATACCTCCAAAGTATTCAGACAAAGAGCAAGAAGATTAAAGTCGACATCCATTCTCTGAAGTTGAGTCATATCAAAATGATGTGGCAAAGTGAACAATGCTGGTGGAATATATGATAAAAGCAAAGTGGGCTAGTAACTTCCTATGTGATTTCTGAATCAACAACTCTACTGACCACCTGCTTTGGGTAAGATGCTGCTTCCCAAAGTAAGCCACGACTCTGCAGTTCCTTCACACAGCATAGGACTAAGCACTCTGCCTCTACAGAGCATCTTTCCTCTCCTTGTTTAAAATAACACACAGCTCAGCTCTGTGTGCTCAATAGATACTTTGTTGAATGAGTGAAAATTTAGAGCGAGTATGGTTATTCACTCAAAAACATCTGTGTTTGCCTGTCAATGATAAGGCCAATGACTCAAGCATAAGGAGCACACAGGGAGTAGCGCCTCCTCACAAAGGCTATCAAAGGAAGCAACTTCAAGTATTAACATTTAGGCATGATGTCTGGCTTAACCTAAAAAGTATGATATTAGCACTTTTGCAAAACTCCATTGAATGTCATGCTAAATTTCCACAGTCTGCCATAGGCAACTATTTGAAAACATTATTCTATGCTATCAATGATGTTGTTATACGTTTTATGAAGAAAAGGCTTTTTTTTTTTAATAGCCTAGAGTAAACTGGGAGGGGCCAGTTTGAGGTTTTTCACTGTTAACAAGCCATGCACTGGAAAGAGTTAAATTGAAGCAAGTTTCCTTTCACTATTATGCTTTTATGTTTCCTACTATCTCCCGGCCGGCCTCTGCATCAGGACACCAGGAACAATGTCGTATTTCTAAAGTAAAGAACACCCTTCTGGTCAGTCACTTTAAGCAAGGACCATTTGTACCAAATAAAGGTAATTTATTTGTTTTATTTATCTTTTCAGAGCCTTACTAAAGAGGAACCACTCAGGCAAGAAAGAAAAATCTGCTACAGCCTAACTGATACTAATAAAACATTTTAAAATAGTCATTATTCTTAAATCCAAATTTGTGATTTCCCTTTACTAGCATCTCTTCAACGTTTCCTTGGAATGAATATATGTTGAATATATTTACACAAAATTGTCATATAGGAAACATTTGTCTCAAGTCCTTGTACTATGTCGAAACCACTGAGCCAAACCTTTCAGAACCACCAGATTGATATTACTTGTTGCCCATCAGTCTAGAAAGCAACCCCATGACAGAAAGGACACCCACCAACTTTTGCTCCCACCCTGCTGCGACCCTGCAAGCTATTTATCAACGAAGTTTACATAAATCAGAGAAGTTACAGTGCAATTAAATGTATCCATGAAGTAATATGATATAAAGCACTTTGCAAATATTAAACCTCCCCCTAAGGGATCGATGTTTTCCATAAAGCTGGTAGCGGGAAAGGGCGGGAGAAAGGAAGAGAGCGCCAGACCCACCAGGCAGGGACAGGGGCGACCGCGGGTCTGAGCAGCAGCTCCTTTGGGTGGGTGCCCCAAACACTTCGGAGGGCAGCTGGAAAGCCGAGCCCACAGTGTGAAGTGACTCCGGACTTGTGGCTGAGGTTTGCTCCAGGCGCACCTGCCACCGCCAAGCAGACACATCTGTATCAGGATGGGCGCTCCTTCCAGCACCTAGGCGGGCGGTCGCCGGAGTCCCAAGAGCAGGGCAGCGACCGCGCGCAAGTCCTAGTAACACAAGACGACCGTCCCCTCAATCGCAGCCTTCTCCAGAGTGCGTGAGTGCGTGAGTGCGTGTGTGTGTGTGTGAGAGAGAGAGAGAGAGAGAGGAGAGAGAGAGAGA